>OY720456.1:3057500-3570000 GCA_963082715.1 Harpalus rubripes | reverse complement strand
AGTTTAAATTACCTAAAAATTAGTAGTAGAAGATTAAAATATCGGTAGAGCAGTACTCAACAAGACACCTGTGCACCGTGAAACTGTCATTCACTTGGTATTATTGGTTATATTTCAGCAATTAAGTTATGACAGTCTCCATGTTCTTCTCGCATTTATTTAAAAAAGCCGAATCCACCAAGTGGATACTAAATAAAGATGGGTGTATATATCTATATCATTTCAGACTCGTTCTTATTGATGAAATTTGTGACGTCAAACTAAATCATAAACCTAAACTTTGGACATTGCAATATTTAGCTTTATGATTTGGATTTAGAGACCCTAAATTCTGAAGTGTGAATGGAGTCATTACATAATATGGTGCCAAAGTCTTTAAATCTAAAGTATAAACCATAAATCTAAACCTAATTTTCATTTGTGAATGCACCTTGAGTATCTAACAGAATTTTAAAATGTTAAATTTTTTACACAATAATATGGTGAACATTTGAAATACATAATTCATATTACCAATAAACGAGTTTCAAATTCTTTATTATTATTCATGGTCGATACTTTATCAATTACTTTATAACAACATGATAGGATCAAAAATAGAAATAACAAAAATATTTTAGCTATGAATCTTTGTTCTTTGACATTTCACTATCTAAGTATTTTTTTTTTAATTTACATTTTACAATTTAGGTAAGTATGTGGTTCAGAATTTCCAACGTTCTACGAATTTTTTAATAAACCCTAAATTCGTGGGCTTCACAAAATCTTTCTTTAGTTCAGTTTTATAAATAAATAAATATATCATTACGGTATATTACCCAGTGCTGGGTGTGCCAATCTGTTTTGTACACAGATTTCGGTCAGGCATTTACCGGCGTCACCTCACGAACGCTCATTGCTGGCACCTCAGGAGCCAATTTTGTGCTATTTAAAATTATATATTATATTATATAATATGCGGACAAAGTCTTTACATCTAAAGTATAAACCATAAATCTAAATCTAATTTTCATTTGTGAACGTTCCTTTAATCTTCAATTATCATTGCAAACAAATTCTAAAAAATATGAACTCAGTAATTTGGGATTTGTTTTACATTTTCGGTTGATGTATAAAAAGTTTCAAATAAGATAAATGCGTAAATTAAATTATAAAAAAGAATAGTTTATTAGAACAAGTTCAATAAATAAAAAATAAAATCTAACTAGAACAACAATTATAAAAACTTGACTGCATAACAAGTAAAAAGAAAAAGTCCTCGTATTATCTCTATCAATCTCAATCAATAAATCATTAATATAAAGAAAAAACCTAAACTCAATCAATTAAATCATGCACCAATAAATCACAGAATTTCTCTTCAAAGGTTATTTCATATCAAGCATCAAAATTAAACTTTACAGAGACAAAAACGAGCAATTCTCTTCGGTGCAAAAAACGCAGCAGTGTTGCAACGTTGACCTAATAATGCATTACCCGTTTGACGTTAGTCAAAACGGAGTTTCTTTCCGCGACACGATTTGTCAAAATGTTGCAGCGAAATAGAGAATTTCTCGCCTACTTTGATTCTAATCGTGAAGTCATTTGGCGATGACGGCCTTGCAGGAGGGACTTTTTACACCGCTGCAATTGTTTTTTCTTCTCTATTTTATTGATCGAATGATTAGAAATTGTTTAAGTTGGTGAAACTGTGGAATGTATGCCATATTATACTATTACCACTGAGTTGTAAATGGGTCAAATAGTTCTTATAGTTAATCCATTCAAATTGAAATTATTTAAAAAAAATCTGATGTGGCCAGCACATTACCTTCCGTCAGTTCTATGGTTCTATGTATTTTGTACAAATTTCATACGGAAAGTTCCTTGCTAAATATTCTATTTCCGGCAGCTGCATGTATTTTATGCAAATTTCATACAGAAAATTTATGTCTTAAATTATTATTTTGTGACGTTTTCTATATACAGTGTAATGTATCTGCGGAAATAAAAGATTTATTATTATTATTTCTTGTACATTACCTTAAAGCAGTTGTATGTATTTTATACAAATTCCATACAGAAAGCAAAAGATCCTATATTTCAGTAAAATTATGTCAAACACACTATGTTAATTTCACTTGACACTGACATCTTTCAATCAGAATTTTCTTAATATAGTAGCTGTTTTCATAGCTATAGCTACTTTATGAAATTTAATTTCTTTATAATTTTTTAACTCTATATCCATTTAATATTAAGTATAAAATGCAGTCAAATCGTATAGAGAATAAAATATTCTTTAATATTTATAATAACATTAAATGTGAAAAAATGATATTTAACATAGTTTTTTCAAGAAAAACTGTTAAAATCTTCAAATGATGGTACTTCCGGTTGACCAATTGTAACCAAAATCTAATCAGCTCTTCATATGGATGTAACGAAGAAGTACACGAAAAATTATAATTTTTGTAACTGTAGTATTAGAGTTATCGCAGACGAAAATTTTGTTACACACACACACACACACACACACACATCCACACATACACACACACACACACACACATACAGACATCATTGTAAAAATAGGAAATTCGTATTCTAGGGACCCTAAAACGTGCTTATTGATTAAAAACTCATCATCGAATTTTTTGACCAAAGACAATACCTTCCTTACCTAAAGGTGACGGAAGGTAAAAATGACATTTAGACAATATTCAAACAATATAGGTAATGCTGTATTCTTTTTGGAATATTTTTGCTCAACTCTCTCGCCAGATATTTTACCTGGTTGTACGCATAAAACGAAAAATATTTTTAAATACAAATACATATATTGCTGGCCACCTTCTGACGAGGACTTCATAGGAAGTTGACTCAGAAGGTTGTATACACGTGAAATACGACGAAGCATTATATTTTTGAATAACATATATTCAAGTCTCACTGCAAAATAATTCTCACATATAAATTTGCAAAATCTATGAGATATTTTAATATAAATTATCTACAATACATACATTTTCTTTATATCACTTTTAGGTAAGGAAGGTATTGTCTTTGGTCAAAAAATTCGGTGGTGAGTTTTTGATGAATAAGCACGTTTTAGGGTCCCTAGAATACGATTTTACTATTTTTACGATGATGGCTCTGTGTGTGTGTGTGTGTGTGTGTGTGTGTGTGTGTGTGTGTGTGTGTGTGTGTGTGTGTGTGTGTGTGTGTGTGTGTGTGTGTGTGTGTGTGTGTGTGTGTGTGTGTGTGTGTGTGCGTGTGTGTGTGTGTGTGTGTATGTGTGTGTATGTGTGTGTGTATGTGTGTGTGTGTGTGTGTGTGTGTGTGTGTCTGTGTGTGACAAAATTTTCTAATGCGATAACTCTCATACTACAATTCCAAAAATTATAATTCTTTCGTATTCCTCTTCGTTACAGTCATGTGAAGAGCTGATTAGATTTTGGTTATAATTGGTCAACCGGAAGTACCCTCATTTGAAGATTTTAACAGTTTTTCTTGAAAAAACGATGTTAAATATCATTTTTTCACATTTAATGTTATTATAAATATTAAAGAATTATTTTCTCTCTATACAATTTGAATGCATTTTATACTTCATATTAAATGGACATAGAGTTAAAAAATTATAAAGACATTAAATATCATGTATATTAGTCAGCTTTGCTATAACTCTGGAAACAGCTGCTACATTAAGAAAATATAAAATTCTGATTGAAAGGTGTCAGTGTCAAGTGCAGTTGACAGTATGTTTATGTTATAATTTTACTGGAAATATAGGATCTTTTGTTAGAAACTTTCTGTTTGGAATTTGTATAAAATACATACAACTGCCTTAATGTAATGTACAAGAAATGTAATCCTTTTCAAGGAAATTTCTGTATGACATTTATACAAAATACATAGAACTGACGGAAGGTAATGTGCTGGCCACATCAGATTTTTTTCCTTTATATTCGTCATTTTTTGCAAATTCCTTTTATATTCTTTTTTACGTATATTCTTTTGCGTTGTTGACTTTTTTTTTATTTTCATAATCTTCATAATGACGTACAATTTTTTTTGACAGTGGCATTCAAATATTTTTGACAGTGACATTTACATGTCAATTACAAACATTTGAATTTCTTGCCTTGAAGTAGTTTGATCTGAGATTTATTACATCAAATTATTTTATATGCATTTCTTTATCTCTAAATCTATAGAAGATATAATAATGAATGTATATTTATCGAATAAAGAATTTAACGATGTTTAATATAAGTATTTACATAAATTTTCGATAAATAATATTTAGAGGATTTTTTTCTTGTAACTACTACTTCCGATTGTCCAAATTGTTACCAAAACTTAATCAACTCTTCCCATTATTGTTAGATTGAGGAATCCGTAGTTAAAAATGTCTTGTCTTATAGTATTTGAGAAATCCTAGATCCGACATCCACACACACTCGATTTGTTACATAATTTTATATTACGTATAGAAGTATGTACTTTACAAAGTACTTTAAAGTACTTGGAAAGTACTCTGTACTTTTCCCACAAAATATTGAAATTACTAGTACTTTACTTTAAAAGTACATTTGAGTATTGAATATTTTTACTCGTTACTCGAGTATTTTTATTTAGTAGGTACTTTGCCCAGCTCTGTTAGTAACTCTAGTAATTAAATATGAAAATTATGAAAATTTCAGTTTAATAGTGTTACTGTGAAATTAAAACAAAAAGACAAACAAATGTTTAATGTTTTAATCTCAAAAATTGTGATTTTTTGTGAAGGAAAATGAGTATAAAATTAAATTATTATTCTGTTTTAGAATTAATTTTGTTTATTGATTCAAATGTAGCATTTCATTACCTGCTTTTATTTGAAGCATTTATATCTAAAATAATTTAGGAAATAACGCGCAAGGAAAAACTGTTTTCCCATGTTAAATCCGTATGTAACGGATTTCGAGCGCCACCCGGTATGTATATTTAAATATCATCAATACATGTCAGTAATTGTCGGTATTTATCGAAAATATTAAAATTTATCGATCAATTACGATTGTTAACAAAATAGGGAATATTTCCTATCGATATATATATATATATATATATATATATATATATATATATATATATATATATATATATATATATATATATATATATATTGTAAGGAAGTTGTTAAGTCTTAGCAACGTTGCTATAAATTTTAACCAATAGAAACAAATGTAAAGCCTGTCATTTTCATGTTTTATTGTGTTTGCAATTATTATTGGTTATTAGCTATAACAACGTTGCTAAGAAATAACAACTTTTTTACAAAATAGGGCTGATTATCGATATTATCTATTTATCGTTATTTTGATACCTACCACAAATTACATGAATTTTTATTTTTCCTTTGTTAAATTAAAAGTATTTATATCTATTTCTTAGTTTCCAGAAAACTAGTTTTCTATATCTACTTATATAGGTAAAACAGTCGTAATTGTTTTTAGGTTAAACAATTATTTATAATAATATGTAAAATAATGTAGTAAACTTATCTTTATGCTTATTTGATTCGATTTTATATTACTCGTAGACTAATTATTAGTAAATATTATAGTATTTATACATAAAATAAACATATTTATGGTTTATTATTTTATTTCTTATAATAATAGTTAACTTTCAATAACTCTATACTTTTCACACATTATTAACATTTTATTATTGTTTCAGGATTTCTGAAATTCTGAAAAATTGAACCGCCATATGCTATCCAAAAGGTAAGAAATTTTATTTTATTTTCATCTTTATGTAAAGGGGTCCTTGAATTTTGATTATAACTGGCAGTCTATGTATCCAACATTTCTTTTACTTTCATGCATACAGAATTGGTTTCCATCTAGCGTGGTATCATAAATTCAAACAAATTATTTGCTTTATTTTCGATATTTCGTTATTTTCTGCAATCATTTACTTGTAATGAATGCATTTTAAAGGCATTATAAACTCGAATATTCTAAGACTTAACAACATTTTAATTAAAGTTACAAAGGCACTGGCGGTTTGGCGAAATTTTGTTTCGGAAAGTTGGCATCACTGTCGTGTAGAGGGACTCCTCCTCTTTCAAATGAGTTGTCCTGCAGCTCCCTAGATTTTGACAGTATCATCCGTTACATTACGGACATGGACGTTACTTGATAATTTATTTACTGATTACTAACTAATGTTTTAACTACAGTTTTTATTTACATGGTTACATTCCGTAACCCAGCGGGCGGGCGTTTAATACGCGCCCCAAAACTAAAAACACTACATGTTCCGACAACTAACGTCTTTACGACGTGACAAACTTGTCTAGACTCTTCAAAAACAAAGCGCTATCTTCAGGACAGGATTATCTTAGGGGTACAGGGTGCATAGGCTAGGGCTTTCAAAGTCACGCACGTATACATAATAATTTCTAGACTTAATGATGAACAAGTAAATGTGACTATCATAATACGAAAAGAATTTCTAAACTGAATTTTGACATTTATAACTAAATTAGATAAATAGAGTTAAAATATGATTTCTGGTACTAAAATTTAGAAAAGTTTATAAAAAGTTATTTATTTGTTATTGCTCTTACCCTCGCCTTATCACATTACACTTGTCCTCACAGCATGACACAGCGCGAATCAAGATTATTAAATTTTCTACAGGACTGCATTAATACTTTTTCTATATATGTTATGGACAAATTTATAAAGTAATCTATAATTTAAATCCCGGAGCCTACGCTTTAAACAAACAGCAAACACAACTCCTTGGTTACACAGTTCATATCTCAAATGGTTTAAAAAAGGGTGGAAATTTTTAAAAAATTAAAAATTCTGAAAATTTGTATTTAAGTAGTTTGAAGGGTGTAGATTTAAGATTTTAAAACCACAGGTCGATATCTCTTTTCGTGTCCGAGATATTCGCCCTCAAAACTTTGCTCAAAAATGCCCATTTTTGGGTCATATCCCAAAAATGGTCAATTATACACCGCTGGCGATATCACCATTAGATTCTACGAGCAAAATTACATAAGCATACCAATTTTCATAATTTTTGAACAACTATTACAATCTCCAGAAGGAAAAGTCTGAAAATGGCCAAAAATCGCAAAAAATCTAAGGTGTACCCCTTGCGATTTTTTCAATTTTGTCAATTTTAAGGAATGTTTAATAATTAAAAATTGGTATACTTATGTTTTTTGGTACGAGGAATTTACTGGTGAGGTCGTTGAAGGTGTACCGCACGCCCATTTTTGGGTATGCGGGTGGTGTGGTTTAAAAAAGGGTGGAAATTTTTAAAAAATTAAAAATTCTGAAAATTTGTATTTAAGTAGTTTGAAGGGTGTAGTTTTAAGATTTTAAAACCACAGGTCGATATCTCTTTTCGTGTCCGAGATATTCACCCTCAAAACTTTGCTCAAAAATGCCAATTTTTGGGTCATATCCCAAAAATGGTCAATTATACACCGCTGGCGATATCACCATTAGATTCTAAGCATGCAAAACTCCTTGGTTACACAGTTCATATCACAAATGTATGTAACTGACAGATAAATGTCACTGTCAAAGAACTAATCATTTCAAATTAATAATAGTAACGTTTTAAAAAGAAAAAAGTAAATAGAACAATAGGAAAGGAAATCAAAACAGTTTTCAGCATTAGTAAATATGTAGGTATGTATTTAGATTAATAAAAATTAATAATTCGCAAAAAAGTTTAAGCTAATTCTCATTTGTGGATTAGTGAATTCTATTTTATTCCGGTATTTAAAATTTAATCTTCATTTTATTATCAAAGAAGGTAGTTACTCCAAAAATAAGGATTAGCTTAATCTTTTTTATGACTCGGGCGGAAATGGCGGGAGGTATTGTGTTGGCCACACCAGATTTTTTCGATTTTTGGTAGGGTAGTCTATGTATCTTTAATTTTTGGACAACTATTTTCTAATTTATTAATATGGTGGAAGACCCCAATCAGGTTTATTGCCTCAATATTTAAGGTTTTTATTTTTGTTAAATTTTGCTATTAATGCCTGTCTTTTTGCATTTTTGCCAACATACTTGAGTTTATTATTAATAATTTCGCATGCTTCTGTCAGCGTCATTGAAATATCTCAATACCCTCTAATATATTCTAATTTATAAAATATTTCTACCTTGGAAACAAGTTTCTCTTTTCGCATCTTTAAACAAAGACTCTGAAACAATTCCAGTTTTACGTAAATTCGTACCCTTTACACAATTCAGGGCCATTTCCAACCGATTGGTACCGTTATGCGGTAAGTTAGGTTAGTTTGCTGCACTTTATTAATAACCGAAGGTCTACCGGAAGTGATATCTGTCGCAGAGTT
The DNA here is from genome assembly GCA_963082715.1 of Harpalus rubripes. Taxonomy (NCBI): domain Eukaryota; kingdom Metazoa; phylum Arthropoda; class Insecta; order Coleoptera; family Carabidae; genus Harpalus; species Harpalus rubripes. The sequence goes on along the minus strand of OY720456.1, from coordinate 3,561,635 downwards.
CCTGCTCCACTATGGCGCCATTTTTAAATGCATTATTTATCACTAGAGTATTTTTACCACTAATCATTTTTATTTGTATCGCTGACCTTATGGTGACAGTTGAGCGCAAATATTTAATTATGTGATCGCGCTTACCAAGTAATTAAAGTAATTGGTTAATTGGACAAGTGGTTTACAGTTATATGTGATTTTTATTGGAGCAACAAGAATTGATTGATTTTAATTGATCCAAATGTTGACAAGAATTGCATTTTCACAAGAAAATGGTAGATTCTTTCAAGATATTATCGGTAAGTGTTATGACTTTAGTGCCAAGTTTAATAATATCTAGTTCTACTTTCGGAAATAATTATTTGAATAATATGGAAAATTTATACATATACCTACCCACCGGGTGTAACACGACAAGCGGGTCATAGGCGTTTAACATAGGAAAACAGTTTTTCCTTGAGAAAAAGTAGTCTTTTAATTTGAGATAATAATACTTCAAATAAGTGTTGTAGGGATTTAAATTCTGCATCAAATTCAGTAACCACATTTTATTTAAATTAAATTTAAAAAATATATATAATAGTTACTTTCTTCTTTATAGTGATTATAGTGCTATCCATAATATAGAAATAAAATCATAAACAAATATATTGAATTTATTAAAACAAAACTATAAAAATTGAAATATAAACAATTTAAGAAAATCTGATGTGACCAGCACATTACCTTCCGTCAGTTATATGAGGTATTTACGAAAATTCTACCGGTGAACTGTTACCGGTAAACTGCTTTTTATCAGGTTATAGCTACCGGAATCGAAATTTTAAGAGCGCAAGTGGTAAACAGGGTAGATCCATAACCTATGAAAAAATTTGAAAATTTGAAACAGGTTAGAAATTTGACGTAGTTAACAAACTGAGCAGAGTCCTACTTTGAACACATTTCCAATTTTACGCGCGCGCTTCGCTTTGCATTACTACTTTTTTGAGATTTGGTTCTTCATGAATCCGGTAGATGGTAGATATTGAACAATTTTCGAACACTTTTTACAACTCGTTTTTTTGAACACAGTCGGTAGATGCGGTATCTACCGGTAGAATTTTCGTAAATGCGTTGTATTTTCTATAAAATCCATACAGAAAGTTCCTTGCAAAACATTCTAAATTTCTTGTATGTACATTACCTTTCGATAATTGTATGTATTTTGTACAAAATCCATACAGAAAGTTTGGAGCAAAAAGATCTTATATTTCGGGCAAAGTTATAACACAAATATACTACCAATATGTTAATTGATACTGACATCTTTCAATCAGAATTTTCTTAATATAGTAGCTGTTTCTAACATAGCTAGCTAATTTATGAAATTTAATTTCTTTATAATTTTATAACTCTATATCCATTTAATATAAAGTATAAAATGCAGTCAAATCGTATAGAGAATACAATGTTCTTTAATATTTATAATAACATTAAATGTGAAAAAATGATATTTAACATCGATTTTTCAAGAAAAACTGTTAAAATCTTCAAATGAGGGTACTTCCGGTTGAGCAATTATAACCAAAATCTAATCAGCTCTTCATGTGGATGCAACGAAGAGGAATACGGAAGCATTATAATTTTTGGAATTGTAATATTATCGTTATCGCATTAGAAAATTTTGTCACACACAGACACACACACACACACACACACACACACACACACACACACACATCATCGTAAAAATAGTAAAATCGTATTCTAGGTACCTTAAAACGTGCTTATTCATCAAAAACTCACCACCGAATTTTTTGACCAAAGACAATACCTTCCTTACCTAAAAGTCACGAAAGGTAAAATAGCTATTTGTGTATTAAGAGCGCAAAATGGGACATTGTCGATTGAGAGGTTGTTGCCGCGCGACACAGGAGCGAGGCATTCTCTCGAAATCGACAATGTCCATTTTCGCTCGAAACACACACAAGATTTTTTCTACAGTCGCCGCAATGGGGTCCTCTGCCATACCAAAAATTTATTTTTTATTTATTTTTACTGATCGGTATTTTCCATTTTTCTTGAGCTATTGCTTCAATCTAAGCATTTTATACTTTCGTGCCCTATTTTATTTTCACAGCAGTGCGGTATTTTGTTTGGTTATGTAACATACCGACAGAGCAGTTATATGTCAGATTGACTTGTTAAGTGGGTAATGTGTAACTACAGTGTCATTAATTCCTAACTAAACGTTTCCATTAAGAATGTAGCCAAGTAACTTTTCTCAACGTTGTATAGTTAGAAATTTGAGGAGCGAGCGTTTTTCTACTTTGTCGCTCTGGAGCGGCAAAGTGACATTTTGCGTTGACAAAAGAGAGCGCAAATGGCTACTTTGTATATAGACTGTAGAAAAACAATTTTTCTTTTGTGTTCCAATATAAATACCTATACCATCATTTCTTCTATCTATAAAGTGAACATTGGCACTTACGTTAAAATTCAATTATCCCACCTGTTTTTTATTTTGTTTGTTTATTTTAGTCTTATACTTCTTTTTCTGTTGGTGTCCATTCAAAAACTATGTGAAGCTGAAAAAATGACTTATGTCATGTGCCAAAGTAAAAAAGCTCACGTGTAAAAGAAAAACACAAAATGTACTCGTGGACATTTGGCTACAGTACAGAACACAATCTCATAATTCAGAGGGAATCTTCCAATCAGCTGGTACTGTTTCGGAAGCGCTTTTATCTTCTGTCCTTTTTCCGAAATTATTTATTCCTTTACATTCCTAATTCATTTACGGTTTGGCTGAAGCTTGGATCCAAGTTGAGAGTGTACGAATTGGTACCAGATCCGTACTGATTTATTTATTACCTTACATCTTACTTCATAGTTTTGTTTTTGTTGTAGTAACAAGTCATGTTTTATTTTAAGTGATTTTTTTACAAAACTTGCCTTTACTCCTTTACACATTCTATTGTTATCTATACGTATACCTTTTCTTCAAAACGCAGTTATATTAAGAAACAAAACAATATACCGGGTGTCTACTTTATTTCCCGAACATAAGTAATAAAATATTAAAATTTTGATTTGGCGATATCTCTTTACCTATTAATTTTAGAAAAAATCTGGCGTGGCTAATTTTAGCAGTTTATTTCTTAAAATTTAGTCTAATCTAATCCAAGTAACTACCTTTTTACTTCCTTGTACTAAGTAAAGGAAGTATTGTAATCGCGAAAAATTTCGGTTTTCAAATATCCATTTTTACCATCCCTGAAACCATTTTGACTAATTTCGTCGTGACGTCTGTACGTACGTATCTCGCATAACTCAAAAACGGTAAGCCGTAGAGAGTTGAAATTTTGTATTTAGGACTGCTATAACATCTAGTTGTGCACCTCCCTTTTTGGTCATTACATAATTTCCAGAAATGGTACTTTATTTGAAGCTTATAATAGATTTTAATGAAAAACTATTTTAAAATATAATCCAAAACTTTTCAAATTTGGTATATAAGACTTTTATGTCAATTGGATTAGATTTTGGTTAAAACAGGCTAACCGGCAGTGATATATTACCTGAAGTTGTTAACAGTTTTTCTTGAATAAATGGTTCAAATAATAGTTTTAGAGAATTAAATTCTACGTCTAGCACATTAAAGTAATATTAAATTAACCCCTTTGTATAAGCGAGATATATAAATTTAAAACATATACTTTTTGGTTTTTATAATGAAGCTTGCTATGGATTAGGACAAAAAATAACAAAAAAATAAAAAAATGTATGTTAATGTCAAATTACGTCAAATACGTGCAATTTTATAATTGGAGCTATACTTCATATTGGTCTTGCGTACGAGAAAGTCGTGTGGTGTCCACATCAGATTTTTTCCTAACATTAATAGGTAAAGAGATATCGCTAAATCAAAATTTTAAAATTGAATTTCCTATGTTCGGGAAATAAAGTAGACACCCGGTATAATAAAAGTGTCATTTATCCTTAATACTAAAAGGGTATTTTCACTCTATATATATATATATATATATATATATATATATATATATATATATATATATATATATATATATGACTATTCAAGGTCATTTGTTCGAAGAAAGAATACACATCACTTAATAGCAGTAGCTTAGCAACATTTTGTATTAGAAAGAGACAGATTATTTAACTTATGTCTATTTAATTTGTGGTGTGACAGATATACGTACATAGTGGCATTACTTTCTAACACACTATAAATAATAATGACGTATGTCGTAGAATTAGAAATACCTAATTATCTACTACACTTTTTGTATTTTGCAAAAACATGAGTGCAAAACATAAATCTTTCAAAAAGGCATTACTTAGAAAGACACATAATTTTCAAATGAATTACACTAATTTTTTCAGTTAAAATATGTCCATAAATATTTCATGTTGCACGCCTATGCATATGAAATGCAATGAAGTTATCTGCAAGTAATATTATATCAGACGGCTCTCAAATGACCTTGAATAGTCATCTTTCGTGAATACTCGTAATAGTTTATATATATTTTCTTTAATCACGACGATTGCCAAAGCTTTGAACACCTCTACAGCCTTAATGGTGCGAGCGATTTTCGGAAATTTGCACCAGGATGTAGGAAATGATTGTCTCGAGTACCCTCGTAATAACTGAAATTTCTGTAGGATGCATAGTTTTTGTGTAAAAAATTCTTAAACGTTGAAAATAAATACTGAAATAAATAAATCATCACGGCATATTACCCAATGCTGCGCACCACAGGGGCACTGTTGTGCCATTTAAAATAGGAATTAGTTTGGCATCGGTCGGAATCAAACCCGGATTAGCAGATTCGCGAGCAAACACTCAAGCATATGGCCACGAGACCTAATAAATAGCAGCCTTCTGAAATTATACTGTCATCATTATTTTATCAACATCACTTATAATATGAATGTTTGATGTTGACAATGATAATTCAATTCATCTAATCTGTATAATTTGATCTTGATGTTTATCAAAAGTTCAGTTATCAATTTACGTACTCACTCGAACAAACTTGTAAGTGAAAAATTATCAGAGTGCAGTGCAAAATCGCCTCAGAAATATCCATTACCTGAGCGAAAATTTTCCTGCGCCCGTTCCTGATTTTGGCTTGCAGTCTGAGAGCAGAGTCATGACACACGCTGTCTCGTGCGCACGTCCACACGTCGGCCCTAGCAACTAGGGACGCCATTCCGCCGCTGCAGAACGTTAATTTTATCCTGATCAAAATAAACAACCTTCAAGTGTCCCAAACCTGACACGCACCACGAATTTTTCGCCGAGGGGAAATTATATTTTCTTTTATCACTTTGACATGTTAATTATTATTTATGTGCATCTATAAGAGAAACATATATTTATTTTCCAAAAATATTAAAAGATCAAATTCAACATTTGTCGGGTTCTAGAAAATTTGTAAATTTGGGACTTGGTAAAAGTGGCAGTTGATAAACTGATAAAAGGTAATCCTCGGGTTACAGATACGTTCATCAACGCCTTGTTCAGTTGGCAGAAATCAGTTTCCTTGTTCTTATGACATTTATGTAAATCATATCGTATATGCTGCCGAAACGTCGGGTATTAATTAACAGAACATAAACTAAAAAGCAGGAAAAGAAAAATTCTCGGAAATGCAGTCAAGATATATGTTTATTTGATTATGCCGACGTTTCGATCATACTATGATCATCCTCAGGGTTAAACCAAGTCAGGTGAAACTAAGAAATATTTGTACACAATATTAACCATTTGTGAATTAATGTGAAAATACACTCGTTATAATTGTAATAAAGAACAATATGTTTTATAATATGGATATTATTAACTGAACAGACAGAAAGAAACAAATTTTTTATGAAACTGATCATAGTATGATCGAAACGTCGGCATAATCAAATAAACATATTATCTTGACTGCATTTCCGAGAATTTTTCTTCTTTTCCTGCATCATTTTCCCAGTCGATCATCGTTACTCCAATAAACTAAAAAGGTTGTATTACAGTATTATGAGTTCTGAAAGATTTTTTAATAATTTAAAATACTTACATCCTTTAAGTTTTGCCCAACCAACATTTTCGCTGTCGGAACATATAAACGAATGAGTCAAAATAGACAAACATTTGGGGAAATTTCGGTAGCACCCCCATAAACAAAACTACAGAAATGGTTTAGTTAGGTTAGGTAGATACTTAATCCTGAAGTTGTGACGAACTCAATCGCGCGGTTTTATAAAAAATGGGGGGGCTGACCAAATTGAAATAAGAGGGCTGGGCAAAACAAGAGTTGGACAAAACTGGGCATAACTTGGACAAATTATTTACCTTTCGTCATACCTTTATAGGTAAAGAAGGTATTGTTTTGGTTAAAAATTCGATGGTGAGTTTTTAATGAATAAGCACGTTATATATATATATATATATATATATATATGTGTGTGTGTGTGTGTGTGTGTGTGTGTGTGTGTGTGTGTGTGTGTGTGACCATTTTTTCTCAATTCTAAAAATTATAATTCCTCTTCGTTACATCCATATGAAGAGCTGATTAAATTTTGGTTATAATTGGTCGACCAAAAGTACCCTAATTTGAAGATTTTAACAGTTTTTCTTGAAAAAACGCTGTTAAATATCATATAAATACTAGAGAATATTTTATTCTCTATACGATTTGATTACATTTTATACTTCATATTCAATGGATATTGAGTTAAAAAATTATAAAGAAAATAAATTTCATAAAGCAGCCAGCTATGCAATAACACTGGAAATAACTAATATAAATAAAAACTTCTGATAGACAGATGTCAATGTCGTGTGTGATTGAAATAATATGTTTGTGTTATAATTTTACTGTAAATATGGAATCAATTCTAAGAAACTTTCTGTATAGAATTTGTAAAAAATACATAGAACTCACGGAAGGTAATGTGCTGGCAACATCAGATTATATTAGCTATTTCCAGTGTTTTTGCATAGCTAGCTGCTTTATGAAATTTATTTTCTTTATAGTTTTTTCCTCAATATCCATTGAATATGAAGTATAAAATGTAATCAAATCGTATAGAAAATAAAATATTCTTCAATATTTATAATATATGTGAAAAAATGACAGCGTCGACCAATTATAACCAAAATCTAATCAGCTCTTCATACGGATGTACCGAAGAGGAATACGAAATAATTATAATTTTTAGAATTGTCGTGTTGGAGTTACCGACGGAGAAAAAAATCGTCACACACACACACACGCACACGCACACACACACACACATATACACACACACATATACACACACACAGACATACAGACATCATCGCAAAAATAGTAAAATCGTATTCTAGGGACTCTAAAACGTGCTTATTCATCAAAAACTCACCACCCAATTTTTTGGCAATACCTTCCTTACCTAAAGGTATGACGGAAGGTAAAAATGGGGGCTGATCAAATTAAAATAAGGGGGCTGGGCAAAATATAAGAGTTGGACAAAACTGGGCATAACTTGGACTAAATTATGCAATAGTTTTTTCTCTCAATTCCTGCATGGGGGTGCCAACTTGAATGTTGATTAAGTTTTTTACTCATTTTAGTCAGTACTATATGCCCTAAGTCCTAAGTACAAAAATTGAAGTGAAGCAGCAATTTTGATAAGACCGGAAATCGAAAATGAATGAATTAAATTGCGGAAGGAATTTTTTCGAGCGGAAAATTTATCTTGTTTTATCACTTTGACAAATATACTTTTATTTCTTGTATTATTTATTTAATGTTGTTTATCATACATGATTATTAATTATGAATATTATTTATCAAACAAAAGTTGTTTTTCTGTAATTTATTTTATTTCCATAAATGTTTACTTGGACAAGTATATGTAACAGAATTTTATGAATGGTTTCTTTTCAGTACGTTTCGTAATTAGAATACGTTCAATGTTTTATTGCTTTAAATACATTTAATTAAAGTAAATAAACTTAAGTATTTTTAATTACAAACAAGTTAAACATATGTTAAACATAAATCAATGGAATTTTATAGTCTTGCAGGTTGGTGGCCATTTTATATTATTGAAAATAGTAAAGATTAGCTGTATTCTTTTTGGAATATATTTGCTCAGCTCAGTTAATAAGTGAACTAAGATGAACTGAGCTGAGATATACGATCCTAAACTCATAATAATTGGGCCTGTTTAAATTTTTAACAAATTATAAAATCGTAAATGGTTACAAATTTCTACAAAATTCTTTAAATATAGATTTAAAACTTTAACAAAATGTTGGTCAAATGACTACGTATAAGCAAAAATTCAAACGCATTCTTTGGGGTTTTATTTCGTTTCGTTTTCGTTTATCAAATAAAATAATTATATTACTTTTAAAACAATTAAAAAGTGCAAAAACATCAAAAGGTCTTCAAAAATGAAAAATCAAAAACATCACGAAATATTTGATTTTTAAAAAAATCATTGATTTTTGATTTTTAAAAATTTAAATAAATCATGATTTTTGCCAACCTTGGGCAACTAATATGAGTTTGGGTTTCGACCAGCTCAGTTAGGATAAAAAGAACAACAATAGGGGACTACAGCGCAATTGAATTAAGAGAAATTAGAAAAAAATATTGAAAGTATATGCTTAATAATGAATATTAATAAATAAATAAAACGATATAATTGAAATACTTCGGAAATGAGGGTTTTTTTGTTATAGCAGCTCGTCACTCATATGAATTCCATATATATATTATTTTGATTGGCCTATAAATATATAACGAATACCCAGTTAGGGGGAGGAGTCTACTACCAATGGAAGTAGAGAAATTCAAATAGCGGAGGCGTGGCTATCAGTCCAGTACTGCATTTCTCAAACAGTTTTTATTTGAATATAAATGTTTTGCATTAAACTTAATAATTTAAATACACTTCCAATTATAAATTATGTAGACTTGTACAGTATAATAATTTTTATTTATTTTTTATAAATGTATTTTATAAATAGCATCTATTTATATTTTCTTTATTTATATTTATGTTAAGAGTGAGGAATATATGTTGTACTTATGATATCAGGTTAGTATGAATGTTGTTGAAAGAGAGACTGATTATTTTTTGGATGATGTTATTCTTTCGGATTTGTACTAACCCACTAAGGGCCACTTTTACAATCATTAGATAAACCACGTATAACGCTATACCAGGTATAAAATTGAAAATTGTATTTTACAAACATCGGATAAACCACAGATTGAATAAACACCAGTATTTCTTATCCCATGGAAATCGATTGTATAAACCTCGGATAACTTTATCTCTTGTTCTTAAGGATACCACGTAAACACAAACGATGTATTGTTATTCATACGTTTGACAAATGTCAATCAAGTATTTCATCATTACTGTCAGAATCAAAAATATCATTTATATCATCTAACATCGTGAAAAATGCAAATTAGAAGATAGAAATAATAACAATATTGAAGAAAATAGTCTAAAAAGAAGATAATTTTATTGTGTCAGTACCAACCTAAAGTGATTTAACGTAATTCTTGATAAAACTATCTATGATAGATAAAAATGCATGTAAAAGACAGTCTTATTTATCGAAGATATAATTACTAGGATAATGTTATACCTCCGATAGTTATACCATAGTTTATCCATTAATTGTAAAAGTGGGAAATGCGTGATATATGGATGTATGTGTATATATTTCAAGAACATTTAGGTCCAGAAAGAAAACAGTTTGATATAAAAAAATTTATTCGTGACGTTACATCTATATTTTCAAATTTCGGAGGACTATAACTTGCTTATTAATAGGAATTTTTTCACCGGATTTTCACTGTCTTAGTTTTACTTATACGTTCAGATGAAATTATATTATAAAAATGGTGAAGTCCCCTATTTACTGATTTTATCTGAAGTGAACTGAGACGAATTTAAATTTTGATGAAAAATACAGCTATTAATTGTGATGAGTGATGGGCAATTATTCAAAACGGAATTATGTATATGACGTTTATATAGCAATTCATTAAGTGTAAAGGAATAAAAGACAAAAATAAACGTATCTCGAAGTGAACAAGTGTGTTGGCAGGAGAAATAAAACAAGAAAGTCAAGGTTTATTATGAAAATATATTTGTGCGATTGTTAGAATAAGAACTTACAGATTGTCTTGGTTCAGCTGATTTAAAAATACAACAAAAATTCTTTCCTAAACAACATAACGAATATCGAGATGAATAGTTTTAAATAAATATATAATTAATATATAGATTCGACTGCAACATGAAGATGACAAAGATTTGTGAAAAACAGTCACTACATTAAATAATATATAAAAAAATGTACAACCGATTTTTGTTTTTTTAAAAATACATTTTTACAAAATGTATTTCTTTGGATAAAAAATATATTAATATTAACACTATAATACAATATACAATATTTAATATAATATATGTTACAAATATAACTTGGAAAAAACATTGCTTTTATACAAATATATAAGACATAACAATGATATATTTTTGTATAAAAATATATCCTCCATTTGATAGAGTGAAAAGGTACTTGTATTGTCTCTAGTATTAACACACTCTCAATCAAATCTCACATACATACACTCACACACACACACACACATGCATACATTGTTAAATATTACTATTCTAACTTAAATTGAAGCTACAGCAAACTGCTTTTTGATCACAACATTTAGAACGGAATCCGTGATATTACAACTAACTTACATAAATTCGTCTAATTAATTGATCAATTAATTAAAAACCTTTTTAATTAATAATACCCGTGAACAGCGAATCCGGCACACTTAAAGCTAGACCGGCACCTTGGAGGTACCCGACGAGATCTGCCCACAATGATCACATCCCTGGAGTTGCGAGTCTGTGAGTCTTCTATACACGATATGTACATCACACTAAGACATAGCTACACCTGCACACACACAGTCAATGGTGTAAAGCTAGGGAGCGTACTCTTGTAGAATTTCCATCACTCTTCTGTCTTCAACCCTGAGAATACACAACGAAGACTATGAGATCGCACAAGGAATCAAACAATTGTATTTATGTAGTGTTGTATGTATTTGTGAGTGTTATACAGGTGTAGTTATGCTTACATGTGTTGCTGTTGCTGGTGTTGCAGCTGGAAGGAATCCAGGTGTTTGTTGATCTCCCGGTGCAGCTGTTCGGGAAGGACGCCCACGTTGGAGAACAGAGAACGAAGAACATTAAGTTCTTCTGTTAAAAGCTCGATCCGCTTTTGAAGCCGCTCGTTCTCCTTCACCAGAAGCTTGACTTTTTCTTCGGTCTCGCGAGTTCGCACCTTGGCCTTCTCACGACTCTTCCGAACGGCGATGTTGTTTCGCTCCCTCCGTCTTCGGTATTCGTCGCTGCTTTTGTCTGTGGGTTTAAGGGGTTTACGCTGATTATGTGCTTGTTGCGCAGCGTGAGCTTGCTGGTGAGGGTGTAATACACCAGGACCTCTTTTCATACCTCCTCCACCAAGTACTTGGAGTTGTTGCTGGTGTTGATGGTGGAGTACGCCCCCAGGTGCTAACGTGGCGAAAGTTGGTTGGTTGGGGTATCCGCCCGGGCCGCCCCCCATGTATCCAGCTGCTGCTGCCGCTGCCGCACACTGCCGCCGGTATTCGACTGGATCCACTGGTTCTTCCTTGATACTAGGCACATCACTTCCTAACGAAGAATTACTGTCACTGTTTGGTTGCGTATACGTTGGATTCGTAGCTCCTGCTCCACTGTGCACAGGTTGGGGCATATACGCTAAAGTTGTACTAGGGTATCGCGCGGCGCCCGCTAACATTTGCCGTCCCATTGGTTTTCCTACTGCTGTAGGGTTTTGCAAGATGTCTGTGAATAAACCGTCACTAAACTGCGAATCGTCGATGAGGTTCTGCAGGTCTAGGCTTATTTCCGGCGTATTTAAATCGCTGAGATCACCCCCATGCGCTTGGTACTGTTGCGCCAGGTGATGCTGTTTTAACAACGCCGCCGTCTGCTTGGTGTTTCCCGTGTTGTTAAGCGTCGTGAGGTTGTTATTCGTGACTGTTGTATTGTTGTTATTGGTAGAGGCGGGTTGATTGACAGGCGATGGTTTCTTCATGTCGTTGGACATGACGCCGCCACCTCCGCCACCACTGGGTTGCCCGCTATGCGTCGTGTCGTACATCTGTGGCGAGTCCATCCTTCACACCGCACACCACTCACAGAGTTTGTTCACCGAACTGGATTTTCGATACTTTCACTTAGGCCCGCGGTCCGTGCAGCGCACACACTTTCACTGCCGAAACTACAACCAGTACAACTCCGAAACTTTATGTCCAACTTAAAGAGGAATCACTTGAATAATAATAATCCTTTAGAAGTGCGACACATGTTGTGGAGTTACTGGACACTAATTGCGAAGGACTACGAGCAGGCGCGTGGTGTCTAGTTACGTGTGTGTGATATTCCTGCCTACCGCTCGTCTGTAGCGTTTCTGCTGCACTGGTGCGACCCGAGCCACAGCAGGACTAAAGAACGGCGCGGCGCGACTCGCGAGCGCATTGCGCAAGCGCGCCTGCTGAGCGATACAGACGCTCAAGGAAAGTGAAACGGGATGATTTGATTTTATGCCTCATTAATTTGTTTCTGTTTTTTTCTCTGTTTGACGTAATGTTGAGCACCGGTGTTTCGCACTGTTAACGGGGAGTATTGTATCTAGTGTACTATGAAACGTTGATCCTAAATAGCAGGAATGGTATATTTTGGATTTTATATTAAATGAAGCCCTATTTAGACTATAGAAGGATTTATTTAAAACAAATAATTTAATTTATTGTCATATTTACAATATAATAATATCTGCATTTTAAATTTTGAGATGCAGGAAAAACGAATAAATTCATGTGTACTTGATTTTATGTTTATAATCTTTAACATCTTACTTACCCTGAATCTAAAGAAGGTATAAGTGTAAACTGAAACGTCGATTTCGTAAAAATATTCAGTCTTTTTTACCATCTAATAAATATTTTTTTCTACAAATCTATTAAAAGTGGACTTTTTAATGTTTGTTTTTAGAGTTAAAAATGCCATTTTATGACACCAGTGTTAAAAGTGACAGATCATTGTTACTTTTGCCACTAGTGTTAAAAATAAATGTCAAAAAATTATTAGAAATCCAAATTTAAATTTAAAAATAGTGTTTTTATATTTTGCGTTCATAATGAAGTCATTACGATACGCAATTGCGTATCGTAATGACCTTCATTTCGATATGCAATTTTTTATTGGATTGGTACTAGATGACGTTTCTTTAACCCATTTTTGTCTAATTTATTTTTAGTTAATTGACAATTCATTTTAATAATATAATGTCAAAATTATTATTATTTTTTTTATTTAGGGAAGATTATTTACATGAAAATGTACAAATGGTTACAAATATAATCACAAATTGGGTAAGTAAATGTTATTGTAGAAGGCGCAAAATATAAAAAATAGTATAAAGAACTCATTTTATAAGACTTTCTTTCGCACTTGTCAATTAGAAATTTTGACGCGTGCAAAAAAACATGTCTTATAAAACACGTTCTTTAATATATTATTGTAGAAAAATTAGTGTATGATATACGTGTTGAAAGTGATTTTATTTTGTTCGAAGGTTTGGATCACTCCGCTTCGCGTCGTGTTCCAAACATCTTCTCACAAAATAAAATGTCACTTTTAACATTTATTTCATAAATAACTATTTTGCAAGACTGGTTTTTTTTAAATTTTTACTGATAGGGTTTCCAAGACAGTAGGTTTTATTTACAAATTACTGATCGGTAAGTGATGTATATCACCGTCACCGATCAGGAGGCGGAGGCGCGAAGTAAAAAATCTGATGTGGTGAAGACAATACCTCCCGCTATTTAATTTTTATTAATTTAAATATATACTTACAAATTTAGTTAAGTTGCAAACTGTATTAAGATCCATTCCATATAACTATCGTTCTATTTAATATTTTCTTTTTAAAACGTTACTATTATTAACTTGAAGTGATTAGTTCTTTGACAGTGACATTTATCTGTCAGTTACATACATTTGTGATATGAACTGTGTAACCAAGGAGTTTTGCATGTTTAGAATCTAATGGTGATATCGCCAGCGGTGTATAATTGACCATTTTTGGGATATGACCCAAATATCGGCATTTTTGAGCAAAGTTTTGAGGGCGAATATCTCGGACACGAAAAGAGATATCGACCTGTGGTTTTAAAATCTTAAATCTACACCCTTCAAACTACTTAAATACAAATTTTCAGAATTTTTAATTTTTTTAAAATTTCCACCCTCTTTTAAACTACACCATCCTCATACCCAAAAATGGGTGTGCGGTACACCTTCAACGACCTCACCAGTAAATTCCTCGTGCCAAAAAACATAAGTATACCAATTTTTATCAAAATATTCCAACGGATACATTAATTATTAAACATTCCTTAAAATTGACAAAATTGAAAAAATCGCAAGGGGTACACCTTAGATTTTTTGCGATTTTTGGCCATTTTCAGTCTTTTCCTTCTGGAGATTGTAATAGTTGTTCAAAAATTATGAAAATTGGTATGCTTATGTAATTTTGCTCGTAGAATCTAATGGTGATATCGCCAGCGGTGTATAATTGACCATTTTTGGGATATGACCCAAAAATGGGCATTTTTGAGCAAAGTTTTGAGGGAAAATATCTCGGACACGAAAAGAGATATCGACCTGTGGTTTTAAAATCTTAAATCTACACCCTTCAAACTACTTAAATACAAATTTTCAGAAATTTTAATTTTTTAAAAATTTCCACCCTCTTTTAAACTACACCATCCTCATACCCAAAAATGGGTGTGTGGTACACCTTCAACGACCTCACCAATAAATTCCTCGTGCCAAAAAACATAAGTATACCAATTTTTATCAAAATATTCCAACGGATACATTAATTATTAAACATTCTTTAAAATCGTCAAAAACTGAAAAAATTGCAAGGGGTACACCTTAGATTTTTTGCGATTTTTGGCCATTTTCAGACTTTTCCTTCTGGAGATTGTAATAATTGTTCAAAAATTATGAAAATTGGTATGCTTATGTAATTTTGCTCGTAGAATCTAATGGTGATATCGCCAGCGGTGTATAATTGACCATTTTTTGGATATGACCCAAAATTGAGCATTTTTGAGCAAAGTTTTGAGGGCGAATATCTCGGACAGGAAAACAGATATCGACCTGTGGTTTTAAAATCTTAAATCTACACCCTTCAAACTACTTAAATAAAATTTTTCAGAATTTTTAATTTTTTAAATGTTTCCACCCTATTTAATTTTTATTAATTTAAATATACATACTTACATATTTAGTTATTGCGGAAACAGTATTAAGATCCATTCCATATAACTAGGGTTCTATTTACATTTTCTATTTAAAACGTTACTGTTATTAATTTGAAATGATTAGTTCTTTGACAGTGACATTTACCTGTCAGTTACATACATTTAAGATATGAACTGTGTAACCAAGAAGTTTTGCTTGTTTAAAGCGTAGGCTCCGGGATTTATATTATAGATAATTATATAAATTTATCCATAAAATATATAGAAAAAGTATTTATGAAAATCTGTAGAAAATTTAATAATATTTAATTTTTATAATAGCTCAAATCTCGAAAAAATAACATTTGAAGGTATTTTCCAAATAAAGTACCATTTCCGGTTATCTGATTTACACCAACATCTAATGGCTTCTTCCCATATTAGAATAAGGTAAAAATACAAGGTTTCAAAATTTTCAGAATGATAGTATTTGAGTTCCACAAAATTGGATTCTAGGGAATTTAAAACGTTGTCATTTACCAAAATTTCGATATGCGATTATTAGCACGATCCCTATATCTCCATTACCAAAGATAGCAGGAGGTAAAAAACAACTATCAAAGCTTACTTTACCATTTTGTGATTGGATATGGTTATACTTTAAAAGGTTCCACTATAGAATTTTGTTAGAATGTGGCCCGAATCCGAATCGAAGGGAGGCGAAAATTGCCGACAAAATACAATAGAATATTCTAGTAATTATGTGTATACATATGAGAGACAGTAGAAGATTCTCGTATTTAAATGAGCAACTATATTAGCTATGAAACAAGTTCGACAGACAAAAGTATTCAATTAGAATTTGTGACAGTTACATGATGCAAGTATAATAATAATTATATAAATAAAAAACACTAATACATTATACCATTGTGAATTTGGTCAAACATCTATAAGCGACACAGCTAGATTTGGGTAATAAAAACAAATAAAAGTTTAAGTTACAATTATGTATTTTTTTAAAAAATATTTTCATAGATTTGAAATTTTTGTTTGTTAATAAATTAATGACAGCTTAATACCGCCTTTAAATAATATTATCTGTATAGTTTTTTAATATTAACTTCAAATACATGTTATATGTTTTACAGTTTATATAATATTTTAGACTATATATTTTAATAATTATTACAATAATTAATAATAATTAAATATTATTTTATATTAGGTGGATATGATATATGTTTTGAGATTAGATTAGTATATTATGGTACAGAAAAGGAAATTATAAATTTAAAACATTACCTATATTGTTTGCATTTATGTTCATATTTACATTAAAATAGATAAATTTCAAATTTATATTCCTTGAAAATAAATAATGAACATGCATATTCACTTCTTTAAACAAAATATATATGCCGACAATTAATAATGCTGATACAGTATATTATATTTTTTTATACAGTGAATCGTCATCGAATTCTTATTGAGCAATAGTTTAAACGTATGTTACCCCGTAAAATATATATCCAAACCACCTTATCTACGCCTACTCCAAAATTCATATCTTATAATTTTCTGCTTTCTGTAAAGGCCACTGGACAATTGCAAGTGTGACGTCACGTGACGTCACTAACCTGATTCAGACGCGGAGGAATGTACGTGCACACACACGCACACACACGCGAGTAGCGGCTACTCACGTAGTTTTCAAAGTAGGTCAACGAAATCAGCGTGTGTAAATGAATATAACATGTGTATAGTGGCGTTATCTCGTTGACGATAGCTGAACTAAAACTGGCAGGAAAACCAGCAGGAATATTTCCTGCAAAGCATGAAAGTGGATTTTGTATAGTGACATCTGTATTTCGAAAATAATTCATGGATTCAGTGTTTGAAAAAATGTTTTATTCATTTTACATTCTATATTATTAATATTATATTATATACCCAGGGACTAAAGTGCATATTCAATCCCTTGGGTGAACTTTATTTCTCGAGCCGAAGGTGAGGGATATAATCACCTGAGGGATTGTATGCACTTTAGTCCTGTGGTATATACGCTATTTTTCGCACTCCCGTATCAAATGGAACCATGTTAGTGTAAAAGAAATTAATCTAACAATTTGACAATACAAATGTCAAAAATTTTGTTCAAATTTAAACTCAACGCCTGCTCAAAATGTAGTGCAGATACTATATGATGTTATGGAAACAGGGATTTTTTCATATTTAGTCCCTCTGGAACTGAATTTGCACTTTAGTCCCTGAAATTAGTGATTAGAATCGCTCTTTAAGGCCAACGCGCACTTCAGCGACCGAAGCGAAGCGAAGCGAAGCGAAGCGAAGCGAAGAGAAGTTTTTTCTTTCAATGTATTCTTATGTGTATACGCGCACTTTGGAGCAGCGAAGAGCAGAGCAACGAGGCGAATATTCGCATAAGAATACATTGAATGCATAGGCGCCAACTTTGAAAAAGTGTCGGGTGCACTCACCGATCAAAAATTGAGATTATATATACCGTGAGTTTTTTTAACAGTGCACATGGGCGTATATCATTACCATAGTTACACTTAAAAAGATTGCCAGTAATGTATTATCGCTTTTTTTTAACTGGACATAGGGAGTTGTCAAAGTCATCAAACTGTCATATTCCAAAATTATGTATGAAGAAAACATACAAATCATACATTGTAGAAGTCCAATATGAGTTTAAGGCAAGTTTCCGATTTATTTGCTGCTACTTTTAATAAGCGACTCAGGCCAGCAACTATTATGGAATTATCAAAGTCATTAAACTGTTAGGTGTCAATTTCAGAAATTCCTTTTATATTGAAAGGGTATTGTCTTTTTCATTTAACTGTATAATTTAATATTTTTTATTATTAATTACCCTACTTGTTCTAATTTTCTTTTAATGCTGTCCATTGATGCATCTTGTAGTTCTATAATTATTATAGATTTTTCTAATATTTGCTGACCTGGATCGCTTATTAAAAGTAGCAGCAAATAAATCGAAAACTTGCCTTAGACTCATATTGGACTTATACGTTATGATTTGTACTTTTTTTTCACACATCATTTTGGAAGATAACAATTTGATGACTGACAACTCCCTATGTCCAGTTAAAAAAAAACGTGGTAATACATTGCTATCAGTCATGTTAAACGTAAGTATGGTAAGGAGATACGCCCATATCTACTGATAAAAAAAAAACTCTTGGTATACAGCATACATAAGACTTTTAATATATATATATATATATATATATATATATATATATATATATCATCACGGCTTATTACCCATTGCTGGGTGTGCCAATCTGCTTTGTACACAGATGCGGGAATGATGAAATATTTCCACCGTGCGGGCGCTTACCTCACGAGCACTCACTGCTGGCGTGGAGAGTGCACCACAGGGGTCAATTTTGTGCCATTTAAAATTGGAAATATTTGGCGTCGGTCGGGATCGAACCCGGTTCCCCAGATTCGCGACCTGACACTCAGGCACGCGGCCACGAGACCCCATAAATAAATAGTAAAATCGCATTCATTGAAGGGATCCTGAAGAGCATATTCATTAAAAATTCCCAATATATTTTCGTTTTATCGTATAATTCAAAATAATAGTCTTCTTAATATTTTGTAATTTAATTTAATCACAAAACCTGTTAATATCCTGCCATTCAAAAAATACCAAAGAAAATAATTATAGATGAATAACATCATTTCATTGATCATATTCTCTTCCAAATATCTACGGTCATTGAATAGGTCCACATAATCCAATTCACATGTGAACTATGGACCATGGAACTCCAATTACAATCTCTTATCAATTTCTCCGAAAACCACCGATAGCACCCGACGATAGCTTTTCTCACACTACGTCTATTATTACAAGCATCATTCATGACCTGTGTCTTTATTTGATTAGTGCGCAGTAGGCGACAGTCGCGTGTTGTTGATCTTCATTTGTTTGGAAAATGCCGAAAGCATTAATAAACCTGTTAACTTTGCTAATATTAATATTTTTAACTGCATTATGTATTCTTACATTAGCGTATATGTTAGGATTGCAATTATTAATAACAGTTGCACTTTTTGTGGCGCCGGTATTTTTCAAAAAGCAATGGTTTAAATGGTGGTATATTTTATATAAAACTTTGCCTAGGGATATTATGTAAGTATATAATAAATTTTATATAAATTGAAGCATGAACTATGGAAGAACATTATAAATTATCAGATGAACAAAATGTTTGTTTATCGTTAAGTGCTCACAAATATTTTAAAATTTTAAAATCGTCCTCAACTGGTGGGAGGAAGAACTATATTTATACAGTTTTCAATAAAGTTCCTTGGTTTGTTTGAATTTTGTTAGCTAAAAAGCAAATATATGTATTTTAACAGGTTATGGGCCCAGTTGTATTGTGGACAATTATTTAAATAACACTCTTTTTTATTAATACCTACCTTAAATATAACCGGTATGCAGTACCGACTTAAGACATTTTGCCGCCCGGGGCTAATTTTTAAAAACCGCCATTCACAACAAAGAAAAAAATCGTTTTTCCAACATCAAACTGCCAAGAGCCAGGGAAAAAAATAAATGTTACAAATATTATTTTTTCATTACGCAAATTTTAAACTTTGCTTTTGGAATGACAAAGTGTATTAATTGTATTTCGAAATTCAGATTGGTCATTTCTGAAAATTATTATACCCACAGATGGGTCAAGTTTCAACTTATATGGGACCTAACAGAATTTCTCCGTTATTTTTACCGGTTTACGGTTTTCGATTCAGCTCCGGTACGAAGTCCTGGTTTAATGAAAGGTCTCGTGAAATAGACTATAGGTAGAAATTAGGAAAGTCCACGAACTCCTATATTTTTGAAATTCAATGACAAGTTATTTTCAAATTGGTTCTGAAACGTTGGTTAATAGAACATTTCAAATGTTCGCAGGAAAAATCTTCACCAGTTTCACGATTTTGCAGTCGGAGCTTTTTCGCTACATCAGTCACTCGTCCAAACTTTTTGCGTCGTTTGGTGGCTTTATTAATTGTGTAATTCAGTGGTTAATTTTTAGTAACTGGTTAATAATTGTATCCAATTGTTTGTTATATTGACAACATAGGTACTTAATTGGTTAAATTTTTAACCAGTTGCTAAAAATTAACTACTGAGTTACGGAATCTCATCAGATAGCCACTGACACCGCTCTTAGCTTAACAAATTTCTGTTCGGTACGAGTACTGAACAGAAATCGGCTGACCAAGTTATAATTTTCGCATATCGCTGTCGATCTTTTTATACCCTGACGTTTGGATCGTCATACTTGATCTTGTCTTACAATTTCTGGGGCCTGTATCTTAGGATTGTTACTGTTACTGTTACCGAAGCGAAGCGAAGCAAAGAGAGGTTTTTTCATTCAATGTATTCTTATGTGTATACGCGCACTTTGGAGCAGCGAAGAGCAGAGCAACGAGGCGACTATTCACATAAGAATACATTGACTCATTCTCATTGGGGAAGTTTATGCCGTAAAACTAAATCATAAACCTAAAGTCTGGACCTTGCAATGTTTAGCTTTATGATTTGGATTTAGAGACCCTGAATTCTGAAGTGTGAATGGAGTCATTACATAATACGCGGCCAAAGTCTTTAAATCTAAGGTATAAACCATAAATCTAAACCAAATTTTCATTTGTGAATACACCTTTAGCTTCTTGAAAAAAACTACTTGAGTTCCCTGTTTTATTTTAATATTCCATACATTTCCCACACTATATATTAGATTCAAGATATGTAGTAATTATTCTCTATATAGGGGTTGTTCATTGTAAACAGCCCTCATCCGTTTATATAATTAAACTATTACTTCCTTTGACTTTCTGGGGCATTTGATCTAGGTACTTCTTAATTATATTATATGTTCAAAGACTTAATTGAATTAAAAAACAAGAACATACGATATATCTAATACGTATTTGATTATCTGCTCTTTGAATCAAAAAATAACAATTTTACGTCGCAAAATTAGGATTTTATTATTTATCTGATTAAAATAAAATGGCACGTTATCTCACCTCTTGAAGTATCGCTACTTTCAAAGTAGCGGAAAATGAATTTTTTAAATTTTACTTATGAAATTACAAGACTAGGTTTTTCAAATTCAATGCAGGCTAATAATTCTAAATTATTCAAGGTCCATTCTAATTTAATGTTTTAAATAAATATTTATGTTTATTATAAAAATGAACTTTTCAGTTATTATTGATATGTTTGCATGCATTACAAAAACTAGAAATAGCATCAATGTTATGTAGTTTGTGAATCTGTACTATATCCTGTACTATAATTATATAATTGTCCAGATAATTACATATCTAATATTTAAAATATATTAAAAATTATGAAGAACTGCCACCATTTTTACCTTCCGTCACCTTTAGGTAAGGATGGTATGAATAAGCACGTTTTAGGGTTCCTAGAATACGATTTTACTATTTTTTCGATGATGTCTGTACGTATGTATATATGTATGTATGTATGTATGTATGTATGTATGTATGTATGTATGTATGTATGTATGTATGTATGTATGTATGTATGTATGTATGTATGTATGTATGTATGTATGTATGTATGTATGTATGTATGTGTGTGTGTGTGTGTGACGATTTTTTCAAATCGCATAACTCCAATACCACCTTTCCAAAAATTATAATTTTTACTTATTCCTTTTCTTTAGATCCATATGAAGAGCTGATTATAGATTTTGGTTATAATTGATCGACCGGAAGTAGCTTAATTTGAAGATTTTAACAGTTTTTCTTGAAAAAATGCTGTTAAATATCACTTTTTCACATTTAATGTTATCATAAATATTTAAGGATATTTTATTCTTAGTACGATTTGATTACATTTTATACCTCATATTGAATGGATATAGAGTTAAAATATCTGATGTGGCCAGCACATTACCTTCCGTCAGTTCTATGTATTTTTTTGTATAAATGTCATACAGAAAGTTCTTTGCAACAGTTGTATGTATTTTATACAAATTCCGTACAGAAAGTTTCTAAAAAAGGATCCTATATTTCCAGTAAAATTATAACATAAACATACTGTCAACTGCACTTGACACTGGCACCTTTCAATCAGAATTTTCTTAATATAGCAGCTGTTTCCAAAGTTATAGCATAGCTGACTAATATATGATATTTAATTTCTTTATAATTTTTTAACTCTATATCCATTTAATATGAAGTATAAAATGCATTCAAATCGTATAGAGAATAAAATATTCTTTAATATTTATAATAACATTAAATGTGAATAAAATGTGCTTATTCATCAAAAACTCACCACCTAAAGGTGACGGAAGGCAAAAATTATAAAGAAATTAAATTTCACAAAGCAGCCAGCTGTGCTATAAACATGGAAACATCTACTACATTAAGAAAATTCTGATTGACAAATATCAATGTCAAAGTGCAATTTACATAATATGTTTGAGTTATAATGTTAATGGAAATATACAGAATCTTACAAGAAACTTTCTGTATGGAATTTGTACAAAATACATAGGGCTGACTGAATGTAATGTACTGGAAATATGGAATCATTTGCAAAAAAACTTTCTGTGTGGAATTTGTACAAAATACATAGAACTGACGGAAGGTAATGTGCTGGCCACATCAGATTTTTTGTAATTTATCTATACCATCTCAAATTTTATTATAAATTATGGTGTATCTGCTGACACGATCACAAAATTATGATCGCGTCAAATGGGGCTTTATAAAAATCCATATTTTTATGGTACCTACATTAGAAAAAGATGACTTGTAAATATAACCAGTCATGTTTTTCCATAAATATTTATTTTCCAGTTATACAATCATACATTTTCATAATTCACATAATCAAAATAAATTCTCATCGACTGTCCATGACCTTAACAGTGACACACTGACACAGTGTTCTATTCCTGTGTCTCGACCTTTTCATTATCACGGACTCCTTGAAACGCATGTAGAAATAAGCTAACCGGAAGTGATATATTACCTGAAGTTGTTAACAGTTTTTCTTGAATAATATGGTTTTATATTGATTTAGAAATAAATGCTTCAAATAAAAGTTGTAGAGAATTAAATTATGCGTCTTGCACTTAAGTATTAGGTATTAAATTAGCCCTTTGTATAAGCGAGATGAGTAAATTTAAAAATTATATACTTTTTGGTGTTTGTAATAAAACTTCCTATGGATTAGGACGAAAAATGACAAAAAAAAACTGATGTGACCAGCACATTACCTTCCGTCAGTTCTATATATTTTGTATAAATGTCATACAGAAAGTTCCTTGCAAAAGATTCTATTTCTTGTACATTACCTTCAGGCAGTTGTATGTATTTTATATAAATTCCAGAAAGTTTCTAGCAAAAGATCTTATATTTCCAGTAAAATTATAACACATACATACTGTCAACTGCATTTGACACTGACACCTTTCAATCAGAATTTACTTAATATAGCAGCTGTTTCCAGAGTTACCTATAGCCATCCTATAGCATAGCTGGCTAATATATGGTATTTAATTTCTTTATAATTTTTACCTTCCGTCACCTTTAGGTAAGGAAGGTATTGTCTTTGGTCAAAAAATTCGATGATGAGTTTTTAATCAATAAGCACGTTTTAGGGTCCCTAGAATACGAATTTGCTATTTTTACGATGATGTCTGTATGTGTGTGTGTGTGTGTGTGTGTGTGTGTGTGTGTGTGTGTGTGTGTGTGTGTGTGTGTGTGTGTGTGTGTGTGTGTGTGTGTGTGTGTGTGTGTGTGTGTAACAAAATTTTCGTCTGCGATAACTCTAATACTACAGTTTCAAAAATTATAATTTTTTCGTATACTTCTTCGTTACATCCATATGAAGAGCTGATTAGATTTTGGTTATAATTGGTCAACCGGAAGTACCATCATTTGAAGATTTTAACAGTTTTTCTTGAAAAAACTATGTTAAATATCATTTTTTCACATTTAATGTTATTATAAATATTAAAGAATATTTTATTCTCTATACGATTTGACTGCATTTTATACTCAATATTAAATGGATATAGAGTTAAAAAATTGTAAAGAAATTAAATTTCATAACGTAGCTATAGCTATGAAAACAGCTACTATATTAAGAAAATTTTGATTGAAAGATGTTAGTGTCAAGTGAAATTGACATAGTGTGTTTGTCTTATAATTTTATTGGAAATATAGGATCTCTTGCTTTCTGTATGAAATTTGTATAAAATACATACAACTGCTTTAAGGTAATGTACAAGAAATAATAATAATAAATCTTTTATTTCTGCAGATACATTACACTGTATATAGAAAACGTCAGAAAATAATAATTTAAGACATAAATTTTCTGTATGAAATTTGCATAAAATACATGCAGCTGCCGGAAGGTAATGTACAAGAAATAGAATATTTAGCAAGGAACTTTCCGTATGAAATTTGTACAAAATACATAGAACTGACGGAAGGTAATGTGCTGGCCACATCAGATTTTTTAACTTTATATCCATTTAATATGTAGTATAAAATGCATTCAAATCGTGTAGAGAATAAAATATTCTTTAATAATTATAATAACATTAAATGTGAAAAAATGATATTTAACATAGTTTTTTCAAGAAAAACTGTTAAAATCTTCAAATGAGAGTACTTCCGGTTGACCAATTATAACCAAAATTTAATCAGCTCTTCATATTAATGTAATGAAGAGGAATACGAAAGAATTATAATTTTTGGAATTGTAGTATAGAGTTATCGCATTAGAAAATTTTGTCACACACAGACACGCACACACACACACACACACACACACACACACACACACACACATATATATATATATATATATATATATATATATATATATATATATATATATATATATATATATATACAGACATGATACCTACATGATCGTAAAAATAGTAAAATCGTATTCTAGGGACCCTAAAACGTGCTTATTCATCAAAAACTCACCACCGAATTTTTTGACCCAAGACAATACCTTCCATACCTAAAGGTGACGGAAGGTAAAAAAAAATAATAAAAATTACGCCAAATACGTGCAATTTTATGATTGGGGGGTCTTCCTCTGACGCTTTTTTGTAATTTAGTTATTAAGAAAATATGTTCAATTTAATAGGCAAAGCGTACAAGGAAGTCGTGTGGTGTCCACATCAGATTTTTAAAAATATTTTCAAAAACTAATTTGTTTGTTTAGTTTGTGATTAAAAAAATTATATTGGGAACAATTATTTAGTAAGATTCTTGTATTTGTGGAATTCCGATAATTGGTATTGTTCCCATGATGTTAGTTTATGACCGGTCAAATGCTGGTATAGGTACCCTGTTTTTAAATCAGAAGTAAATTCACAAAAGTCAGTTTAAATCAATAAAAAACTAATGTTGAGGATTGGTTTGTATTAGATAGAGCTTCAAAATGTTATTATTTTTTAAAAATAAATCTATTCATAATAACAGTTACATGTGGAAATATTTTTCTTACAGTGGCGACGTTTCGACCATGGTTATGGCCAGAATAGTTAACATTATTTATAAAAAATCTGATGTGGCCAGCACATTACCTTCCGTCAGTTCACGGATCACCTCAACTACAGATAGGACACACAATGTATTTTTCTAAATACGAAATAGTGACATCTACAGATTGCTTCCATAAACTAACGCACACTGTGATGGCTTGGTCGGCTAGGTAGTCTGTGACACTTTGACGTAGATGACATGTCATTGTATACACAAATTAAAATTTTGAATTTTGAAAATAGAAGATAAGAGAATTGAATATAGATACACATATATTTAAAAAATCACAAACAATAACTACAAATTCATTTTAAAATAAATTTAAAATTACTAGTCACTTAGACATACATTATTTTAATATTTGTTTATATGTAAGATAAAACGATATTGAAAATGGTACATTTCGCCACTAAATATAAAAGTAAACGTCTATCTGTTTCTTTGCATTGCACTTTATATCAAACAGCACAACGAATGTTCATCAGCTTATTGAACTTCATTTCTATGTACATCAAAAGAAAAAAAAACACAGTTAATACACTTTAAAACTGAAGAAATCACGAAATAAATCACTACTGACACCATAAATAAAACTATAAACTTTTACAAATTGAATTACCAAATAATTAAAGATGTTAGAACGTAGGTTCAATGACATGTGTGATGACTTATGTGACTTTGCAATACAAATATTGCAAAATGTTTTCAACTGAAAGGTGACTTAATCCATTTTCTTAAAATTTAAGCACGGTCGCGCCTCTACAGTTTGCTTCCTGGAACTATGATAGTGTCTTGGCACATTCATTTAGCTGTCCGGTGCCTGCGTCAGTTCTATGTATTTTGTATAAATTTCATACAGAAAGTTCCTTGCTAAAGATTATATTTCTTGTACTTTACCTTCCGGCAGTTGCATGTATTTTATGCAAATTCCATACAGAAAATTTATAGCAAAAGATCCTATATTTCCAGTAAAATTATACGACAGGCCCACTATGTCAATTTCACTTGACACTGACATCTTTCAATCAAAATTTTCTTAATATAGTAGCTGTTTCCATAGCTATGGCTACTTTATGAAATTTAATTTCTTTATAATTTTTTAACTCTATATCCATTTAATATTAAGTATAAAATGTAGTCAAATCGTATAGAGAATAAAATATTCTTTAATATTTATAATAACATTAAACGTGAAAAAATGATATTTAACATAGTTTTTTCAAGAAAAACTGTTAAAATCTTCAAATGAAGGTACTTCCGGTTGTCCAATTCTAACCAAAATCTAATCAGCTCTTCACATGGATATAACGAAAAGAAATACGAAAGAATTATAATTTTTAGAATTGTAGTATGGAAGTTATCGCAGACGAAAATTTTGTTACATACACACACACGCACACACACACACACATACAGACATCATCGTAAAAATAGTAAAATCGTATTGTAGGAACCCTAAAATGTGTTTATTCATCAAAAACTCATCACCGAATTTTTTGACCAAAGACAATACCTTCCTTACCTAAAGGTGACGGAAGGTAAACAGTTACATTGTTAAAATTTATTTTTATTTCAAAACCAACTTTGGTCTTGTAATCAAAAATATGACATGTGAAGTCAACGCTTGTTGGCAATCAATAAAAAACTAGATAAATTATTTACTATAAATTTAAAAAATTGAACTTTACTACCGAAACAAAAGGTCCTAAGTCGATATTTCCTAAAACGTACAATCAGAACCGCTCGACCACTCTTATGTATAATTTTATATTAATCAACAAACATAGATGCGTTTTTGTCATTTTTTATAGATTTACAGATCTGTAAGACTTACAAATTTGTTCACAATTGCAGCGTTTTATAAATAGACTTTAGCTATAATACAGTATCACGAAAGCAGTCAACTGTCACCGAAACATATTCGCACAAGCCTACTGCGACAATCATTACTTAATTGACATTGAATGGTCTCTTCGTTACTTCGTTTCAAAATCAGATTGGAATTTGTACTATCTTATTAAATGAGAAACACATCTAATTATTCGAACGAGACTTGTAAAAAAATAGTTCGACAATTTTTGATTTATTACAAATGTAATAAAATATTTCTAAATTCAAGGTAACAAACTAAATTATCTGATATTTGATTACTTCGACCTATCTAATCTAACTTTTTATTAATATTCCATAGTTCAATGCTCTAAATAATCTTTATATTTATCTATATAATGTAACTATCAATAAAATATTTTCAGAGCAACAAAACGATTCGTGAAATTTAATTTAATTCTATACTACTGGAATATGAGGAATTATACTATTCCACAATTATTCGAAGAAATGGTGAAAAAAAATCCAAAGAAAGTTTGCTTCTATTTTGAAGACACTCATTGGACTTTTGAAGAAGTAAATATATGAAAAAAACTTATCTTTTGCGAATAAAAAAAGACATTTTTTGTATTTTACTTTAATTAACATTTCAGGTCAATGCATTATTTATCTATTTAATGTTTTTATTCTTGTATGTACAGTTGCCCATTTTAAAAATTCCCGCCTGAAAATTCATGAATAGGCAATCCATGATACATTTCATAAGTGACTTGGTTTTTAAAATTTTGTTTGCTCTTATAAACAGGCCTATTCTACTAAAAATATGTACAACGATATCGTTACCATACGACTGTCGCTAAGCATTTGATTGAACGACTTTAATAACGACAAATGCCAAAAAGGTATTCTACTAATTATATCGTTATCAAGTTATCGTTATGATGAGTTTAACGATAATATCTAACTTCATGTTGATTTTGACAGAATAAATTTATATGTTTTTCAATTCAAATTTGACATTGATTCAAATTTGAAATTTTCATCGTACATAAAATTATTTATTATTCTCATCCTCGTTTTACAGTTTACACGCTCCATATCTACTTGCGCCGTATGAAATTTGATATAGGTATATGTCTATAAAATGATCAACAATAATATTGCAGATTTGTATTAATGATATGATTATTAATGATTGACTGAATACCACATATGAATCATTTTCTACTGATATCATCCTTGCTACTGATTTCTGATAGCTTCTATGAGCAAAAAAAAAGAAAAATGTAAAGCTGCCATCATCTGAATTGAAAACAAAATATTTATTTGCATTCATATGTAATGTAATACGCATAAATAATAATTTATAAATAATCTAGAAATTTTTGGCAAACCATCACTTCAACGAGTTCCTCATATATGGTGATAAAAATGTAATAATAATATAATAATAATATAATAATAATAATAATAATAATATCTTGCTCAGCTACAATTAATAAAATATCTTCTTCAGCCATTTTTACTTTTATTTTCAAAATATATCTAACTTTACGATTTCAACGAGGCATGTGAACTTGTCGTTCATAAACGACATAAAATAACGAAACGTAACGATAAATAAATTAGTAGAATAGGGTTTTGGCAAAAATCGTTATAATAACTACATGTCGCCTGGTAACGACAAGTAATGATACAATTTTTTTAGTAGAATAGGCTTGAAAATGTTTTCAAAAAAATTCCTAACTCGGAGTAGGCTATGAACAGTGAAACGTATGTCTGATCATTTTTTAATTAAAAAGACAAGTTGTGAAAATTGATCTTAGAATGTAATTTTAAGGATAAAATACAATGAAGAAGGATACACTATATTGACATTCGCCGTTTTCTAATTTGTTTCCTTTTCTAAAATAAGATTCAAGAAGAAATGCTTTGATTTCTTTAGATAACATTTTTGACAATATCTTATATCAAATTGACATTTAATTAAATATTTTTAAATTGACATACGTTTCTTTGTTCAAAGCCTACTCCGAGATAGGAATTTTTTTGAACACACTGTACCTACTGTGATTATTCGATTTATAGTACTAATATTTACCAAGTGGTTTATGAAATGTATTTTGTTTTGCCTATTCTTAAAATTTCAGGCGGGCAATTAAAAAATGGGCACCCTCTATAATAATTGTCATGGACAAATTTCGCAGTAAAATTTTGCCAAAAAGAAGTTTTTAAAAACTACTAAATTACGCGTATTTAAGGACAGGATACGTCGAATTTTATGTATTTTGAATTAGGCTGCCGTCACCAAAAAACTTACATAGCCGTAAAGAGAAGTTTATATATTTATATTACCTGCAAAGAAAACTTCTTTATCAAAATTTATATTGATTTCAATAAAGGTGACTAGGGCCACTTTTACAATCATTAGATAAACCTCGTATAACGCTATACCAGGTATAAAATTGGAAATTGTATTTTACAAACCTCGGATAAACCTCAGATAGAATAAACACCAGTATTTCTTATCCCATGGAAATCGATCGTATAAACCTTTGATAACTTTATCCCTGGTTCTTATAGATACCACGTAAACACAAACAATGTTTTGTTATTTATACGTTTGACAGATGTCAATAAAGTATTTCATCATCATTGTCAGAATCAAAAATAACATTTATATTATCTAGCATCGTGAAAAATGTAAATTAGAAGGCAGAAATAATAGCAATATTGAAGAAAAATAGTCTAACAAGAAGATAATTTTATTGTGCCAATACCTAAAGTGATTTAACGTAATTCCTGGTATAACTATCTGACAGATAAAAATGCATTGTAAAAGTCAATCTTGTTTAACGAAGGTATAATTGCTAGGATAAATTTATACCTCCGATAGCTAGACTATAGTTTATCCATCAATTGTAAAAGTGGGCCTTAGCAAATTTCGATATATTACTTAAACAAGACACATTATTTACGTTTTCATTTCTATCAGCGCAGGAGAAATCTAGATTTAAATATTTCTATTGATGGATTTGAAATTAGTAGAACTAATAATGGAAGCTTTTTGGGTTATAATTTTGATGAAAATTTAAATGGTAAATTTCATACAAACAATCTTGTCTCAAAACTAAGTTCGATTAGTTATCAATTTTGGCATTTGAGTAATATTCTTACCAAACAACAGTTAATCGTTCTATATCATGCTCAAGTAGAATCAAGAATAAGATATGGTATTTGTTTATGGGGGATGTTGTCTTCCGCAAGTAATGTGTTTGTCGTACAGAAGCGCATAATACGAACAATAGCAGGTGTTCCATGTAGGACCTCCTGTAGAAATTTGTTTTCAAAATATAAAATTTTAACCGTTACATCGCTATATATATTTGAAATATGTACATTTATTTTTAATAATAAAAGTAATTTTCAAAAAAATTCAGATATACATTCATGCAACACCAGGCAAAAACAAATGTTCTACATACCAAAAAATAAACATATAACTTTAGATAAAATTTCAGTACAAGGTCTAACTATTTTCAATAAGCTTCCCGAAAATATTAGAACAGAGAATAATAAAAATATATTCAAAAAATTATTATAAACATTTTTATTACAAAATTCATTTTATACAATGGATGAATATATGCTACGGTAATTTTTTCTCTCGGTTTCGGATCAGCACTAAAGTCCTTGCTGGCTTTTGTAATTTTTATTTAATTATTATGTAATTATTTTTTTATTATTTTTTTTACCTTTGTACTTTTTGACGTATTCTATACAAGCTATGTACACTTGTCGGCAGAATAAAAACTATTATTATTATTATTATTACTATTTTAAAACGAAGTATTGCAAAATCTAGTATGGAAAACAACAAGTCCACGAATTTTTCACATCTTTCTTCGCTAATCTAAATGTGTTCATAGGTAAATGAACTTAGCAATAAGTTGGCAAGGTATTTTAAAAGCCTAGGCTTACAAAATGGTGATTCAGTTTCTCTAGTCATGGAGAACCGTCCCGAATACCCCTGTGTATTTTTGGGTTTGTGCAAAATAGGTGTAGTTACAGCTTTAATTAACACTAATTTAGTGAATCAACCTCTTTTATACTCATTAACTGTCTCAAATACAAAGGCAATCATTTTTAGCAGTGATTACATCGAAGGTAATTATTTGCAAAATTTATTTATATTTTTAATTATTTAAAACTTTTATTACAGCTATAAAAGGAGTCAAAGATAAATTAGATCCACATATAAAACTGTGTCAATTTAACACAAAAGATAATGTTGACTTATTAAATAATTCTATAGATTTAGTAAATGCTGTGAAAAACATGAGCGGGAAAGACTTAAAAAATGAATTTGTGAATACTTCAATAAAAGATAAAATGTTGTATGTTTTTACTTCTGGTACAACAGGGTTGCCCAAAGCAGCAGTTATTACACAAATGAGGTACGTATAAAAAATCGAAAAAATGTTTCCATTGTTATATTTGCCGTCAATTTCTAAACTGTTGCCAATTCATATGGGCCAGGTTCAGGGGCGCGCCGTCACAGGGTGCGATGTGTGCGTCGCACACGGGCGACACTTGGTCAGGGGCGACACGCCAAGCAAAATTGTAATAAGACTTAAGTTTTTTAATTTAATATGCCCGTTTTTCGAGGCTCACATTGAGATCTCGTAAACTATAAGAGATACGAAGTCGATTAAGTTAGGGTAAAGTTGCCCCATTAGTAGACTATTTTAAAGATGTTTTTGTTTTTCCCGAAAAAGGTATATACAAATGATTACTGGACAAAACTCCAAATGCCATGATTTAGTACCTCGTTTAGTACTAGAAACGTCGAAGAGATGTGTCGTAACATTCGGGACCGTTGTTAAAAATTCAAATCCCGGCACGAACGCGGGACCGTTGTTGAATAGCTTACTAAGATTACTACTGTATTACTCTAAAGAGAACAACAATAACCTCACCTAACGCATAATACTTGGCCCGCGTTTTCCAAGCCTGAGTTGGGGCGTTAGGTTGGGTAATGTTGGGGTATATTTAGAGAAATTGCGAAAACCATGTCAGTTTGATATCTTAATTTTTTGAATACGGTCCCGTGTTCGGTACTCTAGCCAGCTCCTTTTATATTCACAAATATCTTCCAAATATGAAATTATATGGAATTTTGGTTTGCACGTCTTTAAGGACCCTTTTTTATTTTCCTTCAAACGATGATGCTCAGATTTTTCATCACTATTAGATTTCAAGTAATGGGGTCCAATTTATAATTTCCATAGTCGCAAAAAAATACCATTGAAAGAGAGTTTATTTTAGCTTTCCATATATGTATCTATGTTTCAAACAGAAAATGCAAGAATTATTAATTTTATAGGGTAAAAACAATTATTGTAGTTTATTTAAAACATATGGTAACTATGAAAAAGTCGTCAGGCTGTTCAAGCTAACGTGTTTACATAATTGTTGCCCCATTAGAAGACCATTTTAGTAATGTTATTTGAGAAAAAAATCTGTAGGTCACTAGATATAGGCAAAAATATAAATTTTGCAGTTTTTTTGTGAATACATACTTTCTAAATATGAAATAGTACTAGATTTTAGTTTGCACCTTTTTAGGCCACTTTTTTATTTTCTTTCGAATGGCGATGCTTATTTTTTTATAACTGTTGAATTTGGGGGGGGGGGCGTCAAGATGAGCCTTGGCACACGGGCGATACAATGGTACGGCGCGCCCCTGGCCATGTTGAAAATGCTAAGATACGAGAGGAGTTTTTTATGTTATGAAAACAAAATGCTATCGCGACAATTTTCTTATGTCAAGTTTCTGTGACATTTTATAGTTTCATTATTCAAATAAGTTATTTTTTCACACGTAAAAAAATCACAAATTTCGCGTACCCATAACGATGTTTAAATGTCATGTTTTTTTGACAGTTGTAGAAAATAGTTATTTGTATATCAAGGCCGCGAAATCACTCTTTAGCGTACCGAGAGAAAAATTGTCTGCGAAATGCTTATTTCGCGTCCGGTTGCACAAAAAGATTCTTTTTTTTAAGGCATAGCTTTATTAGAAAAACGTTGGAATAAGTGTGTTAGTGTTAATGGTTCTTACGTTGAAAAATGAAATTTTATTTGTTTTCTAACTCGTTGTTTTCATAGCTAGGTAGATAACATATAAAACTCTCCTCGTATGCAAAAGCGGTAACACTACATGGACATGGCAAGGAACAGAGTACAGAAACATGAAAAAGTCCCAAAAAAGATTTAAAGAAAAAAAGAAACTCATTTAACTTTTCTAGATACTGCTTGATGGCAGTGGCTGTTCAATGCATGATGGATCTTCGTCCTAATGACATCATCTACAACACTCTTCCCTTATATCATAGTTCGGGAGGGATCGTCGGAGTTGGCCAAGCTATTCTCTGCGCAAATACTGTCGTTATACGAAAGAAATTCTCTGCTAGTAACTACTTCAAGGATTGTGTAAAATACAAGTGCACTGTAAAGCTAATCAGTAAAGGTAGTTGTAGGATAGGACTAAAAATTTCTTTATAGGTCGCTCAGTATATTGGAGAACTATGCAGATATCTTTTAGCTGTTCCTCCAGGAGATCCACATGAGAAGATGCATACAGTTAGAAGAATGTTTGGGAATGGGCTGAAACCGCAAATTTGGAAAAGTTTTGTGGATAGGTTTGGAATTGAAGAAATTGGGGAATTTTATGGAGCTACTGAAGGAAATTCAAATATAGGTAAATGTGCAATAATGACGGGTTCCAAAGTAACGCTTTTTTTAAAAAAAGCTATGGTTTTTATTAATTTTGTTAATCTTTTTCATTTATTATTTCACTAGAATATATAATAATACATGCAATAATCTAATATTTACAATTCACTTTCCTTTTTGACCTGTTATTGGCGTCTTTTCCCCACACACGCAACTTTGTCAGCGACGGACTGGCCCTCTACGACGCGTTCCCCTAAGTGGGATAAAATACCCATTGTCATTCCAATTTACAACAATTATCACAGGCGTACATTGTCATCTAATAAGATAGACAGGAGGAGGGGCAGGAATAAGGTTGCTCCCAAGTCCCAGACTTCGGCAGGCGCCCCGCATATTAAATGCGGCCTAACACCTCGTGGATTCCGGTACCCCTATCCGCAAAAGTATACACCCAGTGCATTGACGATTTGCTGAAATACGGCTCTCGTGAATAATCATTTCTGAGCCACTAGCGGTACCGTAGCCACATACGCATGTCCCAGACATATTGAGTTCCTAGAACTCGACCTCCCAGAGGTCAATGGGTCCCAGACCCATTATGACAGTTTAACTTACGATCACAAGTGTGTTGGTCCCAGACCTATCATGATTAACCCCAGGTTTATCCTTAACGTCACAGACGTTCTCGTGTATCTCAGCCTCTTAGTTTTTACACCTCGGAGCATATAGCTCCATGGACCCAGAGTTGTCCCAGAGAACTCTTCGGATAATTAGGAAACTACTACATACGTGTGCGGCCTCAAAGTAATAATACAAATGTATATCTCACATATACCATGCATATCAAATATACAAGCACTGTATAACATATCAATCAAGCATCTGGTGATCCACAACACACTATACCTGTATAATAATTAGAATGACAGCGAGTTCTACCACTCACCTATAATTACTGCAAGCATCTCGTCTTTTCTTTATTGACACTATCTACAGTTTCACCCACGTCCGCATATGACTGCTAGCAAACAGCAACTAACTAGCCCCAACCATTCAAGGGTCGGGGGTTGTTGATATTGTGTTTAGGATTGTCAAGTGTTTTTGCCTTAAGCCTACGCTTCTAAACCACTGGCGCCCAATCGAAAAGTGAATCTTCCATACGATAATATGAATAATAACTAAACAAACACGGCAAACAAGGACTCGTAAAACACCCAAACACATTTCTCCCTGGTTCAACTCATAAAGATTCAAAGACCTCTGATTCTTCTCAGCATTCTCTTGTTTGTTGTTTTTGACTCCATCCAGCACGCAACTGAAGCGATAGCCCTTTTGTTTGTTATCTTACTCTCGTCTTAT
Source organism: Harpalus rubripes (assembly GCA_963082715.1). Lineage (NCBI taxonomy): Eukaryota > Metazoa > Arthropoda > Insecta > Coleoptera > Carabidae > Harpalus > Harpalus rubripes. The sequence goes on along the minus strand of OY720456.1, from coordinate 3,525,696 downwards.
CACACCGCCATAAAGTGACGTGGTTGTTTTTGTTGCTCCTTTGATACCTTTGTTTGGATTTAGTAAGTGTACCAAAACATCGGTTGCGTAAGAGAATAAATGTTGTTTGATTGAGATTTCGAGTAATTGTTAACACCTAATTATAAATTATGTATTGTTTAATTTTAGTAAATTTCGACGGTGTGCCAGGGGCGGTAGGTTTTAAACCCCGTTACGTCCGGAACTTATACCCTATCTTCCTTATCAAATACAATGAGCAAACCGGAGAACCCCTCCGCAATGAGAAAGGCTTTTGCATTGCATGTGGTCCTAACGAACCCGGAATTTTCGTCGGCAAAATCAACAAAACGTAACATATTCTTTTTATATTTCTTTCCTTTATTTCATACAAAATCATTTTAGGAAGGCTGTTAGTGACTTTGCAGGATACACAGACAAACAAGAAACAAAGAAGAAATGCATAGAAAACGTTTTTAGAAGAGGAGATTGTTTCTTCAATTCTGGGGACGTTCTGGTCATGGATGAGCTAGGCTATTATTATTTTAAAGATAGAAAAGGGGATACGTTTAGATGGAAAGGCGAAAATGTGGCAACAACTGAAGTTGAAGCTGTTATCAGTAATGTTGTCAAGTTGCAAGATGCTATTGTTTATGGAGTAAAAGTAAGTAGAAGTCCCAAACTAAAGGCATTTTTTATTCAAAGCAGTTAATATATGTAACAAAAGTTTTGAGAAATCCATAATTTGAAGATAACTTGGTCACATGAGCTAATCTTCAATTTTGTGCCTAACACTGACACTGTTAAATGTTTAATAATTATTAAATTATGAATCCGAATGATATAAATGCATATAACAATGAGAAAGAGGTGCCAATAAGGACAAAAATGATATTTCGACATAGGACACATAGTTTCTAAAAATATAGTCGGAGGGAGTTTTTAAAAGATGTCCGATAACTGCCAAAAATATCATAGATATAGAACAAGTTGAAGATAGCATTCGACCAACCTTATAAAAATGACCAAAACCTTTGGGTTAGATAATTTAGTTTCCACTTGCGTGTAAAACGTTTGCGGTGGTAACCGGATTTTAACTTTATGTTACTTAACTCCATGTTTCATAACTGCTTGTTAAATTATACTTGGTAAAACCGGGCCTTAAAAGATTGTACTCTCTCTCTCTCTCTCTCTCTCTCTCTGGCTTCTTAATACTATAGCATCTAGAGATTCGAGAATCCAAATTTAAATGTCCATTTGATAAAAATATAATAATTGTTCTAAATTAATAAAACCCCTTAAAAATTACATATAAATTTTAGTGTAACCATAATATACTGAGGCGGTCGATAGAAATGTAAAATAAAATAAATATAATATTTTTCTGGATCAGTCGGTAATCTAAAAAAGCTTTTTAGAATTGTTTTATCTTTATTATTATTATTTGGACAGCCTTTTACACAACAATATATTACCACCCGGCATTATGTATAGTAGTCTAGTCTGGTAGTCGTAATATTCTTGCACTGAACCGCCCTGCACACGAACTCCGTCACTCCGTTACTGGCAAAACCTGAAAACCTGGCGTACCCGAGTACGCCCAATCTCCTTACGTTACCCCTCCCTGGTCCAAGTTCACGCACACATAGCCATGAGCACACGGACGGCAATACATACAACAGTGTCGCTTCTGTTGACGTTAGTCATGTATATATTCTGTGATTTGGGGGTAAAAGTTCGGTTCGCCCACATTTTGGTAGATTAATACATAGAACACCTTCACATACCCGTATATAGTCCGATTAATAGTTGTCTATCCAATATTTTGATCTCCAAAAACGTCAACATTTTCACATTTCTGCTATCTTTCCAACTAACTTATAGATAGATTTGGTTTTTTATAACATCTGTCAAACCTTTTTCTGGTAAATTGAACGTAATATATTATAAAACAACAATTTTGTATTTATTATGTCCAATGATAACTAGATTAGACCTTATTTAGTAATATAATTTGCAGCGTAAATTTTTCTCAAAACTTTCCATACCTTCGTTATGTAGAACCGTTAAATGCCTGATTACTATAGCTATCCTTTTTAGCGTTTTGACAATTCTTATATTTTTGCAATTAAACACCTTTCGGTAAAAGTAAAAATAGAAACAAAAAAAATTATGCAAATCCCTATTATTCCATGTTAATACTATTTTATACCGTATATATTTTTCAAGATTCCAAATACCGATGGTCGATGTGGAATGGCAGCCATAGTTGACTCCAACGAAACTCTTAATATCAAACAACTTGCAGTTGGTTTACGAAAAAACCTTCCAACGTATGCCTGCCCCCTCTTTTTACGAGTTTTGAAATCAATGCCCATGACTGGTACTTTCAAGCTTCGCAAAGTCGACTTACAGGCAGAAGGATTCGACGTAAATAAAATAAAGGATAAACTGTATTTTTACGATAGCAAATCTAGTGATTTCGTGCCGTTGACAAAGGAGATTTATACGAATATTATGGAAGGAAAGATAAGAGTATAGATTGGAGAGAATTTTCGTAGTACTGTTACGAAGATTTGAAAAAAATGTGGGAGTATTGGAGTATGTTGAATCCCGAGATTATAGGATGCAGGATAATAAGTACCTAAGACACGTATTAATTATTTTTATCACCATTTTTATACACTAAAGAAGTAGTATTTGTAAACAATAAATATAACAAATAAAATGTAGATTTCTATTTATATTATTTTTATTATATTCTATCTAATCTAGGTATGGTATGATTAGCGAATGAAAGTGAGGTTTAAATTATTTTATAAATGTGGTTTCTTTTGAAACCCTAGAGAAGAATAGAATTGTACGAAATTTCACGTATGAAATTTTTGCATGAACCCATTTAAATACAGGACTAGAGTAACTGAATATCAAAACAGGGGTTCGTTTAATAGTATATTACTAACCGAGGTGGAAAGTGTTTCATTGTCGAGGGCGAAGATAGTTAACCAAGGCGCGAAGCGCCGAGGTTAACTATAGCCCGAGACAATGAAACTTTTCACCGAGGTTTGTATACTATTTTATTCACAATCTGACATAAAAAATTAATATTTGATAATTAAATAATAATATACTAACATAAATAAACGAATGGTCTGAGATTGTTCATTTGTCATATAAACTGTCAGTTTGATTTCTAACCTTAAATATTGATTTAATTCATTACTTCTATTATTTACAAGTTTATTCCATATTTTTATCATATAAATTGTAAAGATGCTTTGTTAATATGTAAATACCCATCATTGATACGCATTGATTTCTCAAAGCGGGGGGCAGCTATTTTCCGCCTCGAGGTTGGAAAGTATAGCGTGAGTATAGCTGAGGTTGGAAAGTCCAGCTATCCTCACGTTATACTTTCCAACCTCTTGGAATATGAGGTTAACAATAACTAACTTCCCAACTTTTTAAAAGTCAGAAATCGCCATATTACTAACCGATTGTGAATAAAATATTTTTCCCACTCCCAATATCGTAAGTATGCTATTAGGACATTGATTGTAGGGATGTGTTTATTTTCGCACTCCCGAGACTAAAGAGCGATTCTAATCACTCATTTCAAGGAGTTCAAATTCAGTCCCAGAGGGATTAAATATAAAAAAAATCCCTGGGGGACTAAAGTAAAAATAAACAAGATGTTTCCATAACATCATATAGTATCTGCACTACATTTTGAGCTGGCGTTGAGTTTAAATTTAAACAAAATTTTTGACATTTGTATTGTCAAATTGTAAGATTAATTTCTTTTACACTAATATGGTTCCATTTGATACGGGAGTGCGAAAAATAGCGTAAATACCACAGGACTAAAGTGCATTCAATCCCTCAGGTGATTATTTCCCGAGCCGAAGGTGAGGGAAATAAACTTCACCCATAGGATTGAATATGCACTTTAGTCCCTGAGTATATAATATACTATTTTAGATGTGGTTTCTTTTGAAACCCTAGAAAAGAATAAAATTGTACGAAATATTCAGGTATGAAATTTTTGCATGAATCCATTTAAATACAGGACTAGGAAGCACAGAAATACATTACTATGTCTGGCTGAAAATAGATGACCGACTAGAGTAACTGAATATCAAAACAGGGGAGCGTTTAAAATATTTTTCCCACTCCCAATATCGTAAGTATGCTATTAGAACCTTGTTATAGGGATGTATGTTTATTTTACTGTCAATATATCGGTTTCTATTAGTGACGGGAATTAAGGATTGTCCTTACTTCCCTACTGCTGAACTTACCTCCCTCTTTGTAAAATACCAACAGTTAGCTATTTTAAACTTGTGTCAAATATTTATTCATTCTTATGATTAATAATTTTGTATTTAATTTCTATCAAATTGTCCTCATTTCATAAATATTTCCATTCAAAAGTTACCGTTGACGTGACAAATGTGACAAATGATAGCGTTTCTCTTCTTAAATTTTCCATGGAATACTTAGATTCTTTTTTTTAATGTATCAATATTCAACTGTTTCTTGACACCATTGACATATCTGACAGTGAAAATGAACAGGTAAAAAATAAATCATCAAGAGTGGAAAAATCTTATATGCAACACGAGATGTACATTTGACAACTCTCGAACTTATTTGCTAGCAAAATCGACCACGATTAGTAAATGGTACCTACATCTCTTGTAGCGTAAATAACTATTAAACATTTTTCGTTTATGTTGATTATAACAAAATATTTTGATCTTTAAACTATTTAGTTGTGCAATTCTATGAAATAGGATTATTTTTAATTTCCTCTAACAGTAATTCCGACTCGAGGGTTGCTTACATTTGAGACGAATGAACTAGAATTTGCGGTTTTAATTTTTTTAAATACATCCCTGAATCCTGTTACTATGGTCATTTTAAATGCCTCCTGGTATTGAGTACAATTCTAACATTCTGTAACGGAATACATAAGAGTCAGTTTCCTTTCAAATATAGGGAAATGTTTTCAAAAGAAACCACATCTATTAAATAATCTAAACGTCAACTTTCATTCGCTAGTCATACCATACATGATTACTGAATTGAATTAGGTAATAAGTTACAACAAAAACAATTTACTTTTATTTACTTTGTAACATAAATATTTTTTCTACAAATCTATTAAAAGTAAGCTTTTTAATGTTTGTTTTTAGCGTTAAATATATCATTTTATGACACCAGTGTTAAAAGTGACAGATCATTGTTACTTTTGACACTAGTGTTAAAAGTGAATGTCAAAAAATTATTAGAAATACAAATTTAAATAAAAAAAATCTGATGTGGCCAGCACATTACCTTCCGTCAGTTCTATGTACTTTGTACAAATTTCATACAGAAATTTCCTTGCTAAAGATTATATTTCTTGTACTTTACCTTCCGGCAGTTGCATGTATTTTATGCAAATTCCATACAGAAAATTTATAGCAAAAGATCCTATATTTCCAGTAAAATTATAAGACAAACACACTATAGGTACGTTCCATCGGTGTCAGAAATCTTACTACTTCTTCTAGTAGAACCTCAATGATCGTTCTTTTGCGTCAAAAAAATCTGAATATTCCTACGAATCATTCCAACTTCAGAGCTGGAAGCGCTGGTTGGAAGATATATAGATTGGAGATAAATTCAAAATTGTACTAGCCGACTGTCGCGCGTACCTTTCTGTTACATTTGTCAATGTTCAGATTAGACTGTGCTCAAAGAAATACCTCCTTTGCATTTTTATTATTTAATATATTTTTATATAATTATAATCTCTGTAATAACAACATTTTGAAGATCCAAAATAAACATACAAAGTTAGCTTTAGTTGTTAACTAACAATAACACATAAACACTCCCACTGTTCTATCGTATTTATTTTTTACTTGACAGTTATTTACCACTGAGCGTTCTATTGCTTTAAGAATATTCTTATTCTAGTAGGAATATTTCTGACACCGATAGAACGTACCTTATGTCAATTTCACTTGACACTGACATCTTTCAATCAAAATTTTCTTAATATAGTAGCTGTTTCCATAGCTATGGCTACTTTATGAAATTTAATTTCTTTATAATTTTTTAACTCAGTATCCATTTAATATTAAGTATAAAATGCAGTCAAATCGTATAGAGAATAAAATATTCTTTAATATTTATAATAACATTAAATGTGAAAAAATGATATTTAACATAGTTTTTTCAAGAAAAACTGTTAAAATCTTCCAATGAGGGTACTTCCGGTTGTCCAATTCTAACCAAAATCTAATCAGCTCTTCACATGGATGTAACGAAGAGAAATACAAAAGAATTATAATTTTTAGAATTGTAGTATGGAAGTTATCGTAGACGAAAATTTTGTTACACACACACACACACACACACACACAGACACACATACATACACACACACACATACAGACATCATCGTAAAAATAGTAAAATCGTATTGTAGGGACCCTAAAACGTGCTTATTCATCAAAAACTCACCACCGAATTTTTTGACCAAAGACAATACCTTCCTTACCTAAAGGTGACGGAAGGTAAAAATAGTGTTTGTATTATTTTGTTCGAAGGTTTGGATCACTCCGCTTCGCGTCGTGTTCCAAACTTGCTTCTCACAAAATAAAATGTCACTTTTAACACTTATATCATACATAACTATTTTTAGTACCAAATATGATTCTTAATATTATAAAAGTAACTTTTAAATAAAATAGAGGTTGTTGTCCTTGTTAACACGGTGTAAAATATATTTAAATTTTACAAGTCTCCGGTTCGAATTATTTTAATCATTGCATCCACATTATTATTTTTTATTGCAATTCTGCAATGATTTATCATATTCGCTGAATATTTCCCCACTGAAATAAAGAATTCCTTGTAACCATTAATGGGTAAAATATTACAAATAGTTAATAATAAAATGTGGTAAAAATAGTGCAGTGTTAAATAATATATAAAAAAGTTTACATTAAGGTGTACTCCTGTAACTTCTTCTAGGTAAGTAAGATCTTACAAAATATTACATCTCATATACACAAAATACATTAGTGCTTTACATTCATTTTTACGACAACGTACAAAAATTAAATTCATAAAGAGTATATACACACAACATCAATAAAACAGAATGTAAAGGACGAATCTATTTTCTATGTAATGTAAGAGAATAAATTCTGTTTGACTGAGAGAAATTTCCCACATTATGTAAAGGGTTTTTCAATAAGGGCGGGTCGATGTTGGCAGGCTGTGGCGGCGATGTTGTTTTGGTGGCGTCTGTCAAATCTGTTGTTTATTATTCTGTCACAGATGCCAAATCACCATGGCTAGCAATGGCTAGTTACACGATTGAGCAGCACTTACAAATGATAAAACTGTATTATCAAAATGAATGCTCGTTAGTGAAAACGTTGCGCGCGTTGCGCCCATTTTCGGTAAATAATCAGCCAACACCCGCACGTCAAAGGAACGCCAGATAAAGAGAAAGAGAAAGTGTGCAGGAGAACCCGAGGCAATCAATTCCTCGCCGTGCACAAGAACTCGGCCTTTCGCAGACTTCAACTTGGCGAATTTTGCGTCGGGACTTGGGCCTACACCCGTACAAGATTCAACTGACCCAGGAGCTCAAAGTTAATGACAATAGACAACACTGTTTGTTCGCTGACTGGGCTTCGGAGCGTTTGGCAGAGGACCCCAATTTTGGCCGAAAAATCATCTTTAGCGATGAGGCGCATTTTTGGATGAATGGCTATGTAAATAAACACAATTGCCGTATATGGGACAACACCAACCCACACGAGGTTCACCAGGTCGGAATGCATCCACAAAAAGTTATCGTTTGGTGCGGATTTTGGGCCGGCGGCGTCATTGGTCCGTACTTTTTTGAAAACGACGTTGGTGAGGCCATCACCGTCAATAGCGAGCGCTACAGAACGATGATAACAGATTTCTTTTTTCCCAAATTGGATGATATGGAGGTAGACAACATGTTTTTCCAGCAGGACGGCGTTACGTGCCACACAGCGGACGCCACAATGGACCTTCTGCATGAACGATTTGAGAGTACGGTTATCTCTCGCAGAGGTGACGTGAATTGGCCACCAAGATCGTGCGATTTGACCCCACTAGACTTTTTCTTGTGGGGTTTCCTGAAGTCGCAGGTCTATGCCAATAAGCCGCAATCGACGGATGCCCTTAAAGTTAACATTACCAATGCCATCGCTCAAATTCAGCCGGATCTATGCAGCAGTCATTGAAAATTGGACCACTCGGATCCGGGTCACCGAGAGAAGCCGCGGCGGACATTTGAAGGATATTATATTCCATACATAATGGCATACATGGGCCTTTCAAATAAAAAAAGAATTTCGTTAATACCTCACCCACATCTTGTTTTATTCCATTTCAACATCGACCCGCCCTTATTGAAAAACCCTTTATATATGTTTACCTCGCAATCTGGATGCTTTCTGTATAATAGAATTAATAGTTTTCATGGTATCCATTCCTTCGTTATAATTTTGAAGCCGAATTCCATACCCGTTTATTAGTTCACGATTTAATGCTTCTAATTCTTGATAATATTGGGCCATTTCGTGACTGAAATAAAAAGACCAGTAATTATTTTATGACATTTATTTGTATGTTTTGTTTTTAATCTTACATGGCGTTAATTCTACTATCTTCAGCTTTTATAACTAGTCCTCTAATTTGACCAAGTCTATCTGCCACGTCAGCACCTAATCTTAACCTAGCATCTTGAATATCGTTGAGACTTTCCATTAAATTCCTTAATTTTGTCTCATCGTCGGGAAAAGATGCAAAAGACTAGAACAAATTAAATATTATATTATTTTTTCTTGTATAACTTTATCCTTTAATGGAGTACTATACCATATTAAAATTTCATTATTTTATATAAGAAAATGAAAATATACATAAATTAACGAGTATAAGTAAAAAAATATTGTTTAAATATTAATTCAATTACAAAAACTACAAGAGATTAAAAATTTGTGTGACGTTTCATGTTCTAAACAATTGAGGAGTTCTTGGCAAAAATGACCATAGTCCAAATATTGTAAATATGAGGTACATACAGCGACATGTACTTTCAAAGATGCCAAACAGTTTGGTAAAACTGTTTCTCAAAAAACGTATTTTAGTCACAAGTTATTACAATTTAAAGTTTGAGCGTTTCTACAAAAACGTCCTATTCCCGACTAGGATATGATACGTCACACGCCAAATTTTGAAGTTTAAAGGTCGTCGCGCACTTAAGCGACGCGAAGAGAAGTTTTTTCATTCAATATATTGTATAGTTTTTGTTTACTTAATTTATTTGGGTGAAGTGTAAATATTAGACAATTATTATTAATTAAAATAAGTGTTTATTAAACTATAATGAAAATGACTATTACTAACATTAAACAATTATTTAAAAAAAACTAATTAAGACTAAAACTATAATTAACTAGATAACACTAACTCTATTTATTTAACAATTAACACGACTATTTATTTATACGATCTTACTAATTATTTATTTCGACTATTTATGCCACTGTTTATTTATATCACGTTCAACTGTCTGTTTACCGACCTCCACAGCGTTTATATACTCAACTGACTCAACAGCGTCTGTATATTTGACTGCTCGGACAGAAGTCACACTTTTCACCTCACTATCTGTCTATTTATGTAACTAACTGTCTAACTTCCACAGCTTCAGTATCACCGACTGTCAGTATGCTACAACTCTTCAATACCACTGCCGAGTATCCACTTCCACTTGCCGTTACTGTCCCCGTATACCTAGCTTTCCAATACTCTTCAATACTACATAGTATTTACTTCCACAGTTATCCCGGTATACCAGTAACTTCCAGAGTATCTACTCCACTCGACACTTTACTGCATAAGCTCATTACGATACTGCTGTGCTTCTCAAACTCACTAACACTCTATGTGAATATCTCTATGTTTCTGAATGTAACTAACTAACTCCCGAGTATAGATGCGTCCCTTTTATACAGCTGCCATTAACTTCCAGAGAGCTCTAGAATGTTCGACCGCATAATAAGAATGAACACAAAAGGTTCAGGCGACCGGAAGTAATTAAACACGTCGCGGCTTGTTTGTTTACATAGCCTGGCTTCTAGCGCCACTGCGTCATCGCTATACTTAGACGCTTGTTCAGCGTAGCAGCGGGGCTCACACGTTACAATATTCTTATATGTATAGTCGCCTCGTTGCTCTGCTCTTCGCTGCTCCTAAGTGCGCATATGCACATAATAATACATTGAATGAAAAAAATTCTCTCTATCCGCGCTTCGCTTCGGTTGCGTTGGCCTTAATAATTCATATCTTGTTTATTACATAATTTTTTAAGTCACATATGTGCTAAGATAATTTAGTCATCCTGTTTTTGCAGAAAAAATGGTATAGAACCCTATTGTATTTCTTACCTGCAGATGGTCTAAGTTCAAGAAATTCGTCAACGACCTAACCAGATCGGAAGCAAGTTGCATATTTCTAGTATAAATAGTCGTTTTTCCTGATATATCGATAGTAATTGCCATGCTCTCTGCATCTCTCAAACAATTTAAATGAACTTTAAACTCTGGGTCACCAGATGGTTCAATATCATTGTCTAGTAAAAAGTTTTGATTAACCCACATACATATTCGTTGTATTCTTTCTGTTATTTTAAATTGGACGTAACTGTCGGTTTTGGTGAATTCTTTTTTGGAGATGGCATACATTGAAAAACGGGGTAGTTGACGCGTTAGTTCGAAAACATGGAATTGCTTACTCGATTTATATCCCACTAATGCCTGCAGAAAGAATCCATTTAGTTTTCAATATTTTTTTGTTTATTTACAAACTCGTAATAATTTAAAAAGGAGAGAAGGTTTACTATACTTCCCTTAATGTGTATGTCCACTGGATTGTCTTTTGGAGGAAACAACGGTACGCAAAGACTATTTGATAACTTTGCATCAGGCGGATGAATAACCAATGTTTCTCCTTTAAATATTCCTTCAGCAAAAACCATAACAGCTTTAATTATTGTGTCATTATTCGTTGCTACTGATATTTCTACATGAGGCTGTAAATTAAAAAAACTTTAAAATTGAAGTTTGCAGCAAGAAGGAGGTAGCTCCACTTTTTAGCAAAATGGAGGTAGCGATATATTCTGGTAATAAATTGACCCCTGTAGCGCACTCTCCACGTCAGCAATGAATGCCCGTGAGCCTGGTAAACACCCGCACGGTACAAATATGTCATCATCATTAACGAAATCTGTGTACAAAGCAGATTGGCACAGCCAGCAATAGGTAATATGCCGTGATGATATATTTATTTATTTATTTATAAATTTTATTTGCAATATTATGAATTACTATATACTCAATATTTATACTTTTGCCATTATAAATAAAAGGTTATATTCATACTTTCATTAAGGTTAACAAGTTTTGGAATAAAACGGTTTTTTTTATTTATCTCCGAACAACGATTTGTGAAGCTACCTCCTTCTTGCAGTAATGTCTTCAATTATTAATTAAAATAATATTATTCCGAGCATACAATGAACTCGCTTTTATAATAGTAAATAAATGCACTACTTCTTTACAGGGCCGTAGGTGAGGCGGCGAGGCGACAACCTCAGGCGCCGGATTGAAATAGGCGCCAAAATGACATACTAAAAATATACAATTTTAATAAACAACTTAACATTTTCTTAATAATTTAATGCATTTATAACATTTGTAAAATTATGTTAAATATAATTACAACCGATTCTTCATTTGCCACTGAGCATTCTAACATGATTTACCTTTTTTGTAGCGATAACATACGAAGCGAAGTATAAGAGAAAAAAATTGAAAAATAATTTTTCAATTTTAAACGGTGTACCTATTAATTCTTTGGATGATTTAAATTTTAAACAATTTACAGTTAATTATAAGGAATTTACAGTTAGTGTTAAACGATGACGATGAAGCCGATATATCTGCAATTGATCTCAATGAGAAACTAATAAATATTTGTCAAATTTTATCAAAGGTACTAGAAAAAGCACAAAAAAAATTGAATTTTATTTGTAAATATGATTTTCAATGTAGATATGATTATATTACCAAACGTTGTCATAGCTTTAAGAATACTTTTAATATTCCCGGTAACTAGCAGCAGCAAAAAACTGAATATAGTTTTCGAAATTATAAAGAATTATTTTCGAAAAAGAAGCACAAGAACGACAAAATGATCTAGGCACAATTTCCATAGAAGGCGTAGATAACAAAACTATAAAGATGTTATCAAGCTATTTGTGGTAAAAAAAACTCGAATAATTATTTAGTAAATGTTTTTACCTTCCGTCACCTTTAGGTAAGGAAGGTATTGTCTTTCGTCAAAAAATTTGATGATGAGTTTTTAATCAATAAGCACGTTTTAGAGTCCCTAGAATACGAATTTACTATTTTTACGATGATGTCTGTATGTGGATGTGTGTGTGTGTGTGTGTGTGTGTGTGTGTGTGTGTGTGTGTGTGTGTGTGTGTGTGTGTGTGGATGTGTGTGTGTGTGTGTGTGTGTGTGTGTGTGTGTGGATGTGTGTGTGTGTGTGTGTGTGTGTGGATGTGTGTGTGTGTGTGTGTGTGTGTGTGTGTGTGTGTGTGTGTGTGTGTGCGCGCGCGTGCGTGCGTGCGTGCGTGCGTGCGTGCGTGTGTGTGTGTGTGTGTGTGTGAGTGTGAGTGTGAGTGTGTGTGTGTGTAACAAAATTTTCGTCTGCGATAACTCTAAAACTACAGTTACAAAAATTATAATTTTTTCGTATACTTCTTTGCTACATCCATATGAAGAGCTGATTAGATTTTGGTTACAATTGGTCAACCGGAAGTACCATCATTTGAAGATTTTAACAGTTTTTCTTGAAAAAACTATGTTAAATATAACTTTTTCACATTTGATGTTATTATAAATATTAAAGAATATTTTATTCTCTATACGATTTGACTGCATTTTATACTTAATATTAAATGGATATAGAGTTAAACAATTATAAAGAAATTAAATTTCATAAAGTTGCCATAGCTATGGAAACTGCTACTATATTAAGAAAATTCTGATTGAAAGATGTCAATGTCAAGTGAAATTGACATAGTGTGTTTGTCTTATAATTTTACTGGAAATATAGGATCTTTTGCTTTCTGTATGGAATTTGTATAAATTACATACAACTGCTTTAAGGTAATGTACAAGAAATAATAATAATAAATCTTTTATTTCTGCAGATACATTACACTGTATATAGAAAACGTCACAAAATAATAATTTTCTGTATGAAATTTGCATAAAATACATGCAACTGCCGGAAGGTAATGTACAAGAAATAGAATATTTAGTTTAGCAAGGAACTTTCCGTATGAAATTTGTACAAAATACATAAACTGACGGAAGGTAATGTGCTGGCCACATCAGATTTTTTTACTATGCAGTACTGTTTTAAATGTTTTGTTCTTTTTTCTGAATTCTTGATGTTCAATGTCTTTTTATATTTAAATATTAAATATATTTTGAAATACATAAAAATTTCATGTTAATTAAGTCATAATTGTTCTCTTACACCCGTTGCCATATCAATTTGAATATGGTATTTCAAAATATTGGGATGGCCACATGAAAATAATAAGTAGATAAAGTTTATTTGTTAATCAATAACAATATGAGTTTTTCTAAAAAATTAAAAGGCGCTGTTTGAAACAGGCGCCACAAGGCCCTTGGCCGGGGCCCTGCTATTACATTATATTATTATGTACTGTGTACGATAACGCCACTTTTTACTTTCATAAAAGCGAGATCAATGCATGTGTCGGCATCAAATACTTAAATCCGTCATTCCCGGTAATGCAGGGACTGTTTGCCGGCAATCCCTGTACCAACTAGGCATTACCGGGAATGACGGCTTTCAGTGTTTGCCAAAGCGGTTTATATACCTTTTTACCCTTTTCTTCATTTGTAGAAATACCTATTTGTAATCTAGTATTGGCTGGAATTACACCCATATTTTCAATATCTCTTTGCTTTTCAATATCCAAATTGAATCTAAAATATTTAATAATAAATAACTGAAAATAATCTGGTTTTGTAATTTCTCACGCGATGTAAAATAACTGGATATAATTTTATTCGATTTTGAATAATTTAGGACTCAAATTTTAGTACCCGATTATTAGTTTGGATGGATTTGAATATTTAGGGAAAAACAACATAACTTTGGTGCTTAGTTAATTGCAAGCCATTATTTAATAATTTTGCCTCGTATACTTTTTAAGAATCTTTATTTGTCAACTTAGCTTATAATGTTTTGTTTTATACCTTGTTCCATTTAAGCCATCCAATATTGCGGAGCATAGGGAATAGTTTTGACCTCTCTGACTGGCTGAAATTAAAGACAAGAGACAAGTTTACCCAATGTAATTTCGGCTACTTCAGATTTGCGCTGTTGCCAGTGCCATCTACTGAATGGCTTAAATGGAACAGAGCATAGTTATAATTTTAATTTTACACTTTTTTAATTTTATTAGAAAAAATACAGAATCCAATATACTGTTTCTGTAAAGAACATACTACTTGGACATAATAGTATTTTTTTCTTGATTGTTGTTGAAAGGACGCAGAAAAAACATTAGAGAAAGAACAAAATCTTTAATAAAGAAAAATAAATTCTATTCAAAAAAGCAGCATTTTTCAATAAAATATTTAATGGAAAACCTGCAAATACTTTATGATATGGATTTTAAATCAGATTTATGGCCGTATTATGGTTAAAACTGTAAGTTATAAATCTGTAAATAGAAAACAAAATCGAAACGATACGGCAACTCTTATATACAATTTTATATTAATCAACAGAAATAGATGTGTTTTTGTAAGTTTTTCTACAGATTTAGATTTACAGTTTTGACCATAATACGGCCATTAGTGGGTTTGGGTAGTAATTACATACATAGAACGGTGGAGATTCGGCGTAATTCATTTTTCACCGAAAGTGGATTTAAAAGGTTTTACTCTTAGAGGATTCATTGTACACTTACTTGAAATTGTTTTCATAATGCCTCAATTCTAACATTAGAGCCTGTTTCTGTACCAACAATTCCCTTACTGCATCCTGCTCAGGATTCGTTCCACTAGTTCCAGCCGCTATCATTTTAGTAGTGCAGTATCCCCTAACTATAATCTCAACTCATTATTTAATTTCCATACACGTTCTCCCACTTCTTGTTACCTTCTCCTTCGACACTAACGCAAATTAGATCTGTTTTTCCAATGGCTCGATAGTCTGCCTCAACTATTCCTGCGGCTCCATGTGCCATGCTGTCCTTGAAGAGGACTTCGCCTGTAGTGATGGATCGACAGTCGATTTTGCCGCTGGACCAACCGGTGATGAGTTGGTTCGAACCGTGGGCCATCAAGTCGTAGTGGTACATGGAGATCGCTATGTTTTTAGACTAAATGAAAGATGAAATATGTGTAGCATGACTAGCGAAATAATTGTAAAAATTCCACACTATTTGCGTATGTGTGTTTGTTGAAAATGATAACCGATCGAAATATTATGAGTTTGGGTGGGTGTGTATATGAAGTCAAACACAAATAATAGCTATTTATGTAATAAGTTGCGAAAGAAATGTGTTTTAAGCACGCGACGTGAAAATTATCCTACGAGGCGTAGCCGAGTTGGCTAACACGTCTAGTGCTTAAAACACGATTTCGCAACGTATTCCATACAAGATTTTTTATACTAGCGTTTTAAAACAGACTATTTATATTTATTCTCAAATGTCAACATTTTGAATTTTTCAAAATTTAAAAGTAGGCAGGCATCAGTTTCATCTTTTTGTTGCTATGGGATTCAATATGTTGTTTAATAAACATTGATGTCAACGTGCTCGGTGTATAATTTTTCTTGAGAATTTTTGGTAATAAATTTACTTAAAATGAGTGACTCAGAGATTGACTCTGATATTGAAAATGGTGCAGAAGCTGCATTGGCTACACTGGTTCCAGGAAAATCAAAAAAATTGTATGAAGAAACTTACAAAAAATTTGACAGTTGGTGTGCGGAGAAAAACGTTGGGCACATTACAGAAAAGGTAGTTTTAGCCTATTTTTCGAAATTATCATCCATTTATAAGCCATCCACTTTATGGAGTAATTACTCTATGCTCCGAACTATACCTTAATAAGAATGTGGATATAAGTAAATTTACCAATATTATTGCATTCTTAAAAAGAAAAGCTAGGGGATATAAGCCTAAAAAAACAAAAATATTCACTACGCAAAAGATAGTTCGTTCCATGAAGGAAGCTGATGACAAGGATTATTTATTGGCAAAGGTTGTGTTATGTTATGGGTCATGTCGCCGGGAGGAACTTACGTTTTTACGTGTAGGAGATATTGAAGATTCTACTTCTTTCATAAAAATTAATATTCCAAATACTAAAACGAATATTTCACGATTTTTTATGATAACTGAAGGGTTTATCGATGGAATCAACTATTTAGCAATGTTTCGCAAGTACGCACAACTTCGACCTATTCATACTGAACATCAACGGTTTTTTAAAACCTACAGAAATTTTAAGTGTTGCACGCTTCCTGTAGGTATAAATACCATAGGTGGTATACCTAAAAAAATTGCAGAGTTCTTCGGCCTCCCAAATGCTAAAGAATATACCGGGCATTGCTTTCGGCGGTGTTCTGCAACATTTTTCGCTGATTCGGGAGCAGACATTACAGTGCTCAAGCGACATGGAGGGTGTCGTTCAAGTTCTGTTGCTGAAGGCTACGTTGAAAATTCTTTGGAAAATAAGAAAGAAATTTGACGAAGAATTTTGGGAGAAAAAGAAACAGCAATTAAAAAAATAAAAATTCAGAGAATCAGAATCCAGCAGCACATCTACTTCAGTTTCTATCCACATTGAAGTTAACCAAGAAGAAGTATTAAGAACGACATCAAAAGTTCAATTTAGTAATTGCGTTGTAAATATTTATCATAAATAAACAGTTATAATAGGTATTTAGTACTTTTACTTTTACGCATTAAACTGTCATTTTTAAGCATTAGTGCTTAAAAGTACTTCATTTAACAATGGAAATGACAATCGAAAAGTTGTTATAATACGCTAGTATAAAAACATATTTTTAATTTTGAAATGTTTTTGACTTACTTTTACGCGCCATAATCTCGTATCCTGTTCATAAACGCCTATAGTACCATTTGAAACTGAATAAGCGTACCGGTTATCAGGAAGTTCTGTTAATCCTGTAACCATTTCCGTTTCAGCTTGTTCAGACATTAATCTATCCCCTTTGTACACGCGAATTACGTAATCTTCTGCACTCACAATCACCTGCAATAAAAGAATAAATTATAATAAATAATTCGTTTGTTACAGGACTGTCGCAGTGCCGTTCATAGGAGACTGTGCTTGTAAAAAAGGTAAGATAAATTTATATAATAATTTTGGAACACAATAGGGCCAATTCAGCACTCTTCTTAAGTCTAGGGTTCTAGGGATCGACTCTAGTAACAATGGAAATATCTTGGATATATTATTTCTTATTAACAACGCATAATTGCATATGTCGCTCTATAAGTTTTTTTCAGTTAAAGAAGAATGCTGAATTTGGTCTAAATATATTTTGTCTCATTATTGAATCTAAGTCAGTCTCAAATAACAATATTAAAATGAAATAATAATAATATTGTGGAGTACGATGATCGACTGGTAGCAGAATGGAAAATTGGGAAATGATCGGACACGCAGTCTAATGTAAATAATTTATTTCCTGGCCTACGTTTCGACTGTACTACAGTCTTCCTCAGGGCTAGAAATGGTCAATGAGGAAGACTGTAGTAACAGTCGAAACGTAGGCCAGGAAATAAATTATTTACATTAGACTGCGTGTCCGATCATTTCCCAATTTTCCAATAATAATATGAATCATTGTATATGATTTATACATACTCGTACATATTTATAATCATATTTAAATATATATAATAGTATTATCATTTTAATATTTTAAACATAAATATATTATTATTATTAGATTAATAATATAAGTATTATATAAATCTTAAAATATTATATTTATTATTATATTACTTTCATCCGTGTTAGTTTAATCGTGATTGCAAGTGTGAATGCAGCTTTATAGATATTTCGTCTGTTCGTGTTCTGACGCATGCGCGTATCTAATTGAAGTGACAGGTTGAACAGTTTATTTTTTTGTTATTTGTATTTTGTATATTTACAAAGTATAATAGTGATGATAATAATCTATTTTCTATTGACAGTATAGTAATTGTTGTTAATATCAAATCAACTAATGACTAATATATAAATCGTTTTTTAGTGCAGTGTATAGTTTTGTTATATTTTCATCCTATATTGGCTGTTTACTGTGAAAAAGTTTGGTGAGTAAACATTACATTTTTATGATAATTTTGATAAGTATATATAATTATTTTTTCATAATTGTGTAGTACTACTTTAGTGTTTGTTTTAAAATAATGAAAAAATATAAGTACCATAACTTATATTTGAGACATTGTAACCATCATAAGCATTACAAAGTAACCCGCTTATTTAGATAGTTATATTGATGGTTAGTACATATATAGTTCTTCTAGTGTTAGACTTTAATTTCAATAATTGGGTCCTCCGCCATAGTAGCGATCATAGTCACTATCAAAGTTTAAAAAAAGTGATTAGTTTTTTTTAAATATTGTAGTAATGCCATTAACATTCACCTCAGACATCTAATGTCTTACTATCGCGTTTTTGATGTATAATCGGAATCCATTTTCAAGTAAATGAATGCAGAAAATAACGAAAATGAAACAAATAATACTGGTTTAAATTTATTCCACGCCAGACCGAAACCACGTGTGTTTGTATGAAAATGAAAGATATACTGAATAGGTAATAGGTACATAGACTGCGGTGTCTATCAAAACTTAGACTATAATAAGTACATATATCTAGTTACTTTTATTAATTATTTTATGAAGTCTAAAGTTAACATATTTATTAGGGTGGACCTTAAAAGGGGTCGAATTTTAACCGGGCCGCCCTTAAAGTGGTTCCAAATAGTGATGGGTCAATTCCCAAAATTGAATGATGAGAAATTCCCAAGATTTTTTTTTAATTTCCCAAGCAATTTCAAATATTTCGTATTTACTGACATAAAATTTTGTTTAATCACTCTGTCAATTTTCTTCGATTCTAATAGTAAATGGCTTCTTTCTCGGAAACAGTTGAAGATCGGACCCATGTTGATTAAGTCTTTTTTACTCATTTTGGTCAGTACTATGCCCTTTCATTTTTTCCCCGAAGTATGATTACACCCTGTATATTCCAATAGTGAGTGGATATTTTAAATGTCTTATTGTCTTTGACAAAAATATAGTTTCAAAAAGCGTAGGATTAAACCAGGGGATATAATTTGTAAAATTTAGAGCTGCATTTTTTTGTTCAAGAATAGGGGGAGGGGGGGGGTCTCTTAAATTTTTTCTAATTAAAATGAGCAGTTGCTGGGTTTAATATCTTTTGCAATGGCACATATAGATTTTTATTTCGGAGGGGGCCCAGGTTCTAAAAAATCTTACATTACAGATGTACAGTGTGAACACTAGAAATCGTGTTATAGGAAAACAGTGTTTGTCAATTATTATCTGTCTCGTAAAATTATGTAAAGCTTTATTCATAAAGGTTTAAAGAAATTCTGAATTTTTAGATTAAACTTTTTAAATTTAATCTCTTGATGCCTAGTACTTAACTAAAGATGTGATAAAAACAGATTTAGTATGCGTTATTTCAAGAAATAAGCGTCCATAAACTGTCAAATAATTTTTTTGACATCATCTTCGGATGTAAAAAGAAAGAACTACAAGAAAAGTTTATAATGCAAAAATAACAAAGAAAAACCGAAGAGGGAGACCAAGGAAAATATGAAGAGATGAGATGAACAAACAATGGACAAGAGAAATATCAAATGGAAGGAGGCAAAATAGTTAAGAAAGGACAGAAAACAATGGAGAAATATATGGAAACGGAAACCAAACGAATAGCCAATCCACACCCAGCCTTACACCAGAGAGGGTAGAAAGGCTTGGAATTATGTATTTATGTACTTGGTTTGACATATTGCACAACGTTCATTTTTTGAAATTCTGCATTTGCATATCTATTTTTTTCCACGTCTTTAAATTAATATTTCTGGGACAACAAAAATGCAAATTTAAGAATTTTGATACCTAAAAATTCAGAATTATATTTTCTAAATCTTTTTGTATAAAACAGAAAATAATGTTTAAATTTTAAACAACTGTTTTCCCTTGTCAAACGCGTATGTCGCGTTTTCCAGTGTTCACTCTGTATATAGAAAATAACGTAGTAATATACTGTAACATAAAGTTTACTGAAATATAATCAGCCATCTTAAGAGAAAAAGGTCTGTTAGCTAATGCAATACGTAAGCATACGTTGCGGAGCCAAATGCGCCCGTCTATGGAAAATAAGTTAGATCCGCGTTTAAAAAAAATGTATTTGAGTGTAACAAAATTATTATACTCGTATTAGTAATAATATAAAATAATTTAATAATGTAAACATATTTTGGGGTGGGCTCGGGATCCTCGGGACTTATATACGCCACTGGCCTTTGTAAAGATATAAATCAAAAATATTTCACCACATTTATTTACTTACAAAAGAATAGGTGACAAAGGCAGAAACTATGGACTACAAGACAACTGCAATATCCAGATGTGTTGCGGGAAACGCTCATTCTAATAATTAAAAATATATTTTGAACTACTTGTTTCATGTACACATTTGAATAATAAGTAATTTATAAAAAAGTGAAAGCAACTGCAACATTTGAATTTAGAGCTGCATTTTTAAATTTAGAACTGCAGAAACAAGCCAGAACTGCACCAAATTATATCCCCTGGATTAAACAATCAGGAGTTACCTCATTATTCCCATCCCTATTGTAATCCAAAATCGCTATCCCAGTCACCCTATCTCCCACAGCCGTCCAAAACACTTCGTTACCCAGGTGGTCGAAAGCATGAACCGTTGAACCTCCTCCAACGAGTAGCAAGGGTGTAGCGCTCTGAAGAGGTCGTCCAACTGCTACCGCTCGTACCCCATCAGCGCATTCGCGATACACTACGTCCTTGTTGTCGTGCACGTGGTAGACCAGGAGGTGGGTGGGTGAACCTAGAGGACGGTTTCAGCGGTTCCAAAAAAGGAAATTCACTTGCAGAAAAAGTAATATACAGAGTGTCCCATTTAAGGTACGAATGCATTGGGATCTCGAGAACCGTAAGAGCTACGAGGTTGGCTAAATTAGACAAAAGTTGCCCCATTAGGAGACCATTTCAATGGTATTTTGTTATTTGCGAAAAAATGCATAGGTCACTAGATCTAGGCGAAAATGTAAATAATAGTGGATTTTGGTTTGCACATCTTTAGGGCACTTTTTTATGTTCTTTCGACTGGCGATGCTCAATTTTTTTTATCAATGTTGGTTTTCGAGGATTGATGTCAAAGTTTTAATTTTTATATGGACGCCATATTGGAAAGTTACGCCATTGAAAAGAGAATTTTTTAGCTTTACAATGATATAAAATAGTTATAATTTATATTTATAATTAACAGAGAAATTAACAAAAAATGTTATTAATACTAAAATTTACAGTACAATATTTAAATATTAGATCTGGAGGACAATGGATAGGGACCAACAGCGAAATCAAGTGGCCTGCTAGATCTCCAGATTTAACACCTTTAGATTTTTTTATGGGGATACTTAAAAAATAAACTTTTTATTCGGGAATATCAGAATGAAAATGAATTAAGAAATGCCACAGTAAGAATTATAAATCAAATTAGGCCAAGAATACTGAGAAAAGTTATAGAAGGAACAGAACGAAGAGCGCAGAAGTGCGTAGAACAAAATGGTGGGTTAATAGAAAATTTATTGTAAAGTTTTTGTATTTTTTTTTGTATTTTTTACATTATTTGTTTATTAAATAGTTATTTTCTTAAACAGCAGCCTTTGATTTACTTTTTTCAATTAAATTTTAGTATTAATAATATTTTTTGTTAATTTCTCTGTTAATTATAAAAATAAATTATTACTATTTTATATCATTGTAAAGCTAAAAAAATTCTCTTTTCAGTGGCGTAACTTTCCAATATGGCGTCCATATAAAAATTAAAACTTTGACATCAATCCTCGAAAACCAACATTGATAAAAAAAATTGATCATCGCCAGTCGAAAGAACATAAAAAAGTGCCCTAAAGATGTGCAAACCAAAATCCACTATTATTTCACACTTCGAAGTTATTTGCAAAAATAAAAAACTGCAAAATTTACATTTTCGCCTACATCTAGTGACCCATGCATTTTTTCGCAAATAACAAACTACCACTAAAATGGTCTCCTAATGGGGCAACTTTTGTCTAATTTAACCAACCTCGTAGCTCTTACGGTTCTCGAGATCCCAATGCATTCGAACCTTAAATGTGACACTCAGTATATTTATTAAAAAAGCAAATTCAATTTCAGATGCCTTAAATAAATATATCAGTACGTAAATTTTTTAAGTCGCGGAAAAAAATTAATATAGGCCCTCATTGAATTTACTATTTCTAAAATTAAAATTGAAAAGGAACAGGATTTTTAAAATTTCATACCAATTATAAGAACATCTTTCTCATCATTCGCCAAAAACTTTTCTGCATGTAAAGCTGTTATTGTCTGATTCATATTTAAAATAGCGATTTCTTTATTTGATTCGGACCATATAACCCGCCCTGTCGGTAAAACAGATCGTCTATGCGGACTATGAATCAAAACCTAGTTGAAAATATTAAAAAATATGCTTTCAAAAATTATTTAATTCTTATAAATAAACAATTACCTTATCAGCGGTGGTAGCAACAGTTAGACAGGGATGGCTTCCATCGTATTTTCCCACTGTTACTCGTCCAGGGATGATTTTACTGTTTAAATCGAAGGTGAATACAGGCCTGATACCTTGAGCCATATTTGTATTTATTTATTGTATTTAAATTCATATAAATTTGGTTATTTTGTGAAATTATTTGAAGTGTATTCTAATACAAACTTATGTTTTGAACTACGTGCGTTGCTAAGCAAAAATATTGATCATGCTGCTACCATAAGCGTAGGTGGAATATTTATTTAAAAATAGGGAAAAGCCAAAAATATAAATCAAGTTTTATGTAGAAAACGGTACACACTTAATAATTTGTTTATTTATAAATATTTTTAATTACCTTCTGTCGTACCTTTAGGTAAGGAAGGTATTGATTTTGGTAAAAAAAAATTATGGTGAATTTTTAATGAATAAGCACGTTTTAGAGTCCCTAGAATACGATTTTACTATTTTTGCGATGATGTCTGTATGTGTGTGTATATGACGATTTTTTCACATTTAATGTTATTATAAATAGTAAAGAATATTTTATTCACTATACGATTTCATTACATTTTATACTTCATATTCAATGGATAATAAGTTAAAAAATCTGATGTGGCCAGCACATTACCTTCCGTCAGTTCTATGTACTTTGTATAAATGTCATACAGAAAGTTCTATGTAAAACATTCTTTTTCTTGTACATTACCTTAAGGCAGTTGTATGTATTTTATACATATATGTATATTATACATACAGAAAGTTTCTAGCAAAAGATCCTATATTTGCAGTAAAATTATAATACAAACATACTGTCAACTACACTTAACACTGACACCTTTCACTCAGAATTTTCTTAATATAGCGGCTGTTTCCAGATTTATAGCATAGCTTAAGTAAAAAAATGTATTCAAATCGTATAGAGAATGATATTTAACATCGTTTTTTCGAGAAAAACTGTTAAAATCATCAAATGAGGGTACTTCCGGTTAGCCAATTATAACCAAAATCTAATTACATACACACAACATTGTTAAAATCGTATTCTAGGGACCCCAAAACGTGCTTATTCATCAAAAACACCACCAAGTTTTTGGACCAAAGACAATACCTTCCTTACCTAAAGGTGACGGAAGGTAAAAATTATAAAGAAATTAAATTTGATAAAGCAGCCAGCTATGTAATAACATTGGAAACAGCTAATATAATTTAAAAAATTCTGACAGATGTCAATGTCAAGTGCGATTGACATAATATGTTTGTGTTATAATTTTACTGCAAATATAGAATTAATTCTAAGAAACTTTCTATACTTATGGAATTTGTAGAAAATATAGAGAACTGAGGGAAGGTAAAGTACTGGAAATATAGAAACTTTCTGTATGGAATTTGTATAAAATACATAGAACTGACGGAAGGTAATGTGCTGGCCACATCAGATTTTTTTATATATTTGTAAACTAGGCTTATGGGCTCACAAATCATGGTATTTGGCGGAAGTCACATTACCTTTCATATTTCTAAAGGGAAAATTATGAATGATTAACCTGCTCAGCCATGATATCAACAAGCAGGCTGTGAAAACAGTTGAGATAATATTGAGTAAATTTAAGTTCATTGTTTAATTATTGTTATTTTTTTAAGACTATATTTTATTACAAAAAATTTTCAACCTGATATGGCTTACGATTTTGTAATTTATTTTATGTAGATTCCAAATATATAAAAATATATAGACAGGGTGCTCCATTTGAAATATGAAAGTTAATACCACTTCCAATCCCTAAGCCTAGTTTTCAAATATATCAAGAAAATTAAGAAAATAATTATAAACAAAAAAGTTATTTTGAATAGTCCGTTTTTAAATGTAACCATGTATATAAAAATTGTAATTTTGAAGGTATTGAAGAAAATGGGTGTACTTATTTGGGTTTTCAAATCTCTGCTTCATATATGTAGAATAAGCTATAACTCGGATATGTTAATATGTTTATTTAGATATTAATATACAGATCAACAATATTACAAATATTTTACGTCTACTATTATTCTTATTTATCTTACAAAACTATACACATATCTAGAAAAATATGTTTATCTTATTAAATATCGTCAAATATGGTTCGAAAAATATATTCGTATAACTTATAAACAAAATTTCTTAAATAAGTACTCAATTTTCAAACAACTTACGTACAAAAGCATTGAAATAAAAACAAAGTCTTAAAAATAATTCATAAATATACATAAAAGATAAAATATAAAGGGTCACATGGACACACGTTTAAACAGTGAACACATGATAAAAATGGCAGTATTAAAACGAATACAATGGTCACTATTACAAAAATAATTAAATCGGACAAATCACATTCACTTGTTAAACAACTGAGAAACGATTCTAGACAAACATAGAAAACAAAACAATATTTTTTGACACGGATTTATCACTAATACGCTAACTAAATTCCTTAGCGTTACTTATTTCTTTTTGTTATTTTGTTTAGCGAATTTCAAGGCTAATACGATTAAGGCACAGAATTTGAGTTACTAGTATGGCACAATCACAATCATCCATTCGCTACTTTTCTACTTTTCCAAAATTATTCATTGCTGAATAAATTTGGAAAAATCGGCCGTAACACTCTCAGTACACTAGTGCCACCTGGTGATGTTTGTCTAAGGGTGGAAATTAGTAATTTATCCGCGGCGACGGTAGGGCGCCACTTCGTTTTCTTCCATGGCTGGCTGCGCCCAAGCTGCTAAAACAAATGACTCGATGTCGCATTCATTTATTCCTCGGGTTATGCGGAAGTAGCCGTCTTCGCCCCAATCTCGGCCCCAACTGTTTGCAACTTTCTAAAAAAAAAAACAATAGTTTTATGACAACAAATTAATTATTTATTATAATTTACGCAGCGCCAAAAATTTCCGGCCTAACGGCCTAACTATGAAAGAAACGCTGTAGACTTACAATTAAATATTATTTTTCAATATAATCCCCCCTTACATCATTGCACTGACTACGTTTGAGTAACAATTCAATGCCCCTAAAAAATATTTTGTCTTCAAAATGTAAATAAATGATGATCTGTAATAATTTTTTTCATTTGTTTCTTAATAATTTCCAATATTTTCATCTCAATAAATTAATAATTCGTCTTTTATTAATGGTTAAAACAAAAGAATGTAGACTTCTTATATATCATTGAAAAGCTTATAAATTAAGCAAAAAGACGAGATTATTTTCAACATAGGTTCCCATTTAAAAAATCAAAAGTTTGTGTTATATCTCGAGAATTATTAAGTTTTCAAAAAATCTAATGGGGTATGTGACCATATTTGAATTTCAATATATATGTCATAAAATATAAAAACTAACCACTGTAGCTTCTCATTATAACAATAAAACGAAATATTAATTTGTAATAATCTTGTTATTACCAATTTAATGTTTTGGAGAAGGGGATACATGCCGTAAGTATATTAGAACCGTGGACGAAGACAGATAGACTGCGGGAAGGAAAGAGACAGTTATAAATCAGCCTATCAGCGTCGCGTTTATGTTGTGGTAGGTGTGGCATGGTCACATCTGGCTATAACTATCTATTTCTCTCCCAGTCCCGAATAATTAATCAATGTAAAAAATGCAGGTATTTTATTTTTTTGTCTAGTATCATATTATGTAAAAATAAAAATTTGGTCACATACCCCATGACGCCATTTTATTCAATCTAACAAACTGTAAAATTTTTGTAAAATCAACAAGACACAAAAGAAAATCGAAAATTACTGTAGTGACTATTAAACTTTTTTGGAAAAGTTGACCCTGGAATGTGCAAATGGTTTTGATCTATCATTAATATTACCCGAGATACCTTAAAAAAACATCGAAAATGAGACACCTGTACAGTTTTATGTTTAAGTTTTACGTGACACGCCAGGACGCATAGTTACAATGTAATAATGTAACAGTTTAGTTTAGTTATTTGTATGATTGTCTAGTGTAATAAATTAATAATAAGTTAGAGTGAATGTAAATAATATGCAAAAAAATAGTATCAATAATGTCCGTGTTCCTCCTCAATAAAGCAATGGTTGTCTAATCATAAAATAGTAATCGTTCGGTAGAAAAAATCCACCAGTTTCGGCCGTTGCCTCCCCCCCCCCACAATTCGTTAATTGCGTATGGGATGTATCAAGTGTATTTCTTACCCAGTATTTGGTAGGGGGATACGTAGCTCTGTCTTCACCCCATCCTACAATCCTGACCGAATGGTAAGCTGTACGATGATTGGCTGATAATGACGTGTGTCTGTATACTCCACTTCGGTACGCGAAGAAGTCTTGGAACACTTTCATTGTAGCTATAACAAACAAAACGATTTTGTTGAAATATTACCATCAATTACATTTCAATAGGATTTTTTTCTTATTTTCCAAATTATCCTTCAATAATTTTTTTCTTACCTTGTACGGGGCCATTCATCTCGATCTCATACATAATATCGGTTTCGTTTCCAAGGCGATATGCAGGAGCCACCCTGTACATTTCTTTTCGTTTGGCGCCACCCGCCTGCGGCCCACAATGCGCTGTCAGAAGGTTAGCTCGTTTAGGGATGCGGCATTTTTCGTCCTTGCCAGCATAAGGATAGCAGTTTTCGTCCACGACACTAAAAGAAACATCAATTAATTTTTTTTATCAACATTGTTAACAAAAGAAGTTTTTTTCAAACGTCATAAAAATTGCATCTTTTGTGACTTGATTCACAAAGTAGAAATAAAATAAATAAATATCCATAGAAACTCACTAGACAACCTAAGAATAAAGTTACTGACTACCCCTCTTATAAGATTTAAATTGATAACCTATAAAATGAAATATAAGACAGTTTACATACTTTTAACGAAATAACAAATAATATAAAGTACAGCAGACGTACAGATTACAATAACAGGGACGGTAATAAAGTTAAGAATACTTCGAATTAAAGTGATACAAAAAGATTATATTGTAGGAAGATGAATTGAAATATAGATAGAAATGTCAAATTTAGGCACAAGATTAACAAAATGAATGAATTACATTCCTTAAATAAAGAAGAAAAGTATGGGAATATCGCCAAATATTTCTCATCTGAAGCATCTTTTGTAAGGGCTTTGGATTTTTGGGGGGAATATCCTTCTCCTTGTTTTTTTTAAATAAGCATGAAATTTTAAATAATTGCCAATATTTATCCCATGTTTAATGTTTATCATTGATTTTATCTTGAATATTGTGACCACATAGTTGAGCTTTTCATTTTAAATTGATTCGCCATTTCCGAAAAGTATGCCGAAAATACGTGTTCAGAATAATTTTTAATGTTTTTCTCATCACACCAATGAAGAAATCTCTTATACGCCGCTTCGTAGAACTTGCTAGACTTAGTTGGGAACAATTTATCAATAGCAGCCTTCGCTAATTCCACAACTTCAGGGGGTGTACATTTAAATTTTTCAAATTCCAACATTCTCAATTTCACACAAAGAGGATATAAAATTATACAATTCTTTTCAAACGTCAAAACGTAAAAGTGTGAAAATTTTCAATTGAATGTTTATAACAAAAAGTGAACGTGAAGTGAACACATACGAAAGTATCCATAGCAACAGAGCAATTGAAATCCGCAAACGTACCTACTTCACGGAAAATGTTTTTAATAACGTCAAGTTTTAAATTATTTTATTTAAATATGTGCGTTTGAAAAAAAAATATAATGTGTCATTCGGAGTATCACTTTTACTCCTAACACAATATACTATTTTCTTACCCGAATTTGCGAAGAAATTGCCAGGCGCGATCCAAATATCCTCCATTGCAACTCTGCTGCCCTCTATTATTGCAGCTGAGAAGGTGTTGAGCACTCAAGGTCACTTGCTCATCTCCATTCGACATGATAGCGAACCTAAACCATTAAAACATCCGGTTGTACTAACTAATTATCACTTTTGTTCAGCGTAATTTTAGCAGTTGACGCATTCACATAAAAACGTCTAATTGGAATGTTAATTGAGTTATTACCTGTCTGAAGCAACTGCAGCTGTGGAAATGGCCCAAGAAGAACCACACCATCCTTGGTCGTGGACTCTGGAAAGCTGGCCAGGCCATTTGATCTCAGCATCAAATGATCTTGGAAGGTTGTTGGGGTCGTAAATGCGGCGGATGGGTTCCATTCGCATCACGCTCTTGTGCGGTTGAAGAGTACCTAAAAGAAATAATGACTAATAATGCCTATTGCTTCAAATGGTACAGCAAAAACATTTTTTCTGATATTAACAATGAATTAACAGTCAGTATATCTGAAATAAATTGTTAAAAGATCTTGTCAGCCATCGGGAATCGAACCGAAGACCTCTACTTTGCCGAAGTAGTACTCTTACCAATTAGACCATTGGCTGAAATGATGTTCTACTTAGCGTATAATTGCTAGTATATCTCTCCATTGATGATATTCTATTCGTCACGTTATTAGATGTGAGGTTGGGATTATAACTTAGTTTTAGAGGTAGTGCTAAATGTCATGAGCTATGAAATGCGCAGTTCAAGAAGAGAGACAGCTACAGAAAGGTCAGGCAATAGGAGAGAGAGACAGAGAAAGAAAGAGTTTTGCATTTTGCGCAACAGCTCATGACGTTTGGCATGGGCTATAAAAGCGCTTCTCCGACAAAGAAGAGGTCTTAGGTTCGAATCCTGGTGGCTGATCTTTGCACAATTTATTTGAACTAGGATCTCATCTACAGAGGACAATTTGGCATAGAACAAATTAGTGTAGGACAATTTGGCGTAGTAGACCGAAGGCTAGTGCTACGTGAATAAAAATATGATACTTTAGAATCTGGGTATTTTCTGTTTGGGACCTGCATAAAATGACATTATGGATATGTAAATGGTAGCTGATAATAAATGCCAGCTATTTTCAATTGTTGCAGAGGGCGCTAAAGCCTTTCATTGCTGTGAATTTTACCTGCCAGAAATTGCCCATGCCATTCCATCCGGGCTTTAGACAACGGACAACTTTTACTCTAAAAGACAACAAAAAAATGTAGGTACGATATAAAATTATACCTACATTCTAAAATATTTTTTAACTCCCGCTACCCTTTGTAAGAGAGGTATAGGATCGTATTTTGATAAATGACCACGTTTTAAGGTCCCTTGAATCCGATTTTAACATTTTCACGATGATGTCTGTGTGTATGTGTGTGTGGATCCTTTACTCTAACTCAAATACTATCATTCAGAAAATTTTGAAACATTGTATTTCTACCTTATTCTAATATGGGAAGAGACCATTAGATTTTGGTGTATATCAGCTAACGGGAAATGGCACTTTACTTGAAGCTCAAAATAGATTTTCTTCGAAAAATACCTAAGATTTGTGTCATTATAAAAATTAAAGATTTTTAAATTTTCTGCAGATTTGCATAAATACTTTTTCTATATATTTAATGGATAAATTTATAAAATTATCTATAATTTTAATCCTGTATCCTACGCTTTAAACAAACAAAACTCTTTGGTTATGCAGTTATTCAAATGTATGTAACTGACAGATAAATGTCTCTATCAAAGAACTAATCATTTCAAATTAATAATAGTAACGTTTTAAAAAGAAAATAGTAAATAGAACCATAGTTATATGCAATGGATCTTAATACTGTTTCCGCAATAACAATATGTAAGTATGTATATTTAAATTAATAAAAATTAAATAACGGGAGGTTTGGTGTTGGCCACATCAGACTTTTTAAACAAATTTGGGTCATGGCCCACGATGACCCACAGCTGGGTAGATCGTCTTTTTCCGGGGAAGACAGCAAATCGTTCGCCAGGATATTTAAAGTGAGCACCAAGGGTCAGTATTTGGAATACCATGATATATTTTTTTGTAGCACTAGCCTATAGGGCAAATTCGTATAAGAAAATTTGGTACAGGACATAGGGGTTTATCAAATTACTAAAAAGTCAATGCAAACGTTAATTCAAAAAAAAAAATAACTAATTAAGTTACAAATTAGCGGAGTCCACAGGCGTTTAACATGAAAAACAGTTTTTCTTTGCACGTTTCTACCTATTAGAATTGATGATAGAGAAAAAATACTTACCCAATTTGAAAGTGAGACCTTCACTAAGTTTCCTACCCCAGAACTCAGAATAATTGGACGCTTGCCATCCAGTCTTT
Source organism: Harpalus rubripes (assembly GCA_963082715.1). Taxonomy (NCBI): domain Eukaryota; kingdom Metazoa; phylum Arthropoda; class Insecta; order Coleoptera; family Carabidae; genus Harpalus; species Harpalus rubripes. The sequence continues at coordinate 3,494,408 of OY720456.1, read as the reverse complement.
TGATATTCAGCATTTACTGAATCCACAATTTCTTCTTCTATGATACACGGATTATTTTCACATAATAGTTCAAACTTATTATTCATTCTCGTACATTTACTACAAAAAGATAATATTTTCAATAATGCATATGGAATTAACAGGAACAATAGTTATTTTGCCCTGCATTGGTGGTGCCCAAAAATGTAACGGTATTTGTGGGGTGAAGTCTGGCAGACTCCGAATATATTGGACATTAATTTTAGTTTCTGATTGATTTTTTTTTAATATGTATAGTATTTTAATTAACATTACTTTATTTCAGATACATTTACAGAAACTATACTATAGACAAAGATAGGAAGGTATAAAAACAAACACGAAAATATTCGAATTAATACAGAAATAAACGAACAGTTAAAATCGCTGGACTCACAGATTCCACGCCACCACTGCAGAGTTATCCAAAAGAGCTTAGGTGCAGTTTCCCGTTAGGGGATAATAGGGAATTTTTGCATAGCGTTTTCCTGAAAGACGTATACGCTAAGCTCTTGGTTGCTAGGCAATTTCATACTTGTTACTTGTACGTGAAATTTGAAGACGTAATACGTCCTTCAGAGGTAAAAAGGGGCCACTTAACGTACGTCTACTGTTACCAGTAGACACAGAATTTATTTTATAACGTCAGAAACTTTTCGTTTTGTAGTCAGAACAGTCATAAAAATTCGACAATTGCTTATTTATTTCTTAAATTGGGGAAAATGTTTAAAATTGAGAAAATTAAGCTGGATTTATACAGCGTAAGCCGTAACGTAACGTACCGTGCCGTGGCGTACTGTAACGTATCGTAACGCGTGATTTTTCTAGGCTATTTTATACAGAACTTTTACGGTACATTTTCGTAAAAAGTATACTAATGCTCTGTCGATACAAATGTAGTGTACATCAGATTTGTATTTATCAGGTTCGTTAGTTTATTCGCAATGCACTATATTTCATATATATTTCCATTTAATATATTAATCCAAACTTTGACACATGTCACTTATGTCAGTCAAAGTCACACAAGACAGACTATTCGTAATGTAGTATTTTTTATATTTATATCCATTTAATTTATTAATTCCAACTTTGACATAATTAGCCACACAAAAACAGACTATAGCGCAGGTAAGCAATAATTTTCATAATATCGCAACGTACCGTAACGTGCCGTAACGTAGAAAGATAAAAGTTCGCGATCTTTGGGTTTTTGACACGTTACGGCACGGTACGTCACGTTACGGCTTACGTCTGTATAAATTATCACATAAGTATGCATTGATTTATTCTTTACGTTACGTTACAGCACGGTACGTTACGTTACGGCTTACGCTGTATAAATTCAGCATTTATCTTGGGTGATAATTTCAGATTGCTAAGAAATCTAACAGAGAGAAATGAACTTTTATGAAAATATGTGTGGTTGGAACATTATTAAAAATAACCTTAATGAAAATGACAGATATTTAAACAATTGTCATTTAAACGTCAAAATCAGCGTACATGTGATTAAAACGTAATACAAAATCTAAACTTTCGGAATTCCGTTACTTTGTACATTCGTTATTAAAGACGTAACGTTAGCTTGACGAAATCTTCTCATGCGTCATGCGAAAACTCCCTAATATTATCCGAAAGCGGTATAAATGCACGTTGCCGGTCGAGATGCTTATTATATTTTTTTCACGATCGTACATTTTTATACAATTGATCGAATATTGGAACCCGCAGAATAGCATGCGACATCAGCTTAATTTTAGGGAACTAAATTAATGGCGGCTTGTAGGACATGTCAAATTATGTAAAGGACAAAAATCATCGTTTCGTTTAACATAAAAAGATGTTCTCAAGCTTAGATTTTATAATTTCATTTGAAAATGTTTGAAAAATAAACGAAGTAAATATAGACATACTATACACCAAAAAGTGATGTGTTAAAGTGTACGAATACAACAAAAATTCAAGACATTACATAAATTTTGGCAAAAAAATATAGTTGATCGAATGAACATATGGAAAAGAAATTTAAATATATCGCAAAACTTTAATCTGATAAATAAATATGCATTTTCTTTGTATTTCACAAAAAGGAATTATAATAAAATTTTGGAGGTATGTAATACAACTATGGACAGTATTGATAAATAAAATTTGTAAATTCATTGATTTTACTAATATTTGTCCCTGTAGATTGCAGTTCCAACTCAGAATTGCCATAAGTCAAATTATGCCACAAGTAGTAATTAAATCCGGATTTACGAATTGTTGCCCTTCAATTATGCTTCTTGGTAAAAGATTCGATTGAACAAACTTAAATATTGTGTTGATTTGAACTTTTATTAATATTATGGGTCAGAGAGTGCTCATTCAAAATATAAACAAATCTGTCATGTCCTATTGGCCACCATAATAGCACCGCCTATAGCGCCGCCAACGGATTCTGCGGGCCCGAATAGTTATTGACGTCATTAGTCTGATATACAGCAAATAACGGACGAGGCCGAAGTTTCTAATCAGCCAAGTCTGTTATTTGCATATTAGCCGTGTGGCGTTCGTAATTACATAAAATTTAGACATTTAGGAATATTTTCTGAAAATTCTTTCTCCTGTCATATTGACAATTTTTTTTTGTTGTTGTGATGCGTCCGTTATATATATTACGACGTTCAATATGTGACTGAAATATTTTGTTACATATTTTTCGCTTTTGTAAAGTTATTTTGCGTTTAAACCAATCCAAATCTGGAATGGCCCAACTTACTCCAAAGTTCATTCTTACTGGAATACAATTATATCTAGTAAAAATTCAGAAATAGTAATTACCAAGTATTACAATTGTCCTTGGCTGTCTGGCCAGGATGTACATTTCTTCCATTCAACCTACAAGGTTCAAATATAGTAGTACCAGGTGGATCTGTTTCATTTCTACAGTAAGAATAGAAATCAGGACAACAATCTTCCGAGTTGTGTCTATCGCAAAAGTTATCGCAGTAACATAACGTGCCTGAAAAGAAAATCAGTAATTTCGTCTTCTCGAAAACTGACGATTAATACAACCTATTGGCTTGTCCGTACCTATGATTGGAGCAGCGCATTTGTCATCTCGATTGTTACAGCATCCTATTCTGCTGCAGTATGGTCCATTTAATCCGGTGTAATCCGGACGGGCCAACACTAGCGCCGTGATTAGTGTTGTGAACAAAACTAGAAGCTCGAATCTATGCCTCATCTGAAACAAATGAAATAAATCTTCAATGTTTTACCCGTTTTACCTTTCATTTCTATACTATCTATTCAGTGCCTGCTTTGATGTATGGAAGCGAATGTTGGGCATGGACGGGAAAGCATAAAAAGAGAGTGACTGCCGTGGAAATGAGGTATTTACGTGGTGTATGTGGATATGTAAGACGGGATCGCGTGAGGAATAATTTGGTGTATGAAGAATGTATGGTTAGGAAGAATGTTGTTAAGAGAGTAGGAATGAGCCAGTTGAGATGGTTTGGTCATGTGGAGAGAATGAAGAGTGAACGGCTTGTAAAGCGTATATATCTTGGTGAAATTGAGGGTGTTCGATTGCGTGGCCGTTCAGTGTGTAAGTGGATGGATGTGATTGATAAGGTACTAAAAGAGAGAAAGTTTCCGAGTGGGAAGAGAAGAAGAGCGTGTATGAATGCGATTATGAATGAGGCCGAGGCGAAAGAAGTGTGCTTAGACAAGAATGTGTGGCGAAGGATGATTGTTTCGTAACTATTATTGTGGTCCGGTTGCGGTATTTCGCTACCGAAAATCGGTCACTTTAATATGTTAAGAGTGAGGAATATATGTTGTACCTATGATTTCAAAGAATGTGGTTGAAAGAGAGACTGATTATTTTTTGGATGATGTTATTTTTATTCTTTCGGGTTTGTGCTAACCCACTAAGTGGGAAATGCGTGATTTTATGTTTGTAAGTATGTATGTATGTATGTATGTATGTATGTATGTATGTATGTATGTATGTATGTATGTATGTATGTATGTATGTATGTATGTATGTATGTTTTGTTTTACTTATAACATAAAAATAAATATTAGAATATGATATTTATTGGTGCACTAAATATTTTAAATAATTGTATTAACTGAATATTCATGACAGTAATAAATTAATAGTTGTCAAATAGTTGAATTTATAGGAAACATATTTAGAACTTGTAGAGTGATTAATAATCAAAACTATGTTTAAAATTAGAATGTACTCGTAACTATCTATCATTCTAGAAATAAATATTTACTGCAAATAATATACATAAATATACAGTTGTCCCATTTAAAAGTGCCACCATTGCACGGGATCTCGTAAACAATAAAGCTCATTTAGATCATTTAAATGTGCTTTTGTTTTCCCAAATATTTGCATAATTTAATAAATAGGTATTTATTTTCGTATTTTAGCCTAAACTATTTTTTTTTGCGTCTGTAATAAAACTATTACAGCACCCAAAAGAAATCGTTAATAGCTCCTTCGAGTTTTGTAACAGATTAATACGAGTAGATTAGTATAATTTATTTTTCAAGGAAGAAGGTTTTTAAATAAAACCGTAAAACTCTAATTCACACTGTTCAAATTTATTGAATGAAATTACCGACAGGTACTTTGATAATGGTCATTAAATGACCGAAATCGGTCGGTAATTTCATTCAATAAATTTGAACAGTGAGAATTAGACTTTTACGGTTTTATTTAAAAAACTTCTTCCTTGAATTCGTGCTTCACACTTGGGAGTCCACCATTTTTCATCAAAATTTATTTTTACCTCCCGTCATACCGTAGGTAAGGGAGGTAATGTTATCGGTCCAAAAATTCGATGGTGTTTTCAGTGAATAAGCACGAATTAGGGTCCCCACAACACGTTTTTACTATTTTTACGATGATGATTGTGTGCATATGTGTAACGATTTTTTCGTCCACGATAACTCTTATAATAAACTTTCAAATATTTCTATTTTCCGTATTTAAGCTTTCTGCATGCGTATAAAGAGTTGATTAGATTTTGGGTAAAAAGGCCCATAACAGTTTTTAATAAAAAAAAAACTATATTAAACTATAATCTAAAACTTTTCAATTTTAGTATTTAAGACTTTTATATCAAGAGGAACATATTAAATTTTGGCTAAAATTAATAAACCAGAAGTGGCAGAAGTAATACTTTAATTGAAGCTCTGAACATATTTTCGTGAATATATTATGGTATACTCCAAAACTTGTCACATTTAATATTTAAGACTTTTATATAAAGAGAAGCAACATATTAGATTTTGGCTAAAATTGATAAACCGGAAATAATAATTTATTTGAAGCTCTGAACAGATTTTCGTGAAAAATAAATTGATACAGTTAAAAACTTTTCAAATTTGATATTTAAGACTTCTATATTAATGAGAACGACATACTAGATGTTTTCTAAAATTGATAAACTGGAAGTACTACTTTACAGGAAGCTATAAACAGATTTTCTTGAAAAAATATATTAAAACATGATCCAAAACTTCTCAAATTTGGTATATAAAACTCGTGTATAATTTAAAACAACATTAGATTTTGACTATACCTATATGATAAACCGGAAGTGGTATTTAATTTGGCACTCTTAACAAATTTTCGAGGAAAAACATAATAAAATATAATCTAAAATTTATTAAATATTACAGACTTTTCTATTTATTGGAACAACAAATTAGATTTTGTTTACAAACGTGCAACCGGAAGTGATACTTTACTTAAAGCTCATTGCTATTTTAAACATGGAATTGACGGGAGGTTATGTGCTGGCCATATCAGATTTTTTTAATGTATTATGGGTATTATATCGGATGATTACAATCCTTGCTCGCTTCACTCGCTCGTGTTGCAAACTAATCCTTGGTAGTAAGAACATCCATTATAGCGTCGTTAAATTACAAATAAAAATTACTGACATGAAGTAAATACTTAACTATTTTATGTTCAATTTGAATTTCATTTAAATATGACAAGTGACTTAATAAAAAGAATCTTTCTGATTCACCTGAAAAGGTGATTCACTTGGATCAAAAAGAAAATGAGTCTAGATAAAGTGTTGTCAACATACGTAATGACAAAATATCTAATCTTATTCCAAAGTACATACATTGGAACAGATCCGATTGGCAAAAGAAGTACAGATTATATCATGGATATATTGCAAACAGTATAATTTAAGCTCATTACACATTATACCTCCGTTTTAAAGGTGTTGGTTCTATATTTATATTTCTTAAGCTGCGTTCAGGGCTACTACATAAATAATAAATTACAACTCGGTTGGAATGGCGTTTAGAAAAATCTGATGTGGCCAACACATAACCTCTCGCCAGATATTTTACCTGGTTGTACGCATAAAACGAAAAATATTTTTAAATACAAATACATATAGATATTCATGTCTCACTACAAAATAATTCTCACATATATTTGCAATATCTATGGGATATTTTAAAATAAATTATGTACAATACATACATTTTCTTTATATTCAATATCCTGAAATTTTCTTTTTCTACTTTCCTTTTCTTTTTCTTTATATTCGTCATTTTTTCGCAAATTCCTTTTATATTCTTTTTTACGTATATTCTTTTGCGTTGTTGATTTTTTTTTTATTTTCATAATCTTCATAATAATATACAAATATTTTGACAGAGGCATACAAATATTTTTCACAGTGACATTTATGTATCAATTACAAACATTTGAATTTCTTGCCTTGTAGTAGTTTGATCTGAGATTTTTTACATCAAATTATTTTATATGCCTTTCTTTATCTCTAAATCTATAGAAGATATAATAATGAATTTATATTTATCGAATAAAGAATTTAACGTTCTTTAATATAAGTATTTACATAAATTTTCGATAAATAATATTTAGACGATTTTTTTCTTGTAACTACTACTTCCGGTTGTCCAATTGTTACCAAAATTGACTGGACTCTTCCCATTGTTGTTAGATTGAGGAATCCGTAGTTAAAAATGTCTTAAGTCTCATAGTATTTGAGATATAGTGAATCCAACATCCACACACACACACACACACACACACACACACACACACACACACACACACACACACACACACACACACACACACACACACACACACACACACACACACACACACACACACACACACACACACACACACACACACACACACACACATACGGACATCATCGTAAAAATGTTATAATCGGATACTAGGGACCTTAAAACGTGCTTATTCATTAAAATCTGGATATGCGATTTTTAGCATGAATACAATACCTCTCTTAGCGAGAGGTAAAAAACTTGGTGAACGTGTCATCTATTGAAAAATCGATAAAGCAATCTAAATAAATAAATTAAAATTATTTAAACACTTATAGAGTAGTATTTGTTGTTGAACACTATAATTGACGGATAACAATATTCTGGATCATAATATTTTCTTTCGTGTTAAAAATAGGGTTAGAAATGATCAGACATTCTGTAACAAGTGACAAGTAGGTACATGTGGTTCTTCGCCTTTCTACAATCTTATTTTTACAATATCCTGCATCATACACCACTATTTTAAACAGGTTATTTGCGCTATGCCGTTTGACAAGATGATATATCTGTCGCACTAAGTTTGTAGTTTGCAAACATTCCACTTAACACTTATAGGTAATAGGGTATTACAGCTCAATCGAATTAAGACACAGTAAAAAATAGTGAAAGTAGATGCTTAATAATGAATATGAAATCCATACATATATTATTTTGATTGGCGACTCACAGACTACTTATAAATATATAACGAATACCGAGTTAGAGGGTGGAGTCTACTACCAATGGAAGTAGACAAATTCAAATAGCGGACACGTGGCTATCAGTCCAGTACTGCAATTCTCAAACAGTTTTTATTTGAATATAAATTTCTTGCATTAAACTTAATAATTTTGATACACTTGCAATTATAAAGCATGTAGACTTGTACAGTGTTACAATATTAATGGGTCGATTCTGTTCACATCTGTAGATCTTACAGATCTGTAAATTTGTAAACAATGAACAAAATCGCAACGAAAACTACCACTCTTATGCATAATTTTATATTAGTCAACAAAAACAGATGCGTTTTTGTCAGGCTTTTACAAATTTACAGATCTGTAAGACTTACAGATGTGAATAGAATCGACCCATATTTTTTTATAAATATAAATTAAAAATAGCATACATTGCAAGAACATTTTAGATCCACGAAGAAAACAGTTTTGTATAAAAACTTATATTCGTGACGTCACATCTATATTTTAAAACTTCGGGTGACCATAACTCGCTTATTAATAGGAATTTTTCACCGGATTGTCACCAATGGTCTTATTTTTACTTATACTTTCTGATGAAATTATAAAAAAAGTGGTGGAATCAACGTTGTTTCTCGTAAGTCAAAATGCGTGTATTTCTTGTAAGTATTAATTGTAATTAATAATTGGATAGCTCTGAACGCAGCTTTAGAGCAATTAAAATAAGATATTACTCCGTAAATTTTAGAAATGATTAAAAAACTGTATTGTCTAATTATTTTATCTAGTTTTATGGTCTTAAAAAAAATTAAATTTTTAATAACCTATTACTAAAATAATCTTCTACTCTCCAAAATTTCCAATCAAAACAAACAAACTTTCAATCATTCTAAAAATATCCCCCGTACACAAATATCTCTCTCGTAACCTATGTTACATCTTACATCTCGAATCAATTCTGTTCGTGTGGCAATTAAAATAATTCCATGTTGAACTCATCTGCGAATGCGAAACGATCTGTCATGTGCCTCAAGTAGGCTGTGGAATTCAGTGGCGCCAACAGGCTGGGGAAAATGGGGCACCGGCTAATTGGAACTTATAAATAGACGTGAATTTTTCCTCGATAGACAAGATTTATTGGGTTTATTTGTTAGTAAATACGGTAGATGTTTAGTAGGTGATGGTGTATTTATATTTAAAATAGGTAGGTTGGTACTATTGTTTAATTGATACACGTGTAACGTTGGTCGAAACACATTAACATTTATTACTGAGACAAAAAAGAATGAATCATTGTTAAATGTTTTATTGCTCTTGTCTAAAAATAAAACAGTGCATATTAATATTGTAATAAGTTTTTTATGCAATTTTTACAACATAAATCTTATTTATGACCCATATTTTATTTATTTTATATGTTTCATGAAATATGATGAGTAGATAAGTAAAGACAACATTGTATTTTTATTAAACTGAGTATTAAATTTGTATTATAGACAATGCAATTACTTACATTAACAATGAGTTAACAGTTTATATATTTGAAATAAATTGCGAAAAATTGTCAGCCATCGAGATTCGAACCCGAGACACCTATCTTGCCGGGATAGTGCTCTACCAACTAAGCTATTATTGGCTGCTCTCCCATCGAGAGGAGAGCAACCAACAATACTCAGGGCCTGGATTAGATCGTCTTAGCTCAAATCAAAGCGCCCCAAAAACTATAATAAAATGAGAAAATTATGCGCCCCCAAAATCTGTGCGTCCTAGGCTGCAGCCTAGTAAGCCTATCCGGTAATTGGGCACTGCAGTAATTCTGTAGCACAAGAAAAAACTCACAAATACTTAACTTAGAAGAAACTGTTGTGATTAGTACAATAGGTAGATAAACTAGAATATTATATTGATATATTTTATTGACAGCAAATTGACAGTTCCAACGGACAGTTCTATATATATTTTTTACAAAACAATAATACATAACTACTTTGATATTTACAATTATTTATATTAATTCAAGTCACTTGTGCCTGGATGAGATGAGTTGACAATCACTGACAATCAAGTGACAGGGACAGGATCGATATCTGATCGATTTTAAATTCAATGTAAACATGGACATTCTCAGTAGTGCTACTGTTATGATACGAAAATCAACTACAATTATTTCAAATAATTTATATTCCCTAAAAGGAATAAGGATTGACTTAGAAATAAATGTAAATTTTATTAATATATACGTTTCTTAATACTAGTATTCTTTATTTCTTCTGTTTTAAAAAATAAAAATTTGTACAAGTTATATTTCATTTTATAAGGTGTTTTCAGGTTGATGACGTGCGTCTTCTGCTTCTTCATTATAATAATAAAAACTAAACATTAATTTGTAATAATATTGTTATTAGCATTTTAATGTTTCGGAGCATGTTAGAAATCGTGGAAGAAGACAGAGACTGCGGGAAGGAAAAAGACAGATGTAGATCAACCGATCAGTGTCGCAATTATGTTGTGGTAGGTGTGGCTATAACTATCTCTTTCCATCCCAGTCTATTCGTCTTCTTCCACGCTTCTACCAAGCTCACGTCACAAATCCATTCCCCAAATTTTTAATAATTATTTTCTCATGAAGTACGCATAATTAATCGATTTAGAAAAATACGGGTATTTTATTTTTTTAATTTTTGTCACATACCCCATTAAATCGAATGCGTATCCCATTAAATATTGAAATGTAGTATTATGTGTTAAATAATTTTATTTTATTTTGGAGTCATAATAGTTATTTGTGTATTAAGGGCATAATCAAAAGATTGTAGCACGGGGGAATGTTTTAATTTTCCCGAGTGCTATAATCTTGATTATGCCCGTGGTACATACAACGTTTTATTTTATTTTGGATCTCGAAATTCAAGGATTCAATGAGTATATATTCGGTATCGTTGTGCTGGCGTTGTGATTTTTAAGTAAGTTGTGGTTTCTAGCTATATTGTTTGTTTATAACAAATTTTAAATTAGTGTCAAATGAAAATGGAAGATATCGATTATTCAAAAGAAATTTGACGCTACCCAGAGCAAGTTGGTTCCACGGAAGTGAAAAGACGTATATGAGAAAGGATACGAATAGTTTTACGAGCAGCGATGTTCAAAAAATGTGATTTATCGAATTTATTATGTTGTTTGACATTTATCTAAAAAATACGATTTTGTCGTTTGAAAGCTGTTGTTTGGCAAGTTTATAAGCTCTCGGGCGATAAAAGCCAAATTGCGCCCGTATAAACGCAAATAAACAAGTTTATGATTCCAAAATAAAATAAACTTGTTTATTCGCCCTTAAAACGGGCGCAATTTGGCTTTTATCGTCCGAGAACTTCAAACGTCCAAATCGTGGTTTATAGATAAATGTCAGATAATACAATAAGTTCTGCAAATAACATTTTTTGAACACCACTGCTCGTAAAATTATTCGTATCCTTTCTCGTGTACGTCTTTTCATTTCTGTGGTACCAAATTGCCCTGGGCAGCGTCAAATTCTTCCGATATTTCTTTTGAATTGATGATATCTTCCATTTTCATTTGTCACTAAATTAAAATTTGTTATAAACAAACAACATAGCTAGGAACAACAGCATACTTAAAATTCATACCGCCAGCACAACGATACCAAGTATATACCCATTGAATCCTTTCGAGAATCTAAATAAAATAAAACGTTGTATGTACCATCGGCATAATCAAGATTATAGCACTCGGGAAAATTAAAGCTTAAATACATAAATAAGTATTATAACTACTTAGGTGTACGAATAAATTTGTGTCTCAATTTTTGTATATAATTTGTTTCACTATCATTTGATTCTGAAATATCGAAAAAAGACTATGATTAATTTTGTGAACCACTATGTACAGGATGTTAACTAAAAATAGGGTCACAGGCGTTTAACATGGGAAATCAGTTTTTCCTTGCGCAAAGTTCCCAATGGACTATTTGCGTGCCATTTTTTTATTTAATATTTTTGAAGAGACGATAAAAACTTGCTATCCATATTTTTTCTTTTGGCAAAATTTTCATTAATTGGCCAGAAAAAAATTAATGAAATTTTAATATTTAAATTACCGCCGTGTATGACGTAAAATTACGTCGAACCAATGAATGACCGTAAAGCAATAACATCTGTACGTCCAATAGCAACGGCATGTGCGGGTAATTTAAACATGACAGATCATCTATTTGACGTTTCAATAATAGTTTGGAGGTTAATATTTTCGTTTGTCATTTTAATCTTGTACGAGTATAAGCTAAGTTAAAATCCTTCAAAATCCTGCTTATTTGAAATTCGTAATAAAAGTAACAGAAACCACGCAAATTGTAAATAATAAAGAAAAGAGACAGTGACAGAAAAATGAACTAATGTCAAAATCAAATTAAAACTCGCACTCGCTCACCATCTACAGGTTACATTCTTAAATATGCATCCCTTTCTCCAGTTCAAAATAATGACGTCAAAGAAAATCTTCTTAATTTATTAAAAAAACATAATTTTTTAAAAATAAAATTTATATTTTTACATACGTTACTTTAGGTATTTAGTGATAGATATCAGATTTTCAGTACCACGCAAGTAGCCTATTAATTTTAGACAAAAATGTAAGCAAATAATATTAAAAAATACCTGTTTTAAAATTATATTTAAAGAGTGACTAAACAATGATTAACAAGTAACAGTAGCAAGAATGTCCATAATTCAATTTCACACTTGGTACATAATGCAAAATAAATAGAGATTTACATTTTAAGTTGAATCATTTTCCATACATATGAATGAAGTGTTACATTGGTATAACAACCATTACCATAACAGTTATAAATCCATCATTGGCAACAACACCGCATATCAACTGCAATCTCCTACAAGAATGTTATCTGGTAAAAAGTCTCACTGATTTATCATCTAGCTCATAAAGATTTGCTGTGGGGAATAAATATCAGCCATAGCGCAATAAAGCGTATATTGTTGGCATCGTGAGTCCGTTATTCTATTCGCGAACGCGAACATTACCATAAGCAGTACTAGTGTTGGAGTGGAGTACCTTGCTCTCTGCATTTGCAAAGGAAAGGGAATTGGAATCGGGTCAGGCGTTCGCAACAGCGAGTCTAGATGATGGCAGGTGATTAAAATGATTAGAACAATGTGTTCTATGTACAGGGACGCAGGGACGGCTCGGGGCAAGGGAGAACTGTACAGCCGCATTGTAGATCCGCAGTGCATAAATCATTCTTATTTAATAGTTATTTTTGCACGATCGGTTTTTTACCTCCCGCTACCCTTGGTAAGGGAGATATTTTATAAAAATTCCATACAGACAGTTTCTTGCGAAAGATTCTATATTTCCAGTACATTACCTTCCCTCATTTCTATGTATTTTGTACAAATTCCATACAGAAAGTTTCTTAGAATTGAGTTCATATTTGCAGTAAAATTATAACACAAACATACTATGTCAATCGCACTTGACATTGACATCTGTCTATAAGAATTTTTTTATTTATATTAGCTGTTTCTAGTGTTATTGCATAGCTGACTGCGTTTTGAAATTTAATTTCTTTATAATTTTTTCCTTCCCGCTACCCTTGGTAAGGGAGGTATAGGAATCGTACTAAAAATCGCATATCGAGATTTTGGTAGGTAAATGGCCACGTTATAAGGTCCCTAGAATCCGATTTTAACATTTTCACGATGATGTCTGTGTGTAACTAAAATACTACGAGTATCATTCAGAAAATTTTGAAACCTTGTATTTCTTCCTTGTTCTAATATGGGAAGAGACCATTAGATTTTGATATATATCAGATAACTGGAAATGACACTTTATTTGAAGCTCAAAATAGATTATCTTCGAAAAATACCTTCAAATGTTACTTTTTGAAGATTTGTGTTATTATAAAAAATATTTTTACGATGGTGTGTGTGTGTGTGGGTGTGTGAGTGAGTGCGTGCGTGCGTGCGTGTGTGTGGGTGTGTATGGGTGTGTTTATGGGTGTGTGTATGTGTGTGTGTGTGGATCCTTTACTCTAACTCAAATACTATCATTTAGAAAATTTTAAAAATAAATAAAATAAATATATCACGGCTTATTACCCATTGCTGGGTGTGCCAATCTGGTTTGTACACAGATATCGGTAATGATGACATATTTGTACCGTGCGGGCGTTTACCAGGCGAAAGAATTATTTGTGTTTGTGTTTAAATATTTCACCAGAAAATTTTGAAACCTTGTATTTCTACCTTATTCTAATATGGGAAGAAGCCATTAAATTTTGATGCATATCAGATAACCGGAAATGGCACTTTATTTTAAGCTCAAAATAAATCTTCGAAAAATACCTTCAATTGTTATTTTTGAAGATTTGTGTTATTATAAATATTAAAGATTATTAAACTTTCTACAGATTTAATTGCATTTAAAAGCATTCCTAAAAATGATTTGTTGGGTACTAAAGAAGTGGAAGGAAAGAATCTTAAAGTGTATTATTGTTATATAAATTAGTATTTAAAAAAATGTAACTGCTCCTTAATAATATTAGTGTGACTGTCAAAGTTATCAAACTAATTAATAGGGAACTAAAAACTGTCAAATTCTTTGGTTAATTCCATATTTTTACTCAAGAACGATACCTTCAAAAATTGATTAACCAAGTTCTATGTAAGTAACTTGACTTTCATATGACAGATTAAATAAATGTATTTTTTATAGATTTAAATCTAATGTTTTTCTAATCAGACTTAGTATAAATTAATTAGTACTGTTTAATATTTATATTTAGTTAATTAGAAAATATACATTTAAAATTCCTACTACTAACGAAGGTAATAAATTAATGAAACGCTATTTAAATATATTCCATTCATTTGGAAACGGATACAAATTATGTTTTGTTAAAAAATTGCAAAAAGTTATCTTAATAACCTGTCAACATGTCTAATAATTTTATCAACTACGTTTATTTATTAAAATAGATTTCTATGCAAAATTATTTATAGTCAATTCTCATTCAATTTAGATAAATCTCTTGCATACAATATATAATAAATTTTTAGATTAAAAGCATAGCTTACGTCACTCGTGCCCTAAATCTTTCAGACCCTCTATTGGCTACTAATGACGTAATATGTAGCATGAAGGAATTTCATTGGATGTTAATTTGACAAGACACCCGTGACATCACAGCTATTTTCAATATGCAAATTGAACGTGGTCTATGTATTGGTGAAATTTATGATATGACTAACTCGTTTAGAATCGGTTAAATTCTCTTTGAATTATTTAATCGGGGTTTATAAATAAACCTGAAACGTTACTCTAGCTATTTGTACTAGTAAAATATTTTAGATGAATGTATCAGAATTTGGCATGAGAATATACGCGCGAAATGCTTATAGATTGGTGTAAGGAGTATTTTTAATTTTATTGGTTCGTAGTTTTTGACACATTTCAGTAAATGACATATACGCAGGACCGTGTTTAGAGTGTTATTCGCCCTAGACAAACAATGGATGAAGGACCCTAATTTAATCATTTCCGTTTTGTTGACAGTAAGTAACAGTTTACCTATAGAATAATCTGCCATTTTTTACTTCCCGCTACCCTTGGTAAGGGAGGTATAGGGATCGTGCTAAAAATCGCATATCAATATTTTGATAAATGAGCACGTTTTAAGATCCCTAGAATCCAATTTTAACATTTTCACGATGATGTTTGTGTGTATGTCGTGTATGTGTGGATCCTCCACTCTAACCCAAATATTATCATTCAGAAAATTTTGAAACCTTGTATTTCGAACTTTTTCTATAATGGAAAGAGCCCATTAGATTTTGGTGAAAATCGGATAACCGGAAATGGCTGTTTACTAGAAGCTGAAAAACATTTTTTTTTTAAATCTGCATTAAAATCCTCATTTTCGAACTAATTTCAGTCTTGAAAGTAAAATTTCCATGACTAGTCATGAAAATTAATTTTCATGACTAGTCATTTTTACTTTCCACTGTCTGTACTAATTTGATTCACTTTTCTAATACTGCACCACTATTTGAATCTATCGTACTCCTTTTCGTACAGCTGTTTGGATTTTTTTGGTAGTAAATCTGCCACAGCAGCTTTCGCAGCTTCAGTTATGTCCATCGGTACTTCATCTTCACCATCAAAATCATGTTCGCATTGCGACATCGTTTTCGAAAGGAAAATTACCGGTAGCAAGAAAGCAAACACAACGCGTCAAATTTTTATAATAATAAAATTTGTCACTTTGTTTATTTGTCGTGACAACGTTTTCTAAAATTTGTCACAGCTCTGATGATTTATGCAAACCTAATTTTTTCTATAATTTTAAGCTTCTATAATTGCTGATTTAAAAAATATAGAATACATCACGCGTCATAAAAATGTCTTTGGTTGACACGGAGGCTTTGAACAAGCCTCCTCATCTGCAATGAAACATTTTCATGACTTGTAATGTAATATACTATTTCTTCGAAAAATACCTTTAAATATTATTTTTTCGAGATTAATGTTATTATAAAAATTTAAGATTATTAAATTTTCTATAGATTTGCATTAATACTTTTTCTATATATTTTATGGATAAATTTATAAAATTATCTATGCTCTGTTCCATTTAAGCCATTCAGTAAAAGGCACGGGCAACAGCGCAAATCTGAAGTAGTCGAAATTACATTGGGTAAACTTGTCTCTAATTTCAGCCAATAAGAGAGGTCAAAACTATTCCCTATGCACCGCCATACTGAATGGCTTAAATGGAACAAGGTATATAATTTAAATCCCAGAGTCTACGCTCTAAACAAACAAAACGCAGTTATTCAAATGTATGTAACCAATGAGGTCCTATACTATACTATATAGTATAGGACCTCAATGTATGTAACTGACAGATAAATGTCACTTCAAAGAACTAATCACTTCAAAATAAATAGAACAATAGAAAAGGAATTCAATACAGTTTCCACCATAACTAAATATGTAGGTATGTATTTAGTTTAATAAAAATTAACGATTCACAAAAATGTTTAAGCTATAATCCTCATTTTTGGATTAGTGAATTCTATTCTATCCCGGTATTTAAAATTTAATCTTCATTTTATTATAGCTCCGGTGGCACAATGGTTAGAGCAACGGCTCATGTCATGAGTACCCT
The DNA here is from genome assembly GCA_963082715.1 of Harpalus rubripes. NCBI lineage: Eukaryota > Metazoa > Arthropoda > Insecta > Coleoptera > Carabidae > Harpalus > Harpalus rubripes. The sequence goes on along the minus strand of OY720456.1, from coordinate 3,477,359 downwards.
CGGGGCTCTTGGTTCGAATCCCACTAAGTCATGGATGTGTGCGAATGTGAATCCACTCTGTAATTGGGATTTAATTCTGTTGAGGGATTTGAAAAAAAGGTAGTTACTTAGATTAGATTAGACTATATTTTAAGAAATAAACTGTCAAAATTAGAGTAAAATTCGCTAATCCAAAAATAAGGATTAACTTAATCTTTTTTGTGACTCGGGCTGTAAATGGCGGGAGGTATTTTGTTGGCCACGCCAGATTTTTACATACGTTTTCAACTTTAGGTATTTAGTGATATAAGTATATCAGATTTTCAGTACCACGCAAGTAGCCTAAAGACCGCATATTTTGTTAAAGATATATTTATTTTAATAATTAGCGGGCATCCCTGAAATATTTGTAAGAATTAAAATATTTAAACAGAAATAATTCTTTCCGAATTTGATTAACGATTTCTGAAAGAAACAAACAAACGTTAGACATTTGACGTCAAGCAAAATCACATCTGCAGTTCATGCATGAAATGTTTTGACATTTGAAACATATTATCTCTGCCAAATTATAAGCAAACCTGATCATCGCACACATTCCTCTAATTACGAAGAAGTAAGGATAGGCCACGTAACAAATCTAAACTTGACAGTGAAGCTGAATAAACAAAGTTAAAGTTCCAAGATCGCTTTTCATACACTACTAACCCAGATCTAGAAATAAAGCGTTTCAAAACGCTTGTCACTTTTAAAGAAGAATTTACGAGATGCTTGTCTGATTACCAGTAGCTGTATTTCTTGATGTAGTTCACTGGTTATAAATAAAATTCTGGAAAGAAAACAAAGTCGATTGTGACACCTGTTGACCACATCGGCGAGATCAAAGGATAGTAGGAGTGTAATATTAATGAAGTAGTTGAGAAATTGATTTATTTATGGAAATTTATTCACTTAATGGATTGGAACTAATTTTTATGCTACAAGATTTATATTGTCAAGGGTGTTTACTTAATTGTCTAATTATGAAAATGCAGACTATATATATTGCAAGAAATCGTGTTTAGTTCATATAGAACGTGATGTTATTTATAAACTTGTGTGGTTATTTATACATTTTATAGAACATTCTTTATCGAAGCGGTCACCAAACCATATAATGAATAAAAAAATCTGTTTCGGAATTAGAATGACATATTCTAACAGGCTTATTGATGCTAGACGAAGCTTCACTCTTTAACGAATTTGGTGACTTTTGTTATTTGAGTTTTGTATGATTACACTAAATACACAAAATATCTTGACATGCACAAAATAAAAACACAAATCATTGTTATCAATGGGGTATGTGACCAATTTTTACCTTTCGTCACCTTTAGGTAAGGTATTGTCTTTGGTCAAAAAATTCGATGATGAATTTTTAATCAATAAGCACATATCAGAGTCCCTAGAATATGATTTTACTATTTTACGATGATGTCTGTATGCGTGTGTATGTGTGTGTGTGTGTGTGCGCGCGCGTGCGTGCGTGCGTGCGTGTGTGTGTATGTGTGTGTATGTGTGTGTGTGTGTGTGTGTATGTGTGTGTGTGTGCGCGTGCGTGCGTGCATGTGTGTGTTGTGTGTATTTGTGTACGTATGTGTGTATGTGTATATAACATAACTTTCGTCTGCGATAACTCTAACACTACAATTTCAAAAATTATAATTCTTTCTATATTCTTCTTCGTTACATCCATATGAAGAGCTGATTAGATTTTGGTTACAACTGGTCAACCGGAAGTAACCTAATTTGAAGATTTTAACAATTTGAAAAAAACTATGTTAAATATAATTTTTTCGCATTTAATGTTTTTATAAATGTTAAAGAATATCTTATACTCTCTAGGATTCGACTGCATTTTATACTTCATATTAAATGAATATATAGTTAGAACATATTAAAGAAATTAAATTTAATAAATTAGCCTTTTATGGAAACAGCTCCTATATTAAGAAAATTCTGATTGAAAGATGACAGTGTCAACTGCAATTGACATTGTATGTTTGTGTAATAATTTTGCTGGAAATATAAGATCTTTTACTAGAAACTTTCTGTATGAAATTTGTAAAAATACATACAACTGCCGGATAAGATAATGTACAACAAATAGAATCTTTTGCAAGGAACTTGTACAGTTATGAAGTAGCCAAAATGATTTTTTTTATTGATTCGGATTTAGAAATTTTTGCTTTACAACATCCATTTAAAACTTTTTGTATAAAATACTAAGGGGAGTAATGCGCACGGAAAAACTGATGTTAAACGCCTGTTTCACTTTCCGTGATACACTCTGTATATACCGGGTGGCGCTAGAAATACGTAACATGGTAAAACAGTTTATCCATACGCGTTGCCCCCTAAATTATTTTAGAAAAAAATCTTCAGATAAAAGTTGTTGAGCATAAAATTCTACTTACAAATTAGAAAAAAAAATCATTTCGTATGTTTAGTAAATCTAGTAATAAGAAATAAGGAAAAACTAAAGCTATTGTTATGAATCATCTGCCGACAGCTCAATATATTTTCTCGGTTGCTGTTGCGCAGTTTCAATTATCCACGTTTGTATCTCCCCAGGTGAAAAGTAAATCACCAAGAACGGAAACCTATCCTAGTTTTATGGTAATATCGTGGATAAATTATAAATTGCCAGCGCGTTAGAATTCATATGGTAATTTATTTTGCTGCGTATGATTCGTCTAGGTTAGCCTCTATAATTCACGCATTCCTATGACAAATGACAACGTTGACGTCATTGTTTATTTGTTTATTTGATGTAATAGGACAAAAGTAAAGGCAAAAATATTGAAAATATTTGGAGAAACCAGCGTAACTTTAGAGAGAAGATGGTTGCTGAGACGAGAGCTTTCAGGAGATAATTTTAATTTTCAAAATGTTTTATTTTACTTTATATTAATTTAAAATTAATTTGATTATTAAGTTTTATTTTTCTTGTTTTAGATTCGTTTCCACTACGAGTGAAGTGGTAAGTGAAATTTTTTCCTAATTTTTATATTATAATTTTTATTTTCTTGTAAATATATTTCAACCGACGCCAAAAATTATTTAGAGTTTTAATTAAGTAACCGCTGTGGTACACTCTCGCCAGCAATGAGTGCCCGTGAAGTGACGCCTGGTAAACACCTACACGGTACAAATATATCATCATCATTAGGTACCGATATCTGCGTACAATGAATGCGAATGATAGGACGTCAAATATTATGTGATACAGTGGGGGATGTAATAATTCTTACAAAATTTCCGATTGAAGTATCAAATTTTATAAATTTCCTAGAAGATTATATGAGGAATAGATGTTTAAGAAAATAACTTTTCAACAGATATCTTCTACTAACATGAAAAATTCTCTTAGGTATACATATTTTCTTATTGTAAAAGATACTTATGGTATGAATAAAATTCAAACAATAGTCGTTTGATTGCAATAATGAATTATATGAAAATGTGTTTCTTAAGTTAATATTTCAACAAGATATAATACAAGAAGCAGAACATTGTGTTAAAATTGTATAATACTTGCAGTTGTATGAAATAGAAGTCTATTTTTGACATAATTCGTCTATTCATTGTAGATTTTGTAAATGTAATGTTAATGTTATAGATAGAAATTCACATGGTTCGTATTTTTCGTGTATCTTCTTTTCCGAGCTTGTGCAACTGATTCCACTTAGAGCCTGGTATATTTTCAATGAAGAATCTTCTTCATTTATTGTAAATATAAAAGTAAGATGCTAACATCATACACTGATACCTTGATATATAGAAGTTTTCTTCTTTCCAATCATTCAAGTTTTCCAACTTTTTAATCTCAATTTCCATGTATTGTGCATCTTGTAACATTCAACTAATATTATAAATTATAACATAAATTTAAAAATGATAAAATGGTTTACAGAAATCTCACATATAAGAAAAATTATATTTTCTGCCACAGTATCTTCGCTGGTATTTTGACTTTTTTAAATTAGTCTCAACATTTTAAATATTTTCTTTATTCATTTCAATATACTATGATGTATAATATTCATATACAATAGCAACAACTCAAAATAAAATTGTATCACTTTCTCGAAATGTCAAAACTGATTCGGTAATCAAAAATACCAATGTAGCCGTTAGACGCGCTGATGCTCAAAATGTGCACATCGCCTATAGTTCTTAGTTCATTCATAAGGTGAAACAAGGCATAGTTCAATTTTAAAACGTAGGTAGCATATGCATTGCACATCCACAGAAATTAACTTCAATCAATACGTATTTACCTATAGTTTAAATAAGAAAATCATTTATAACAAACCTAACAAAAATATAAAAATCTGTTGCAATAATAAATGTTGATTTATGTTCAAAGAGATCTAATAATAACAGATTCATCTTTGTAAAAAAAGAAAACAATGATGACTGACATTTTAACAAAGCATAAATGTTTTAAGGACTAAATTTGATTATTGCAACACAAACGTAATGATTTCTATTTGCGTAGAGATGCTAAAACATCTTTATCTTCATTTCACTCTTAGAATAGAAACATTGAATTAACTGCAAACTGCATCTATTTCCATCAAATCTGATTAAACAAACACAAATCCGTTTTCGTTTACATGTGTAAGTCCCACATTCCTGAACGCAACGCCTTAACCATTACCATTAACCAATCTTCGTTTTCGTACTTCGCGGGTGCAAGAATACATCATACGTATTCTTACGATGCAATGATTTACCGACGCTATTTTGAGCGTTGGAATTCGCATAAAGGCATCCCAAATGTCAGAAACTCCCTTCAGTGAGCTATATTTGTCGAAATGAAAGTGTTTTATTTATATCTTCGATGTAACGCGAAATAATATGCAGAGAAATTACGTCCAGGAATTGAATTCTTGTGGTAAGTGTTTTTGACAGTTTGAGGTTATGAAGTTTATGACTTTGTGAAGATTTTATTTGATTTTTATAGTTTTTGAAATAGTTTTGGCAGTATTTAACAATAATGAACAGAATTAAAATGGTTTTGTATGACATTTTCAGGTTAAAAAGTACTTCATGTATAAATTCTTCAGAAAAATTTGAGTTACGACGTAAACAAATTGCAAATAAAAAATTTATATCGTTATTCATTTCTTGGACAGATTTAGGTTAAGAAACCATTTTTATTATCCGTTATTCTTCAAATTCTATTTTTATATATGAATAATTAATTTTTCTATGAAACCAGCTACTAAAATTGAAATTGATTTGTTTTAGAGTTTTCGAGGTTATAAACAAGATATTATTTATATCCTAATTGTAATATTTTTAGAATTTAAATATTTATGCTTGTACTCAATGTGTCAGTTTTTTATCTGAAGTATTTTTAACATGAAGCATCTTGATGACATTTTTATTTTCACTTTCATATAAAAGCCGTTTTTAAATAGTGATTTTATCATAAAGTCAGTACTTAAAGTTGTGAAATCGTACATTTATTTCACTTTCTGTAATCGTTAAAATGACTGGTACTCGTAACTCGGAAGTGTAATATGATCTGTTGAAATATGAGCCTGATGACTTATTTTTATAAATATAATAATGTCTGCTATATTTTGAGTTAATAGCCATGTAATTCAATAATTTATGATTAATTACGAGTAATTGTATTTCTGATTTTAACATCTGTTTCCCAGTTTTTTTCTCATAATTAGTAATGATGCTTTGCAGAATGAGTTGCAATTTTGTATGGAACATTTAATTCGATTATAAGTTTAATTTTAATAACATTACATTATCATAAAATTTACAAGTAAGCTTCTCTCTAAAATACGTGGCCATAGGTGTTAACAAATACTCGAAATCTGTTATACAGCATTTGTGAACCCTTTTCCGCGCATTCAGACCTATGTAAGAAACTTTGTATGGTTGGAACGAACAACGGACTTGTCATATCATCTTAATTAATTACTGTCTACTCTGCTGAAATAGTTATTTGTATATCAAAGCCGCGAAATCACTATTTAGCGTACCGAGAGAAAAATTGTCGCCGGGGCCGCTTGCGGCCGAGACAAGACAATCTCGAGGGCGCTAAAGGATTTCGTGAACACGGTGTACACAATATTTTTTGTGCAACCGTAAAAAATATGTAATTACAAATTTTATTAATTTTTAACAGTTTCCATGTAAATAGAAAATTAGCTTTCAAAGTGGCTATGGGATTAACATTTGATAAACAAAACCATGCAATTCCCAAGTGCCAAAGTGGTTGTTTACCTAATTTCGCAGCCGCCACCATGCGAAATGCTTATTTTGCGTCCGGTTGCTCAAAAAAAATATTATTGATCATAATTCAAGCCTACACAATTATTGACTACGTTTATCTCGACGTTTGAAGCCGCTTGAATTTAGTAAATCCCTTTTCAATGTTCGAAATAAACGATTGAGATTAATATTTCAATCCGCTTGAAAATGTCAAGTCAAGCCTATAAAATAACAGACTTGGACTTATGAAGTGGATTGACTTCTGTCGAAATAAACAGTGAAGCTTCAAATAATGGAACTACGCATGCGCACATCCGCAGTATGTTGGGGTGTTAATAAATTCATATCATTTGGTTATTTGTATTTTACCTCATTTTAAAAAAGTCGCGACATAAAACTTAATAAAATTGTCCAAAAGCGAAATATTTGAAGGGATGAAGAAACAAATATTTATTTTGAAAGAAAAGTCAAATAACAACATGACAATTTTTAGATTTTGAGGTTACCTATCCAGCTGAAATTAGATCATATACCTTTCTCTGTCTGTCTGCATAATCTAGTATTTAACTATCTTTGTTTTAGTCGATACGAATTTAAAGAAGATTGAAAATAAGTCAATCCTAATTTCAATCCGCTGAGATAAACCAATAGGAATTTTTAAGTCATGATAAACTTAAAGCCGCTTGAATTGTCGAGATAAACGTAGTCACTGTCTTATTTGACGTTGGCCAAATAGCAAATCCATTTCTTCATCAGATGAATCAGATAACAAATTCCAAATCACTCATTATATTTATCGTTATTTAAACAGCCCGCAATACGATGACGTATGCAGCACTTTTGATTCGCCTTAATTGTCCGCTACGAGCGCTACTTTAGAATGAAAACATGAACGTATGTCTTCTATATTTGATATTGAAACGTCAAATTCAATGTCAAATCGCAAAAATCAAATTATTTGATTTTAAATATGTAAATGTAAAACCTATAAAATACGATAAAAACGGAAATTAAATTGTCAAGAATCAATTGTAAACATAAACGTGGCCGTGTTTTGTCTCTGTCTCTTTCTTTTGAGCACGTATGTCGACACCTAATTCGCATATAGTTGATGTTATGTACGCCGTAATAGCGGGAAGAAAATATTGCAAAAGTTTAACATTTTTTTCTCCGGTATTTTTAAAAATTTTACAAAATATGAAAGTAAAAAGAAAAACGCTTTAGATTTAAAAATAGTTTAACATATAAAAGAAGATGTTGCCAACACCAAATCTCCCGCTATTTAATTTTTATTAATTTCAAACGTTACTATTATTAATTTGAAATGATTAGTTCTTTGACAGTGACATTTATCTGTCAGTTACATACATTTAAGATATGAACTGTGTAACCAAGAAGTTTTGCTTGTTTAAAGCGTAGCTCCGGGATTAAATTTATAGATAATTTTATAATTTTATCCATAAAATATATAGAAAAACTATTTATGCAAATCTGTAGAAAATATAATAATCTTTCATTTTTATAATAACACAAATCTTGAAAAAATAACATTTGAAGGTATTTTTATTTTGAGCTTCAAGTAACGTGCCATTTCCGGTTATCTGGTATACACCAAAATCGAATGCTCTCTTCCCATATTAGAATAAGGTAGAAATACAAGGTTTCAAAATTTTCTGAATGATAGTATTTGAGTTAGAGTGGAGGATCCAAACACACACATACACAAAGACATCATCGTGAAAATGTTAAAATTGGATTCTAGGGACCTTAAAACGTGGTCATTTACCAAAATCTCGATATGCGATTTTTATCACGATCTCTATACCTCCCTTACCAAGGCAGCGAAAGGTAAAAATCAAAAATATCATGATTTATATGATGTTTATTAAATCAATGATTTTTGATTTCGTAAAAATCCAGTGCATACAGTAAAACCTACCTTGTAAAACATAAAACAGTATTCTAACAGAAAAATGTGCAGGGCTTGCGGATACAATGCCTAATAGAATTAAAATTGTTATTACTAAAAAATGCGATATAAACAAATATTAAATGGCGGATTACTTAAATAAAATATTCATTTTTTGTAAGTTTAAAATGTATATTTTAAACTAGTCCACAGAAATTTGTAGGAATTTATCAGCATTTACGTAGGTTTTACAATTTGTTAAAAATATAAACCGGCCAAACTATAATGAGCCTGGGCCCTTGGACTCATAGGTACGTTGTGTAGTAATAACAGACCTACCACACTCTATAGGTAAGTACTCTAATTTTCACCTATTTATATGCATCCACCATCGCGTAATATCAAATCAAATAAGGCTAAATGCCCATTTTAAACTACCGTTAAAACTATCAACTACCGTATTCAGAAATAAATTACCTCGATAGCACTTAATGCACCAATTCTTCCTTACTTCATTAAAAATAGAATCGAAAAACCATCTATATCTCCTAAGCCTAGTTGAGTATAAATCTTCTAGCTGGAGCACTTTCTCATCCACCTCCCAATGCCGTTATGTTATGCTCGATCCATTTCACACAATGTCGTTGAGATACTAAACCGGTTCGATAGTACATATTTTCGTATCGTTGACAACATTCAGATATTTTTAGTATTAACAGATGAGAAATGGTGTGTAAAAATATCCGAGAGTGTTACCTGCCTGCTTGATCATAAAATGTTTTGAACAACTCATAAGTCAGAAACGATTATGAGGTATATACATAGTTGAAATATTGGACTTGGCAGCTTGGAGATGAAATTTCTAGATACAAACTATGAGATAACTTTCAAATAAGTAACATGTGAGTGTGAGATGTAAATGTTTTTGTTCTAACTCAAAAATACGAGGGTCACGATAGAATTGTTGAGAATAATAACAAAAGAATGGAAAACAAAATTTGCACTATCATTTTAAACAATTATTTAGCTCCTATTGGAAATTAAGTTGCGAATGTTGAGTTACAACAATAATAATACAACCTTTTATTTTATATTCTGTTAATTAAAACCCAACGTTTCGGCAGCATACACTGCTGCTTTCTTCAGGGAAAATACATAAATAAACAATTACAAATCAATAGCAACAAGTAGCCAAAGTAGCATATAACAACATATTTAATATTAATTTTAGGGAACTAAAATAATGGCGGCCGTTAATAAAATATATTTAAAAATCTGATGTGGCCAGCACATTACCTTCCGTCAGATCGGGGTCAGATATGTGTATATTGTAAAAATTCCACAGAGATTTTCTTGTAAAAGATTCCATATTTCCAGTACATTACCTTCAGTTCTATGTATTTTGTACAAATTCCATACAGAAAGTTTATATATTTCCAGCAAAATTATAACACAAACATATTGTCAAATGCACTTGAGACACTGACATTTGTCAATCAGAATTTTCTTAATATAGAAGATGTTTCCATGGTTTATAGCACAGCTTGCTGCTTTATGAAATTTAATTTCTTTATAAATTTATTACTCTATATCCATTGAATATGAAGTATAAAATGTAATCAAATTGTATAGAGAATAAAATATTCTTTAATATTTATAATAACATTAAATGTGAAAAAATGATATTTAACACCGTTTTTTCAAGAAAAACTGTTATAATCTTCAAATTAGGGTACTTCCGGTCGACCAATTGTAACCAAAATCTAATCAGCTCTTCATATGGATGTAGCGAAGAGGAATACGCAAAAATTATAATTTTTGGAAAGGTGGTATTGAAGTTATGAGATCCGAAAAAATCGTCACACACACACACACACACACACACACACACACACACACACACACACACACACACATACATACATACATACGTACATACGTACATACATACATACATACATACATACATACATACATACATACATACATACATCGTAAAAATAGTAAAATCGCATTTTAGGGAACCTAAAACGTACTTATTCATTAAAAACTCATCGATTTTTTTGACCAAAGACAATACCTTCCTTACCTAAAGGTGACGGAAGGTAAAAATGTAAGAAAATTTCAAAAATCCCTAAACGATGACGTAAACCCATTGACTGGCCGGATGCCCTATATGTATGGATGGATGTATGTATTTATGTATGTATGTGTGTGTGACGATTCTTTCGGATCGCATGACTCCAATACCACCTTTCCAAAAATTAGAATTTTTGTGTATTCCTTTTTTTTACATCCATATGAAGAGCTGATTAGATTTTGGTTATAATTGGTAAACCGGAAGTACCCTCATTTGAAGATTTTACAGTTTTTCTTAAAAAACGTTGATGAATATCATTTTTTCACATTTAATGTTATTATGAATATTAAAGAATATTTTATTCTCTATACGATTTGATCACATTTTATACTTGATATTCAATGGATATAAAGGTAAAAACTTATAAAGAAATTAAATATCATAAAGCAGACAGCTGTGCTATAACAACGAAAACATCTACTATATTCTGATTGATAAATGTCAATGTCAAGTGTATGTTTGTGTTATAATTTTACTGGAAATATGTATATAGAATCTTTTACAAGAAATTTTCTGTAGGGAATTTGTACAAAATACATATAACTGACTAAAAGTACTGTACTGGAAATATGGAATCTTTTGCAAGAAACTTTCTGTATGGAATTTGTACAAAATACATAGAACTAACGGAAGATAATGTGCTGGCCACATCAATTTTTTTTTTAAGTATCGTTGAATCATGATTTATAATTTAACAGCTTTGGCAGTTTTTAAGTCAATTTGAAATTAATATGACAGTTTTTAAATCTCCCAGTAATTAATTTGCCAGATTTAAGAGTTTTTTTAATTTACTATATAGAAATTAATTTGACAGTTTTGGCAATTTTTAAGTTTCGCAGAATTTATCTGAAAAGCAAATTATTTAATAAAAATGATTTTTGCCACTCTGAAAAAGCCATTACAAAATACTAACATTATTTTATTGCTCAAAATTTCCCGCATTTAAGATTTCGTGATATATTTATTATTAAACAAATCTGACCATGAATTTAAATCGAGCAAGAAATGGATGTCAAATGTCAATCAAAAATATGTTAGATAAGCTAAGAATTCTGCGGCTAAATAATCTGATACAATTCTGAGAAAACAGCTCATTAACCAGACGAATCATAATTAACCTTATCTATTATTACTAACATGAACTTAAATTGATAACCATCTTGAAAGGATTTTGTGGCTAACCACCGAAAATATTATATGCATACTCGTATATGTTTAGAAAGTTTTGCAGATATAATTCGGACTCATCAGATATCAAAACCACAACCGGTCAATTAATGTACTTGGCTAAGAAAAAAATAATAGAATAAACTTCGACTCGTTTATGAAACACTGTCGCGGCAGTGAACCCGTTACTTTTTTGCCTTAATACACAATAGTATATTACATCCGAGGTGGGACATGTTTCATTACATTATTATTATACAGGGTGTAAATGAAATAAGTGCATTAAATTTAACCAGTAATATAACTCATCGAGAGCAACAATATTTCTTAATAACTTTTTCTCGAAATCAGATATTTTTTTAGCATTTTTACCACTCCGTAAATTGACGAGTCGTTCCAAATATTTTTGTGATAATTGTATGCATTTGCAATATCTATGAAAAAATTTGTTTTAGCAATTGACAATCCTGTCAATTGTTGCAATTAAATTTTGACATTAGTAATAAACTTGTTTATAAGGTAAAATTCTGTCAAAATGCGAGTACACAGACATTGTAATTACTTACCTATGGTTTATTTATTTATTTTTTTACTCGTATCTGTACTACATTTTACTTGACATCACGGTTGACATAAAGACAGTGTCATGGAGTTGCCAACGCATTTACACGGAGCGTTTCCAAATCATCACCATTCTGTTCTTAATATTCGCATATTTGTTAATCTTGTACATCTTTATCACATCACAATTTTGGGAATGGCTCATAATGTTCATTAATGAGACTGAATTTACTTGGGAAGGTGTATTTATTATGCACAATAAATGGACGACTAATTATTGGTACTCATGTACCTCTTTTAAATGAACAAAAGTTTATACTTACATTTTTTGAATAACGTATTTAAACTATTAAGATTTGTCGACGATAAATAATCATCTCATAACCTAATAACTATGTTTTTGCTTTGCTCTTCCTTGTCTTCCTCTATTCACACTATTCACAGGTGATTAAAATCCTGTTTTAATACACAACTTTATAATTTTGTTATACAAAATTTAAATTTATTTATTTTAAAAATTGTACTATTACGTATTAATTAATAATAATGTTATTTCCCTTGATTTGTTTATTAATTACTGTGACTGTAAGTGTAACCGATAACCGACAATTTTTGAGCTGTTTGTATCCCACTTGAATACGGAGCAGCCATTTTTGTTCTCCATAGGCGGGTAACGAAATATACAGCAAATCTTTAAAGAATTTTAACTTAAAATCTAAAAGACTTAGAAAAAAAGTTATGAAGAAATATTGTTGCTCTCATCGAGTTACATTACTGGTTAAATTTAATGCACTTATTTCATTTACACCCTGCATATACCGTGTGTCTGTCTTAAAGGTGTACATAAGAGATTAACATGAAAAATTATTTCCTGCTCGCCTAATTATTTTAAGCAAGAACGCGTCAAGTAAAAGTTTTAGGGCATAAAATTCTGCATCTAAATCAATAAACAGAATTACCTTTACATGCTTTATAACGACAGAAATTAATTATAAAAATGTCGAAAATTACGTTGGAAATATCGACAGCCATGGAATTGAACAAAAAATAAATAAATGCCTGACGTTTTATCAAATTGTCAGAATCGTCAAATAAGTTAACTTACTTTGTATATATTCACAACCATCCTCCTTTTAAATCAATAATTATCAAAATAAACCATTGCTGTAACCTTTAATTTTATTAATATTTTTAACAGCTCTATTAAAATTTGTTTAGCCTATTTTTTAAATGACAATGTTGCTAGGCAACCCTTACATAAACATTTCCAATTCGTGATATAGTGTCATTACAGTCAGAAATGACGTATTTCCCAACCTCTAAAAAGTTAGGAATCGACATATTACTATAATGATTGTGAATAAAATATTTTATAATTTTTTTGATGAATATATAATAATGGCGGTATTAAAGACAAACACTAGAACCAAATATTCGTTATATTATTATACTCACAGCGAAATAATAGGACGACCTTTATTATTTATTACAAGATACATTGTCTGAGAGACTGAAATATTTTTCTACAACTCAATTAATTAAAAGCAGCCATAAAAAAGCAATTAATCGCCTAATGCGCTAATTACAAGGCCTTTTGGGCGTGATCGTATAAAATAAAAATAATAAGTAAAAAAATAGACGCCGCCAAAAAATTGCTCGTACACACGCGATTATGAGAAGAGATTCCAGACAACCAGGGCCGTCTGCATTTTTTTCTAACAAGACAAGACAAATGATTCTCGCCTACGCCTACGTATTACGAGATCGACAAATTATTTAAAAGCTTCACACATTTAAGAGTTATTTGTTTGCTTTGAAAATAATTAATGATTATTACTAGTCGTTATGTATTGAAATTAAATCAACCAAATGTCATAAACAAATGAAATTATACGAATAAAGTCAATTCATAATCTGTCAAAGTTTTATCGTTTTATGTCATTAACATTTGTAGTCCCGAAAACCTAAAAAAACACTATTTTTCTCAAAAATTCTTGAAATTTCAATTTTTATACATTTGGAACTAAAATAGTTATTTATTTAAAGCAGTAAAATACCAAATTTACAGCAGAGGCTGCCGTTTCATTGCCGAGGCAATGAATGTTGCTGAAGCTACAAATATGTGTTTAGTGTCGTGTTGAACAAATTATTTTTTTGCTGACTTTAAAATCAATATTTAATTTAGTGATTATTTTTAATACTACCTATTTTGAAAATTATCGCCAAAACAAAAAATAATAAAATATACACTTTATACTTAAAGTATCACTCAATAAATAGAGATTAAGATCAAAAATTGGCAAAAATGGACATTTTTGAGCAATGTTTTGAGGCCGAATATCTCGGACAGGAAAAGAGATATCGACCTGTGGTTTTAAAATATTAAATCTACACCCTTCAACCTAATTTTCAGAATTTTTAATTTTTTTTAAATTTCCACTCTTTTTTAAACCACACCATCCGCATACTCAAAAATGGGTGTGCGGTACACCTTCACCGACCTCACCAATAAATTCCTCGTACCCAGAAACATAAGTATACCAATTTTCATCAAAATATTTCAACAGGTACATTAATTATTAAACATTGCTTAAAATTGTCAAAAACTGAAAAAATCGCAAGGGGTACACCTTAGATTTTTTGCGATTTTAGGTCATTTTCAGACTTTTCCTTCTGGAGATTGTAATAGTTGTTCTAAAATTATGAAAATTGTATGCTTATGTAATTTTGCTCGTAGAATCTAATGGTGATATCGCCAGCGGTTTATAATGGACCATTTTTGGGATATGACCCAAAAATGGGCATTTTTGAGCAAAGTTTTGAGGACGAATATCTCGGAGAGGAAAAGAGATATCGACCTGTGGTTTTAAAATCTTAAATCTACACCCTTCAAACTACTTAAAAACAAATTTTCAGAATTTTTAATTTTTTAAAAATTTCCTCCCTTTTTTAAACCACACTATCCGTATACCCAAAAATGGGTGTGCGGTACACCTTCAACGACCTCACCAGTAAATTCCTCGTACCAAAAAACATAAGTATACCAATTTTTATCAAAATATTCCGACGGATACATTAATTATTAAACATTCCTTAAAATTGACAAAACTGAAAAAATCGCAAGGGGTACACCTTAGATTTTTTGCGATTTTAGGTCATTTTCAGACTTTTCCTTCTGGAGATTGTAATAGTTGTTCTAAAATTATGAAAATTGGTATGCTTATGTAATTTTGCTCGTAGAATCTAATGGTGATATCGCCAGCGGTGTATAATTGACCATTTTTGGGATATGACCCAAAAATGGGCATTTTTGAGCAAAGTTTTGAGGACGAATATCTCGGAGAGGAAAAGAGATATCGACCTGTGGTTTTAAAATCTTAAATCTACACCCTTCAAACTACTTAAAAACAAATTTTCAGAATTTTTAATTTTTTAAAAATTTCCTCCCTTTTTTAAACCACACTATCCGTATACCCAAAAATGGGTGTGCGGTACACCTTCAACGACCTCACCAGTAAATTCCTCGTACCAAAAAACATAAGTATACCAATTTTTATCAAAATATTCCGACGGATACATTAATTATTAAACATTCCTTAAAATTGACAAAACTGAAAAAATCGCAAGGGGTACACCTTAGATTTTTTGCGATTTTAGGTCATTTTCAGACTTTTCCTTCTGGAGATTGTAATAGTTGTTCTAAAATTATGAAAATTGGTATGCTTATGTAATTTTGCTCGTAGAATCTAATGGTGATATCGCCAGCGGTGTATAATTGACCATTTTTGGGATATGACCCAAAAATGGGCATTTTTGAGCAAAGTTTTGAGGACGAATATCTCGGAGAGGAAAAGAGATATCGACCTGTGGTTTTAAAATCTTAAATCTACACCCTTCAAACTACTTAAAAACAAATTTTCAGAATTTTTGATTTTTTAAAAATTTCCTCCCTTTTTTAAACCACACTATCCGTATACCCAAAAATGGGTGTGCGGTACACCTTCAACGACCTCACCAGTAAATTCCTCGTACCAAAAAACATAAGTATACCAATTTTTATCAAAATATTCCGACGGATACATTAATTATTAAACATTCCTTAAAATTGACAAAACTGAAAAAATCGCAAGGGGTACACCTTAGATTTTTTGCGATTTTAGGTCATTTTCAGACTTTTCCTTCTGGAGATTGTAATAGTTGTTCTAAAATTATGAAAATTGGTATGCTTATGTAATTTTGCTCGTAGAATCTAATGGTGATATCGCCAGCGGTGTATAATTGACCATTTTTGGGATATGACCCAAAAATGGGCATTTTTGAGCAAAGTTTTGAGGACGAATATCTCGGACACGAAAAGAGATATCGACCTGTGGTTTTAAAATCTTAAATCTACACCCTTCAAACTACTTAAATACAAATTTTCAGAATTTTTAATTTTTTAAAAATTTCGGCCCTTTTTAAATCACACCATCCTCATACCCAAAAATCTGATGTGGCCAATACCAAACCTCCCGCTTTTTAATTTTTATTAATTTAAATACACATACTTACATATTTAGTTATTGCGGAAACTGTATTAAGATCCATTCCATATAACTAGGATTCTATTTACATTTTCTTTTTAAAACGTTACTGTTATTAATTTGAAATGATTAGTTCTTTGACAGTGACATTTATCCGTCAGTTGCATACATTTAAAATATGAACCGTGTAATCAAGGAGTTTTGCTTGTTTAAAGCGTAGGCTCCGGGATTAAATTTATAGATAATTTTATAAATTTATCCATAAAATATATAGAAAAAGTATTAATGCAAATCTGTAGAAAATTTAATAATCTTTAATTTTTATAATAACATAAATCTCGAAAAAATAACATTTAAAGGTATTTTTCGAAGAAAAACTAGTTTGAGCTTCTAGTAAAGTGCCATTTCCGGTTATCCGATTTACAACAATATCTAATGGGCTCTTTCCATTACAGAAAAAGTTCGAAATACAAGGCTTCAAAATTTTCTGAATGATAGTATTTGAGTTAGAGTAAAGGATCCACACACACATACACACAGACATCATTGTGAAAATGTTAAAATTGGATTCTACGGACCTTAAAACGAGGTCATTTACCAAAATCTCGATATACCTCCCTTACCAAGGGTAGCGGGAGGTAAAAATCAGAGTGCAGAACCCCATTATGTTGCTAGGAGTTTGTTGAAAGGTTGCTATATGCGTTTGTTGAACGGTTGCTATATGTGTTTGTTGAGGCAGTAAAAGTGACATTTTACATACTGTTGACTGTCAAAAAAATTGCATTGTTATTGTTAATCGACAACAAAAATAGATATTAATTTGTGGTTTCAAAATATACTTAAGTACCAATAACTTTACAAATAGTTCGTCTTTATTACAATAATGTTATATTGTTAACAAAAAATCCCAAAAATAATAAATTTTATGACAACATAAACTGTTTCTACAAAATTAGATCATGGCTAAAAATAAATTTGTTAATACATTAACATATTATAAACAATTTATCTTTTTAACAATTAGGTAATAAATATTTATCAACAAACACGTTGCTAAAATGAGTCATATTCTATTTAAATAAAAAAGAAAATCGAGTTCAAAGATCAAGTTAGCTTAGTCAACCTAGATAGTAAATTGTTTCCACAGGTAAGCAGATGAAAATCTGCATATATATTTCATTTATTATTTCATAACTTGTAGCGAAAATCATTTATGTCAAAACAGTACAAATTTATTTGCTATTACATAAGAAATTTTTGTATACTTTACTCTAGATTAAAGATACACAGTAGTGATATACTACAGTGGCACTCAAACATTCTCTGGGTCATGTCTGTTTTGGTGACTCAAACTAACACGTGTGTTTGCAAATTCGGTGCACCTTGCCAAAATCAGAGCCGGCCTTGGGAAATTTGCATTATCTAATGTCTAATGTTTAGGTTTTATTTTTGGGCACCTGTGTACATTAAATCAGGACTTGAATTATTATACGCGATGACATAACATGTCTAACATGGTTTCGGATGATTTGCTTTATTTTATTGCTCTCTTTGAGAAAATGTAGTCAATTTTTTCGTTTTAAATTTAATTTATGCAGTTGACATTTTTTGAGAACAAGTTCAAAGTCAATAAAATTGGGAATTGTCATTAAATATATGTTTAGATTTTAATAGTGTAATTAAATGTTTATTCTATCTACTTAGATTATATATTAGCACAAAAATTCGCCATTTTTATCTTCCATCACCTTTAGGTAAGAAAGGTATTGTCTTTGGTCAAAAAAATTGGTGATGAGTTTTTAATCAATAAGCACGTTTTAGGGTCCCTAGAATACGATTTTATTAATTTTACGATGATGTCTGTATGTATGTGTGACTGTGTGTGTGTGTGTGTGTGTGTGTGTGTGTGTGTGAGAGAGAGAGAGAGAGAGAGAGAGAGTGTATGTGTGTGTGACAAAAGTTTGCTCTGCGATAACTCTAATACTACAATACCAAAAATTATAATTCTTTCGTATTTCTCCTCGTTACATCCATATGAAAAGCTGATTGGATTTTGGTTATAATTGGTCAACCGGAAGTACCCACATTTGAAGATTTTAACAGTTTTTCTTGAAAAAACAATGATAACATTTTTTCACATTTAGTGTTATAAATATTAAAGAATATTTTATTCTCTATACGATATGACTGCATTTTATACTTCATATTAAATGGATATAGAGCTAAAAATTATAAAGAAATTAAATTTCATAAATATTAAATATGGGGTGTGTGTGTAAGAGAGAAAGAGAGTGTGTGTATGTGTGTGTAACAAAAGTTTGCTCTACGATAACTCTAATACTACAATACCAAAAATTATAATTCTTTCGTATTTCTCCTCATTACATCCATATGAAGAGCTGATTGGATTTTGGTTATAATTGGTCAACCGGAAGTACCCACATTTGAAGATTTTAACAGTTTTTCTTGAAAAAACAATGATAAATAACATTTTTTCACATTTAGTGTTATAAATATTTTATGCTTCATATTAAATGGATATAGAGCTAAAAATTATAAAGAAATTAAATTTCATAAATATTAAATATGCGGGGTTTCGTGGCCGCGTACGTGCCTGAGTGTTTAGTTTCGAATCTGGGGAACCGGGTTCGATCCCTACCGACGCGAAATATTTCGAATTTTAAATGGCACAAAATTGACCCCTGTGGTGCACTCTCCACGCCAGCAATGAGTGCCCGTGAGGTGACGCCTGGTAAACGCCCGCACGGTGCAAATATGTAATCATCATTACCGATATCTGCGTTCAAAACAGATTGACATACCCAGCAATGGGTAATATGCCGTGATGATATATTTATTTATGTATTTTATTTTAAATTTCATTAATTAGCCAGCTATGCTATAACGATGGAAACAGCTACCATATTAAGAAAATTCTGATTGAAAGATGTTAGTGTCAAGTGCAATTGACAGAATATGTTTGTGTTATAATTTTACTGGAAATATTGGATCTTTTTCTAGAAACTTTCTGTATGGAATTTGTATAAAACACGCATAACTGCCGGCAGGTAATGTACAAGAAATAGAATCTTTTGCAAGGAACTTTCTGTACAAAATTTGTACAAAATACATGGAACTGACGGAAGGTAATGTGTTGGCCACATCAGATTTTTATTTATGCAGTTGTTTAGTCGAAATAGTCTTTAATAAGTTATAAAACAGCGTGACAAATGAACCACTTGAACCATTAGCATAAAACTTATTAAAATCAATTAGCCCTGTCAAAAATTATTAGCTTAAATTGAGTTGTCACTTCTTAAATTCGGTTAAATTTCCTAATTCAAATTAGATACTCGGTCAGTCTCAATGCAAAGTGAGTCACGGGTTTAACCCACTATTGTTCGTACTTCGTACAAATATATAATATTGCAAGAGCAGGCTTTATATCGACGAAAATAGGTCTTCAGTCGTAGATAGAGAACTATGTACAAGTGACTCAGGTGTACCAAATACATGATTATTGGTATGCGAACTAACTTAGAATTTGGCAGATTGTTGTATGTAAATTTTGACATCAATGTACAGAATCGGAATGAGATTTTTTGTAAATGCAATAATGCTAGAATTACTGAGAATAATACACATGGTTCATATTTATTAGAATTATATATTAAATACGTTCAAAAATTTGATATACTAAAAACGAACAAGCAGAAGACGCACGTCATCAATAAATATTACTAGATAATGACATCGCTTATTACTACGTTTACATGGAGTACTAATTTGTTCTCGAAAATGCAATGCGTTTTGCATAACTTACTGTATACAATACATTCAGATGGATTATCGTGGAATACTTAGTAAAACAAACCGATAATACTCAGGGCCTGGTTTAGGTCGTCTTAGCTCTAACCAAATCAAAGCGCCCCAGAATAGTTTATTAAGTATTAATAACGGTAAGGACAGTTTACCGATCGAAGACAATGTTCGCTCAGTCCCCAATTTTGTCTGAGATCGATAAGTCCTTAACGTTGGTGATGCTTATACTAGTTATTGCACGATCGACGAACAAAATTTAAAAGAAAAATAAGATTTGAAAATTATTTTTGCATATTAAAAAAAATTATTTGTCGTTTTTGAAGTAAGCTTTGATTTTTGTTTTTATTTATTTACCGTCTCGCCTCCTGAACGGTAAGTGCAGCACATCACTTACCGATGTGAGTCACATCACTTACCGTTCAGTAATTTGTAAATAAGACCTACTGCCTTGGAAATACTATCGGTAAATATAAATAAATAACCCGATCGTGCAAAAACTATAATAAAATGAGAAAATTGTGCGCTACCAAAATCTGTGCGCCCTAGGCTGCAGCCTAGTCAGCCTGTCCGGTAATTGGGTACTGCAGTAATTCTTTAGCACAAGACACAACTCACAAATACTTAACTCAGAAGAAACTGTTGTAATTAGTACAATAGGTAGATAAACTAGAACGATATATTATATTGATATATTTTATTGACAGCAAATTGACAGTTCTATATATTTTTTTACAAAACAATAATACATAACTTCCTTGATACAATTATTTATATTAATTTAAGTCACTCGTGTCTGGATGAGATGAGTTAACGATCACTGACAATCAAGTGACAGGGACAGGATCGATATTTGATCGATTTTAAATTCAATGTAAACATGGATATTTTCAATAGTGCTACCGTTATGATACGAAAATCAACTACAATTATTTCAAATAATTTTATATTCCCTAAAAGGAATAAGGATTGACTTAGAATTAAAGGTAAATTTCATTAATATATACGTTTCTTAATACTAGTATTTTTATTTCTTTTTTAAAAAATAAATAACACCCATTAATTTCTACAAGTTATATTTCATTTTATAAGGTTTTTTTCTGGTTGATGACGTGCGTCTTCTGCTTGTTCATTTTTAGTATAACTAACTTGACTTTTGCAATTTAATTTCAAATTACAGATAAATAACTGTTTAAAATTTTGTTTTCTACGGCCTATCTGATTTTTTATTCTCAATCATTCTAGCGTTACTCTCAGTCGGTATGTACCTACTAAATCGTAACTTCTTTTTAAATCTTTTCTTTCGATTCTGTATACAAATAACTATTACATTTTTATCAAATAAACTCAAACCGTGCAAGGGTAAAATGTACATAAAATTATAATAGAAACCTCGTAATTTCGAAATTTGTTCCATGTAAACTGAAATTGTTTGTGAAATACCAACCATGCAGAATTCGCAAATAACACTGATGCAAAACTAGGATTTACCATAGATCATAAAGAATTATATACATAGTTCCGCTTTCAGTGTTGCAATATATTTGAAAAAGAATATTTGAAATTATAGGTATTTCTGATAATTTCTTTTAACATATTCTATATTTACTTTGCTTACAAATTGTAAATAATAAAATGTGGGAAAATTGTAGTGTAATTTATAAAAATTATACTTTATTTATAATTATTTAAAGAAATAATTTTATTGTACACTTTGAGCAGACCTATCGTGTTCACAGTCAAACAAGTTAAAAATCGCAAGGTGGTGCAGTTTGTTGTTATACTTGACGGTGGATGGACGTATATTCTGTGTATTAAATGATAATGTACAATCTATTATTTAATGTGAAATACAAAAATTTGTGTAATATGTTTTCTAAAACAAAGTCATCAGGTATGAAGATTTGCCATTACCTGGTAAGTACAATGTCTTAATAGCCTACTTACGATATTGGGAGTGGGAAAAATCATATTTTGATAAATTTGATATTATTGTTATTAATAAAAAAAGAAATTTGATATTTCTTAGAACAGCGTTTTAATGTGTAATTTTATATCAAATTTGTGTTTAACATTGAGTGGGCCTGAGAGTCGACTATATAAATTCTATAGAGTGTATTTTTTATTATTATTATTATTATTATTATTATTATTATTTTGCTTTTGTAACAATTAACAAAATATTTATTTATTTACATGAAATATTATGATACAAATATGATATGTACAATTTGTATACTCAGATGTATCATCCTACTTTGATATATTTTTATAAAATGGGTCACAGCGTCCTAGATTCTTCAAAATGCCATAAAACAAAAGAAGAGTGCAAATATTATGCTGTTTTTTTCTAAACTTGGATAATAATAATTAGCCCAAGGCGCGACCCGACCCAGAATAACTATAGCTTGAAATTGATAAGATAATAAACCGAGAAATAAAAATATTAATTAAAATGACAATGAATAATAATTGGTATGATAATGAAGAGTAAATATTTACTTTTCATTCATCAGAAACAAACAGAAAATTGTCAAGAGTATTTCGGAAATATTTAATCCGCGCTATTTCAAACAATAACATTGTCTTCAAAATCACGCGTCTTACTTCCCAAAATAGTGTTAGGCGTTACAACACAGTTTGCTCGAGCAAGTAGGAAGTAGAGGAAAATTAGTTACGGAAATCATCGTTTTACTGTACACTCAGTACTTCTCAGCTTAGTTAACTTAAAAAGAACAAAAGTTTATCTGAAGTGAGCAGATACGAACTGAGATTTTGACCAAAACGAATACAGCCAACGAATGATTGAAAATATTTACGCTTCTACTAAAGTGATAGGTGTCTAATAATTTTTGTAACAGAGTAATTTCTACTAGTAATGTAGGCTTAAGGGCTATAATTTAACATAGAAATGATAGCAATTATAATTACATCCTTATAAATTAATTAATTTGTATGTAACTGTGCTGAAATTATCATATGAAGACAGTATGCAAATCATGCCAATTTATGATTCATAAAAACAAATAAAATGAATCAGATCTGACGTATGTTCAATAATTGTTCTAGATTTCTAGAAAGATGCATATTTTATCCATTAACCCATGCAACAATTGTTTCGTAATATTTACTATTTAAAGTAAAAGAAATCCGATTTTATCCTTAAGGAAAGGAAATAATGAGACATTTTGTATGCGTGATTTGCAACGCTTTCTTTTATCAAACGGTTCTTGAAAGAAAGAAAAATCTATTTTCCTTTCTAGCCGTACAGAAGAGATTAAATTTTATAGAAAAGTAAGTACTCTAGATAAACTGAAATAGGTCTGAACGATTTTACTTTCCGTCACCTATACGGTATTGTCTTTGGTAAAAAAATTCGATGGTGTGTTTTTAATGAATAAACACGTTTCAGGGAATGAAATTATTTTATAGATATGAGTTCTTTGGAAACCCTAGAGAAGAATAGAATTGTACTAAATATTCAAGTATGAAATTTTTGCATGAACCCATTTAAATACTGGACAGAAATACATTATTATATCTGGCTGAAAATAGATGGCCGACTGGGATAACTAAATATCAAAACAGGGGTGCATTTAACATATTTTAAATATTTTTCGTTTATGTCGATTATAACAAAATATTTTGATCTTTAAACTATTTACTTTGGCAATTCTATGAAATAGGATTATTTTTAACTTACTCTAACAGTAATTTCGACTCGAGGGTTGCTGACACCTAAGACGAACGAACTAGAATTTACAGTATTAAATTTTTTAAATACATCCCTGGACCCTATTGCTAAGGTCATTTTAAATGCCTTCTGGTATTGAGTACAATTCTAATCTTTTGTAACGGAATACATAAGGGTCATTTTCCTTTCAAATCAAATATAGCGAAATATTTTCAAAAGAAACCACATCTATTAAATAATTTAAACGTCAACTTTCATTCGCTAGTCATATGTATGTGTGGGTGTATAACGATTCTTTCGTATCGCATAACTTGAATACCACCTTTCCATCATTTCTTTTGCTGCTGTGCTACCGCACAGTTGCTTGTTAGTGGGTATAGATGCCCATATTTATAAAATATGTATATTAATTAGCGTTCCGCTTTCATATGTATTTTAATATTATTCATATTGTACAACTTAATGTCAAACATTTAATGCCAGTGTAACCTATTGCTGATGATGGGCGGATATTCGCCCGAAACGTCCGTTTTTCAAATTAGTTAATTTATAAATAAAGAAATTGGAACCTAAAGGCCATTTCTCAATTTAATAACTCTACAAAATGGTTCCCGTCCTACAACCCAAGTTTTCTTTACATCCATATGAAGAGCTGATTAGATTTTGGTTATAATTGGTCAACCGTAATTATTATTAGAAGATTTTAAAAGTTTTTCTTGAAAAAATTATGTTAAATATAATTTTTTCACATATACGATTTAACTGCATTTTATATTTCATATTAAATGGATATAGAGTTAAAAAAAATATACAAAATTATTTCATAAATTAGGCAGCTATGCTATAACAGCTACCATATTAAAGGCGTTTTTTATTCAGAGCGGTTACCGCCGGTTACATAGTAACCGCATTTTATTGAGCATCCCGGTTACTTGCAGTTACGTCAAACATGTAACCGCGGTATGGTGGACGGTTAGGCTCGGGCCACACTATGCGTTTTGGCGGGACCGGTTTAACGGGACCGGTTGACCGGGAAGACAACAACTTATTGTTTTAAATGAATGCGTCCACACCTATGCGATCCGGTTGCCGGATACTACCGCAGCATGTTGCGGTTTGACCGGACGATCAATTTGCCGCATGACAATTCCAACATATTGGAAATAATGCGAGCGTTCACAAGGTTCTGGTTTTGTTTTTTAATAGACAACGTATACTATTTGGGCTCTGCACTAATCAGACATTGGTCAGACTGTGTCCGAATCGGGTTGTCAATGCTTCCGTCCTGTTTAGCGGGATATATATGGACGCTATGGCCCGAGCCACACTATGCGTTTTGGCGGGACCGGTTGAACGGGAAAACAACAACTTATTGTTTTAAATGAATGCGTACACACCGATGCCGTTGCGGTCCGGTTGCCGGATTCTACCGCAGCATGTTGCGGTTTGACCGGACGGTCACTTTGCGGCATGACAATTACAACACATTGGAGATAATTCCAGCGTTCACAAGGGTGTAGTTTTGATTTTCAATAGACAACGGTTACTATTTGGTCTCTGCACTGATCAAATGTTGGTCCGACTGTGTCCGAATCGGGTTGTCATTGCTGCCGTCCTGTTTAGCGGGATATATGTGGACGCTGTACGATCCATCCCGTTTAACCGGATGCGGTTTTACCGGTCCCGCCAAAACGCATAGTGTGGCCCAGACCTATATGATTCATCCTGTTTAACCGGATGCGGTTTTACCGGTCCCGCCAAAACGCATAGTGTGGCCCGAGCCTTACATATCAGGTTACTATAGCTATCGTTTTCTAGCTGTGAAAACGCTGATATTTTGGCAATTAAGCAGTTTTCAGTAAAAGTAAAAAGGGGATCTATGACATTGTTTGTCAACGGATTTTGTATTAAATCATTACGCTTTAAATTAAATGTATGACACGATGAACAAGATAAATAGTTCACAAATGTCAAATAATTAATTTGACAGAAACGTCTGTAGTAACCGGGCATATTTTATTCACATCGGTTACGCGCGGTAAGCCACATGTAACCCGGTTACCTGAATAAAAAACGCCTTAAGAAAATTCTGAATGTCAAATTGGATTAGAACAATACGTTGAGAAGAGAAGAGAGGTCATGGTATTACTCAACAATCTCTTTCTTCCAGCTAATTGTGTTCTTCTAAAGACATATACTGAAGGGGAGGGTGTGTGTTGTGTTACATCCCCATTACAGGCATCTGCGAATAAAAGCACAAGCATTTTGGCACGCCTAACGATTGGTAATAAAGCGTGATATATTTATTTTTATATTTATTACCGATTCATTCTGTCAATTGAGTAATTTTGATTTTGTGCCAATCTACAGCCGTATTACTATTACAAGGATTTAGTACAATATATTTTAAATTTAAACGATGGCTACTAACTATTACATGATAAAATGCGTATCTTATATTTAATCCACTCTAAATCACAACAAACAACTGAGTCTATTTTTTGTCCATGTTTTATATCCGTCCGCCAATTTGTCTCGGAACGCAGATTCCTTGTGAATGTTGTCCAACACACGAACACCTACGTGCGTCTGCCAGCTGGTAAAAGTAACCGCGAATGCTACTTGCCACCGCGATTCGCCTTTTTATCTTTTATGCTCTCGTTAAATCGTTAGAACGCTCATCATTTTATTTTAATCTCTGCTCTGCACTTTTCCACTAGGATCTGTTTACATTTTACGATTACGACACTGTAAACTATAAGCGAATAACGGGATATTTTATTTAAAACAAATATCATTTTTATGTAATTCTATCGGAAACACATCTTGCCACGTTGGACAGTGCCGTAACTATGGCGTGGCAAAGGTGGCACACGCCACGGGCGCCAAATTATTAGGGGCGCAAAATTTTAATCATTTACATGGTTTAAGATGAAATATTTCTAAAATCTATTTGATAAATTGAACAAATAATTATCGACAGATAGGCTAGTCGGCAAGATGTTTATTGTGGAAATAATTGGTGACAAGCTGGCGTGAATTTTATTCTCTTTATTGGGATCTCCAAAAACTAATTTTGCACCCTCTAGCCACCCCGGATTTTGCCTCCATTTTGGGTCAAAATTTTACAAGAATACAAAATTAAAGCTCGTAATTTTCTGAACATAAAAGGGTTCTTACTTTTTTTGCCTAGGATGATCTCTCAAAGAGTTATGTTAAAAAATAGTTAACCAGAATAGCAACTCATGATAGAAATTTAAATTACTCACAAAATTAACAATATTAGGTATTTAATACTTAGTATCTATCGTGTTCCATTTAAGTCATTCAGTATTATAGTTTTGAACTCTCTGATTTGCTCAAATTGAAGACAATGGACACGTTTACCCAATGGAATTTCGGCTATTTAAAACTGGCGCCATCTACTGAATGGTTTAAATGGAAGAGAGTTTAACAGATTTTGGTTTTACTATGTATAAAAGTTTATTATACCTTGTTCCATTCTAGCCATTCAGTATTGTAGAGAATAGGGAATAGTTTTGACCTCTCTGATTGGCTGAAATTGGAAATAAGAAACAAGTTTACCCAATGTAATTTCGGCTAATTAAAAATGGCGCTAATGCGAGCGCCATCTACTGAATGGTTTAAATAGAACAGAGTATAGACGATTTTTGCGGTTGAGCGGTTCGAGAGTTACTAAAAACAGACTTATATGAAATTCCTCTAAAATTTTAAACATCTGCAAATCGATTTAGATCTTATTTCATCTGAAATTTCGACACGTATTAAAAAACCTACGTAAAATTGTTTATCTTTAATCGTGTCAAAATTTTAGATGAAAATATGAGAACTCAGCCGATTTGCAGAAGTTTTAAATTTTAGAAAATGTTCATGTAAGTTTAAGTTGTTAGTAACTCGCGAACCGCTCATCAGTCGTTTATTTTGTTTTTATTTTCTTGATATGTAGGGGCGCAAATAAAATTTTGGCCACAGGCGCTCAAAACCCTAGCTACGGCTCTGACGTTGGAAACCTAATAGTTATTTACATAAGAGTCAGGAAAATGATACATTACTGACGGGGAGCCATAATGAACGGCTCCGAGACATTTTACTGAAAAGTGATGTATTCATTTTTACATTCCGTCACCTTTAGGTAAGGAAAGTATTGCCTTTGGTCAAGAAATTCGATTATGAGTTTTTAAATAATAAGCACGTTTTAGGGTCCCTAGAATACGATTTTACTATTTTTACGATGATGTCTGTATGTATGTATGGAATTTGTACAAAATACATAGAACTGACTTAAGGTAATGTACTGGGAATATTGAATCTTTTGCAAGAAACTTTCTGTGTGAAATTTGTACAAAGTACATAGAACTTTGATTATTTGTATTTAGTAGTGCGCTTCTCTCGTTTCTAAGGTGACAATTTTTTTTTTTGTAAATAAATAAAAACCGTCCAATTACTGTCAGTGCGTTTCTGTTCACTTGCAATGCCTTGCGAAGCAACTGATTGCGACGAAGTTCCTTTGGACATTCTGGGATTAACATATCCAATCTACAAAACACAACTATAAACAGTAATATTGAATAAAATTTTAAATAAAATGTTTAAATGTTTTCGTGCTTAGTCAAGAAAATGCAATTTTCACACCGTATTTTTGGCGCGAAAATAGTACTTTCACTTCTGTTTCAGCAAAATATCTTTTTCTGCGAACGTTCAAAAAATGACAGTGCAACCATATATTTTTTCTGAAGGTCGATACAGTTTCTATCACTCGCACAATTTATGCTAGATTTTTCGTTGGCAACAAGTTGCACTGATCTCTTACTTAAGGTCTTATCAGACTAGAAGTAGAATCCCTGACTAGTCACGCATTATCCATGACTTTGGTTCATATCACTGACTTACTCCAATGTGATAGCTACAAGGAAATCAGCAATCCCGTTGGAATCAGTTTCATTTCCTCTGACTTTTCTATTGCGCATGCGCAACTGTCTCTGAAGTACAGAAATGTAACTTTACGGAATTAAATATAACTGCAGAAACATTAGAAATTGGCGAGCTCCAAGATGGATCTTAAATGTATGTAACTGACAGAGAAATGTCACTGTTAAAGAACTAATCATTTCAAATTAATAACAGTAACGTTTTAAAAAGAAAATAGTAAATAGAACCCTATTTATATGGAATGGATCTTAATACAGTTTCCGCAATAACTAAATATGTAAGTATGTATATTTAAATTAATAAAAATAGCGGGAGGTTTGGTGTTGGCCACATCAGATTTTTTGAATAGCCATCCGTGATACACTTTCTTATGATAAATTTTAGCAAACAAATTCTGATATATCTTGAAGGATAAATGGCATCATTTAAGTTCATATATGCACCACACAGACTTTAAACGACCATGAGTATAAATATGCAATAATTTAGATTGTTAAGCAAAATTATAGTGTAAAATAAATAGCGTTAAATTATTTTACGAGTATATTACAGACTCATACTAATATTCACACAACAACAAAATAATTGAAATCTGTAGTGTGGGCATAGTAAACAATGTGTTAATGAACTTCATTTAAATATGAAATGATCTAGATTTATTCTAATAACTAGATGAAAATATATAGCTCTAGAAAATGAGATATACTTATATAGATAAACGAATGGTAGCAAATATGACGTAGTCGTTTATTTATTGCTATTAATTCATAGAAATTAGCATGTAGTCAGTCAGTAAATTAATTATATTAACCATATTTATACAGATTTTATATAAAACATTGACATTTTTAATAAATGGTAAATATCTACGTTATTTGTAATACGCTAAATATATGAATCTACTCATCCTTGAAACTAGTCAGTATTACATCGAATTAACACATTTTCAATCAAAACACTAATTTATTACAAATTTGAATATTTAAATTTCCAGTAGCAATAAATTGAAAATCCCACGCCAAAACAAATAAACAAAAGCCAAATTTGGTGAGTGCAATCATCAAAGAGTGCTTAGAACTAACAAAGTGAGAAATTAAAACATTCCAACCTATAATTAAGAGTAATTTTAAGAGCTAATCAATCAAAATAACTGTTTGTAATTAGAGCAATGTTTAATAAGATGTTTCAAAATTTTTTGATTGTGACCAAATTGTTTTTTGAAATGACTTTGAATAATTATGATTACAGAAATTTAATAAACCGGATATAAGGTTTTGAATTTTTGATTGTCTTGAGAGTCATTTGTTTGGAAGGATATTATTTTTAATTTTTACCTTTACCTTTAGGTAAGGAAGGTATTGTCTTTGGTATTGTCTTTGGTAAAAAATTCGATGGTGAGTTTAAAGAATAAGCACGTTTTAAGGTCCTCAGAATACGATTTTACTATTTTTACGATGATGTCTGTATATATATATATATATATATATATATATATATATATATATATATATATATATATATATATATATATATATATGTGTGTGTGTGCGCACGCGTGTGTGCGTGCGTGCGTGTGTGTGTGTGTGTGTGTGTCAGTGTGTGTGTGTGTGTGTGTGTGTGTGTGTGTGTGTGTGTGTGTGTGTGTGTGTGTGTGTGTAACAAAATGTTCGTCTACGATAACTCTAATACTACAATTCCAAAAATTATAATTCTTTCGTATTCCACTTCGTTGCATCCATATGAAGAGCTAATTAGATTTTCGTTATAATTGGTCAACCGGAAGTACCCACATTTGAAGATTTTAACAGTTTTTCTTGAAAAAACTATATTAAATATCATTTTTTCACATTTAATGTTATTATAAATATTAAAGAACATTGTATTCTCTATACGATTTGATTGCATTTTATACCTCATATTAAATGGGTATAGTGTTATAAAATTATAAAGAAATTAAATTTCATAAATTAGCTAACTATGCTAGAAACAGCTACTATATTAAGAAAATTCTGATTGAAAGATGTCAGTGTCAATTGACATATTCGTAGTATATTTGTGTTATAATTTTACTCGAAATAATTTCTGTATGGAATTTGTATATACAACTGTCGAAAGGTAATGTACATACAAGAAATTTAGAATCTGTATAGATTTTATAGAAAATACATAGGCATTTACGAAAATTCTACCGGTAGATGTGCGGTAGATACCGCATCTACTGACTGTGTTCGAAAACACTAGTGGTAAAAAGTTACCGTGTTCGAAAATTGTACAATATCTACCAGATCCATCTACCGGATTCATGAAGAATCTAATCTCAAAAAAAGGTAGTGATGCAAAGTGAAGCGCGCGCGTTAAAAAACTATATCAAATTTGTAATGTTTCAAATTTTCAATTTTTTATAGGTTAAGGATCTACCCATTTTACTACTCGCGTTGTTACAATATCGATTCCAGTAGCTATAACCTGATAAACAGCTGGTAACAGTTCACCGGTAGAATTTTCATAAATGCCTCATATAACTGACGGAAGGTAATGTGCTGGTCACATCAGATTTTTTTTTAATAGTGCGTATTCATTGAATATGCACATTATAGAAAGCGATTATATTTGCTGGCAGTATGAAAAACTGATCAAGGGTGATTTACTAGCATTGTTTTATTTTATTTATGGAAAATTTTACAGAAGAATTCTTCATGTAACATATACGAGGGGGTATTGATATATAGTTAGCCTTGGATGGTTCCAATATCTGAAAGTGAATATGGTTGTTATGGTTATAACTATGATGTTTTATAAATAAGTTGACAAAGTTTGACATCTATAAGTTGAACGGTGATTAAACTGTGAATTTTTGAAAACGGCATGTTTGCGAAAAAGCTAGAATTTGAAAAAGTTGAGTTGCGGTCAGTTATTAAATATTTATTTTTGAAAGGATTATCCGGCAAAGAAATTTTTGCTGATATAACAGACACTTTAGGTGATCAGTGTCCTTCATATGCAACTATTAAAAACTGGGTTGCGGAATTTAAGAGAGGAAGATCAGATGTTAAAGATGAGCACCGCGCTGGAAGACCAATTTCTGTGACCACTTCGGAAAACATTGATTCTGTCCATGATATGATTTTAGCAGATCGACGAATTGGGCTGAAACGTATAGCGGAAGCATTGAACATTTCCTATGAACGTGTATTTCATATTGTTCATCACGACTTGGATATGAGAAAACTTTCGGCCAAATGGATTCCAAGATGCTTGAATGCTGATCAGAAGCGTTTTCGTTTGACAACGTCGAAGGAAATTTGCCGTCGTTTTGAAGCAGACTCCTCAACATTTTTGGATCGGCTTGTTACTATGGATGAAACGTGGATTCATCATTATGACCCAGAGACTAAAGAGCAATCGAAAGAGTGGAAGCATTCCGGTTCTCCACGACCAAAAAAATTCCGTGTTCAAAAATCCGCTGGTAAGATTCTTGCTTCAGTTTTCTGGGACAAAGATGGGATAATTCTGACAGATTATTTGGAACAGGGCAGAACTATCACGGGAACATATTATGCTGAGTTGCTATCTAAATTACGCAAGAAAATTGTGGAAAAGCGCCGCGGAAAACTTACCAAAGGTGTTCTCTTTTTGCAAGACAATGCTCCTGCTCACAAGTCCTTGATTGCAATGCGCAAAATTCATGAAATTGGTTTTGAATTGGTTGACCATCCGCCCTATTCTCCGGATTTAGCACCATCAGATTATTATTTATTCCCAAATCTTAAAAAACACTTGAAAGGTAAAAGATTTTCCACAAATGATGAAGCCATACATGCCGCTGAGGAGTGGTTTGCAGACCAAGACAAAGAATTTTTTTTAGAGGGTTTACAATTATTTTATAAACGTTGTGTTAAATGTGTAAGTCTTAAAGGAGATTATGTTGAATAAATAAAATTTTGTTTTGAATTATTGTGGCGTTTTATATGGTAGGCTAAGTATTTATCAACACCCCCTCGTATAAAAAAATTAATTGTATGCATTTTTTATTTGATCCATAAATGATTGACAGAGATAAAACAATGCTCGTTATTCACACTTAATCATTAATCACCATTAAAATTAACACCTTCCGACATGTATGTATTAAAAAATGTTCTGAATATTCAGACGACTAAATTATAATAATATTTACATACTTTTCATTGGGATTCCCCTATTTCTGATCGAAAATGACAACTGTAACATGATTCTATAATTATGCTGAGTGTTGTAAACTGCACTGTCTTGAAACATTTTTCTCTTCTTCTTTTTTAACAACTCATTTACTGGGTGGGCAAAATTTATTGCCAATTATTATTGACAGGTTATTCGTTATGAAAATGAATTGATTTTTAATTTAAATTAATTAATAAGGATTTACAGCTGAATGTTACTTTTTTATTTGCTTTTGATTATCTTCTTATATACATGTTGAAATCATAAGAAGATTACAAGAAAAGACTACAAGCTTTAAGAAGATTAGTTGTGGTTACCAAAATAAATTGGTTTGCTTTTTCTTGTATTTTTATCTCACATACCTTGACGATGGACTTTGTTAGTGGACTTGTAGTCCGTTCTCAGGGCGTTATCAATGGTATTAATCATCTGCAGATAAACATTAAAAATGATAAATAATTTCCGCTAGATACAAATGACTTCTCATAACGTATGTAATAAAAGATTTTAGAAAAATTTTACGCTCCAAATTTATTAAGGAAATAAATGGTAGCAAGCTAGTCTCTTTGGACCTTCAAAAGACATACTAATTTCACACTCTCTAGCGACTCCGGATTTTGCCACTATATTGAAAAAACCACGAGAAAAAAGACATTTTTATTGATTTTCGTTAATTCTTCGAGCTCAAATAATTTCTATATTATCCTTATTAGGGTTTCACGGGCTTGGCTTGAAGCTTGAAAGCTTGGCTTGGCTTGGTTTGAAAAAGCTTGAAAAATCAAGCCAAGCCTGCCATTCAAAAAAGCTTGACTTTTCAAGCCAAGCCAAGCTTCTGTTCCACCAAGCCCAAGCCAAACCAAGCCTAACATTTAAAAAAGCTTGAATTTTCAAGCCAAACCAAGCCTTCGACTGTCAAGTAGCTTGGTTGAAAACAAGCTTTTTCAAGCTTTTCTTCAGAAATGTTGTCGAGGCCGACAAATCCGTAATTTTATGGTGGTATATTATAACGTACTTTCTCATTGCTTCGGCACACTTTTGCGAACTTCTAAGAATTGAAGTTTCCAAAAGGACCAGCCTTCATTACCTGCCAGTCCAGTAAGCTACAAAACATTGTAAATAGGAAACTATACCCTTCATCATTCTTATTATGCAAAGACCACTTATTTTCTCAATTTGAACGAACTAGTCGCACATTGTAGAACGCGCACACAATTAAGTATACAAAATAAATTTATAAGATGTTGAAAAAGTTTCACAAATTTCGGTAATAACGACATATTCGTATCGTTGAGGG
The DNA here is from genome assembly GCA_963082715.1 of Harpalus rubripes. Classification (NCBI taxonomy): domain Eukaryota; kingdom Metazoa; phylum Arthropoda; class Insecta; order Coleoptera; family Carabidae; genus Harpalus; species Harpalus rubripes. The sequence goes on along the minus strand of OY720456.1, from coordinate 3,442,838 downwards.
TATTTCCTTGTGTATTATTTGAATTTGCACATGATTACTGTAATTATATTTATTTATTTAACTTAGTACTCAAAAATCAGTAGAAATTTCATAAGAAGAGGCGAGTAGGTATTTATGTCACGAACAAACAAAATTTCGGGGAAATTTCCGTCTATAGGGTTTTATGATTTCCAGATGTATTTGAAGTAGGTATAAAAGTCTCATCCCATTGTACATTCCAAAATATTTGTGTATTTATTTGAACACTGTTGTTGCGTGTTTGGAGTCTTGAGTTTTTTTTTTTTTTTATTTATACAGGATGAATATGAACTGTATAGTATGACAAACAGTTTGTTGGGAGGTCATTTCGAGTAAAAATGAACTTAAGTCCTATTCATTTTACTTATTAAAATAAATAAAGTCCAACTAATGCATATGATTACTTGAATAGATGCAGTCAACGAAAATAATAAAAGACACATACAAATTGAAGGGTAAATATTTAATAAAAGATAATAAATTTATGTTGATTGTTTACTCTTAAAAATAAAATAAATGAATAAAATATATATTTCAATATTTTTATATTTTAATAATTACAAAGAAAAAACACTTCGTGTGAGTTTCATAAATTTTATTGTATCGTTTTGTTTATCTTTACGCATAAGAAGATATTTTTCAATTGTACCACAATAAATTTATCTAAAACAAAACATGATTTATACATTGTTACGATAGAATGAAACTTCGACATAACATATCGATATATTGATACATCAATATTCCAATACATCGATATATATATATCGGATTTATCGGTATATCGATATATTTATTTTAATTCACATCGAATCTTGATACCGAACAACTACTAATGGTTTTCAAGACCTATATACCTACTGTGCGCATGAGCATTTATAAAGCTTGAAAGCTTGAAAAAGCTTGAAATAGCTTGAAAAGGCTTGAAAAAGCTTGATAAAGCTTGAAAATCAAGCCAAGCCTAAAATATTTAAAGCTTGAAGTTTTCAAGCCAAGCCAAGCTCTGTGTTCAGCAAGCCCAAGCCAAGCCAAGCTTAACATTAAAAAAAGCTTGAAGTTTCAAGCCAAGCCAAGCTTTTTTATTTCAAGCCAAGTAGCTTGGCTTGGTGAATCCCTAATCCTTATAGAAGACCAAGAGGGACATCCGACTGGTTCTCAAGTTACAACACGAAGTTATATTTTTACCTCCCGCTACCCTTGGTAAGGGAGGTATAGGGATCGTGATAAAAATCGCATATCGGGATTTTGGTAAATGACCATGTTTTAAGGTCCATAGAATCCAATTTTAACATTTTCACGATGATGCTGTGTATGTGTGTGTGTATTTTGAAACCTTGTATTTCGAACTTTTTCTGTAATGGAAATTTTGGTGAAAATCGGTTAACCGGAAATGGCACTTTACTATAAGCTCAAAATAGTTTTTCTTCAAAAAATACCTTTAAATGTTATTTTTTTGAGATTAATGTTATTATAAAAATTAAAGATTATCAAATTTTCTATAGATTTGCATTAATACTTTTTCTATATATCTCTTTATGGATAAATTTATAAAATTATCTATAATTTGAATCCCAGAGCCAACGCTTTAAACAAATAAAACACAGTTATTCAAATGTATGTAACTGATAGATAAATGTCACTGTCAAAGAACTAATCATCTTAAAATAATATTAGTTACGTTTTAAAAAGAAAAAGGTAAATAGAACAATAGAAAAGGAATTCAATACAATTTCCAGCATAAGTAAATATGCAGATATGTATTTACATTAATAAAAATTAACGATTCACAAAAATGTTTGAGCTAATCCTCATTTTTGGATTATACTTTGTTCCACTTAAGCCATTCAGTATTGCGGAGCATAGGGAACAGTTTTGACCTCTCTGATTGGCTGAAATTAGAGACAAGAGACAAGTTTACCCAATGTAATTTCGGCTACTTCAGATTTGCGTTGCTGCCAGTGCCATCTACTGAATGGCTTAAATGGAACAGAGTATAGTGAATTCTGTTCTATCCCGGTATTTAAAATTCATCTTCATTTTATTATAGGAGCTATAATAAAATGAAGATTGGCTCAATGGTTAGAGCAACGTCATGAGTGCCCCCGGGGCTCTGGGTTCGAATCCTACTACGGCATGGATGTGTGTGAATGTGAACCTTCTCTGTAATTGGCATTTAATCCTGTTGAGGGGTAAAAAAAAGGTAGTTACTTGGATTAGATTACACAATATTTTAAGAAATAAACTGTCAAAATTAGATTAAAATTCGCTAATCCAAAAATAAGGATTAACTTAGGCCCGGTTTTATAAAGCTCAAAAATCTTCACTTAAATTTTAGTTACCAAGTAAATTTATTTAAGTGGAGATTTGGGTTTTATAAAGCGTTTTTAAATTTACTGAACAAGTAAATCTACCAAGTAAACTAAGTGGAGAATTTCATGCTATTAAATTGAAGTAACGATTTTTATCGATGTATTTTCAAATAATTATAAAACTAAAAAGATATTATAAGAGAACAATAATATGTAATATACATATATTTATATATTTTACAATATTATTAATTTATTTTATTTTAAAATTAGTAGGTAGATATCCACCTGTGAAAAACTTGTCTGTTTCACATACGGGTAATAATAAATTGCAAATAAATACTGTTAACACTTTGTCAAAAAATATGGTTGCAGTAATTAATTAATTTACTTATTGTAAAAATAATAGTTTTGTGCTTCGCGTACCTACTATAAAAATGTCTGACGTGAGTGATATATCGTCAGTTTCATCCGAATCTACGCGTATATCAAGCGTATCAAGTGATGACAAATTTGAAAACGAAGAACCCCGACAAAGACTTCCAAGAATCTTTAGAGATAGAATCCACCCTTTTCAAATATACAACGACGAAGAATTTAGGATTCGATTTAGATTATATAAACGATACATGTACTAAGTGAAATTGAACTTAATATTAAACCATTAACATCACACTTTTCCCTATCAATAAAATTTTTGCCCCGTTCCTGTCTTCTGTCCATATTTCACCTTATTTTCTTTCTATCAAACGCACGTCAAACTCACGTCAAACGATCAAAAACAAAACCATAAATACTGTCATAAAAATGATTAAGCAACTCATAAATTTAAAAAAGTCATTTTCACTCAACGCAACGAAAATTATATCTCCACTTAGGTATTTAATGGGTAGATTTTGTTTATAAAACCCAACATGTATTTACTGAACAAGTAAATTTATTCATCACTTAGTTACAATTCCATTAAATTTTTGTTTATAAAACCGGCCCTTAATCTTTTTGTGATTCGGGCTGTAAATGGCGGGAGATATTGTGATGGCCACATCAAATTTTTTCTATTCGTGGCACTCCTATTTTATTAATCATAGTAATACAAAATTTTATATGCATATTTCTCAAGAAAATCATAATATGAGAGTATGAAAATTTTATATCAATGAATTCAGAATAAAATCCTCTATCTAATAAATAAATAAAAAATACATGATTCCATTTAAAATAACAAAGTTGGTCCCCACAGTTTGACAACCACCGGTTGAAAAAAAATAATTTTATGCTCATTAAAATAGTCTAGTAAAATAGAAATTGATAGCAATAGTGTACCACTTAAAATGAACACCCTGTATACATAATAGGCCAGTCGGCAAGGGATTTATTGTGGAAATAAGTAGGAGCAAGCTGGAATAAATTTTATTCTCTTAATATGGACCTTGAAAAAGACATACTAATTTTACACTCTTATCGACCCCGGATTGAAAAAACGACGCGATTTTCGTTAATTCTTCAAGCTCAAATAATTTCTATATTATTAGATACAATAAAATACTAAATGACAATCTTATAGAAGACCAAGGGGGACATCCGACTGAAGAAATAGTTATTTGTATCACTAGGCCAGAAACTGAACATTTGCGAGACCGAGTGTATTTTGACAGGCCGAGCTGAAAGCGAGGCCTGCAAATACGAGATCTCGCAAAACAGTTTCTGGGCGTGTGATACACAAGATTTTTTGTACCGACTTCTCTATAAATTCTTCGTATATATCTATACACTTTATTCTATGTTACTTAACCTAAAAAATGAACATATATTTTTATCGGTTTTGCATTACAAGTTTAATTATAATTACTTACATTTGAGCTTAAAATGCGTAATTATTTTATATCTATTGAAAATATAACATACAAGCATTAGTTATATATATGTTATATACTTTCGCATATTTTTAATGACAGATTGCGGAAATTCAATTGTATCACGTGAAGTTAGTTGTAGTTACAAAACAAACTAGTCCTAATGTTGGAACTTTATAATTAATCTATACGAGATGTCAGTAATGACAGCATATTATTATTTTTATGACAAAATTTAATTATTTAAGTTACAAAAATTAAAGATTTAGCCCTAAAATTTGTAAACATTTTGCTAATTCTTGTGTTGAAAATAATCTTAAATTGACATATCACTAGAACAGTAATATCAACTCCTTTTGCCGGCCTAGGTCAGCAACAGCGCATTTCTGGGCGATTTTGAGTTCTGTAATACTAGTCAAAATGGACGGAGGTACGAAAAAATATTTTTTTAAACCAGTGGGTTAGTATATATTTTTCTGGCCCATTCTATCTTTATATAACAAAAATATTGAGAAATATTCAGCTGAACTTTTTCTGAAAACTTTTATTTTCATACGTTGCAAATTCTGAAAAATGTGTAATTAATCAACAAAAAAAATATTTAACATTTTCTTGTAATTGCTAAAATAATCAAATGCGTCACGGTCTTATAATGTTACTATAAAAATGTCATTGAATGTCTGCATTTCTAAAAGTGAACATAAATACTAAATATAAATTCCTGATCTCTATAAAAATACCATGAATAGTTTATCTCCATCATTCATCTGATTGCTGTGCACGTTTCATTATCTTGACCTTCCTAATATTGACATCCGTATTTACAATAATCAATTAGCCATAACAACAACCTGCTATTAACTTAATCACCTCATCATTTTCAATTTCACACCTTTTGAGATAAAATCACGAGAAAAACTAACGAAAAACAATTAACTCGATTGTAAAAAGAGGCTATTAGGCGGTCAGTTAATGAGTCTTCCGTCATGTGAGGAATATTCGGTAATGGATAGGTCTGAGTTGGTGTGTGGACTAAATGTCTAAATGCCTAAATGCCAAATTGGAATTGGCAGCCCTGACCTTGCGGGATTCGAACCACGTGCCTGCTATTTCGATCAATTGAGCGGAATGCAGCAATGCGGATGCCTTGCATTTGATTAATTGCCTGCTTTGACATTAAAGCTGACCAAGAAAGATGTTATTCCAAGTGCAGGATTTTTTGCAAAACGGAAACTTTCAATATGATAATTTTTAGTAAGCTAATGATTTTCTGTTATTTATCATAAATATGCAAATTTTGTAGTTGCTGTAAAAATTGGGACTAATATAAGATAATGCGGTGTACACGAGTTGGTCCACGAAACCAAGATAGCCGTAAACAGTGTTGTAACTTATGTAGATAAATTCATCTAGATAAATCATCTAGATAATATAGTTTTATAGGTATATTATCTAGATAATTTTTTTCGATGTTATCTATTATCTTATCTAAATAAAAATAAAAATTATCTTCATCTATTTTTTGAAAATCATCTAGATGAAAATTTTAATAAAACAATCAAATAATTCTTTTCTAATACAAATCGAATTTAAATTAAATAAAGCTGCGCAAGCATACAACTGTAATTTTGGTAGAATTCTGTGAAAATTTTGAAATTTGACAGAACCTTAATCTATATAAGTATAAATATGATTACTTTTTTTGTCAAGATGTCAAGAAGGTGCGATTTTGTAAATTCTTTACAGTTTCATAATTAGCTAATGGTCATATTTGCACAGAATTCCATTATTTATTTGGTGTGCAATTTTGTTAAATACATTATTTTAATACACATTAAATTACTATAAAAGTATATTTCTAGAAATGCAAAATAATTTATTATTCCGTCCTATATCTACATTATAACATGCTATGTATATTTTAAACAAATTATCTAAAAAGTATCTAGATAATAATTAATTATCTGTTATCTATTATCTAGATAACTTTACAAGTAATTATCTATTATCTTATCTATATAAAAAAATGTTATCTTTATCTTTATCTAGACAAAAAATATGATTATCTATTACAACACTGGCCGTAAACAAATATGAGCCGTAATGCTTCTGTGCGTTAGATAATGGTTTCTCTTTCTGTTTTTAAGAGACTCATACCAAACAAAAAAAATGTTGATTTTTCTTTCATAAATGAAAAATTTACGTAATATTATGCACATATACATCAAAAATATTTAATATAATTATGCTTTTCATTCATGATTTTCTTTCTAAAGATTCTGATTATATGACGTCATAATTTTGTATACAAATACACGATAGTGAGGCACACCCGTACTCGTGCCAGTACTGTAGATGAATCTGTCACTTTTCTAACATAACCTTATATAACCAACATTTAGAAAGTAACGTCAAATCATTACAAATAGTATATTATATACTCAGGGACTAAAGTGCATATTCAATCCTGTGGGTGAAGTTTATTTCCCGAGCCGAAGATGAGGGATTGAATGCACTTTAGTCCTGTGGTATATACGCTATTTTTCGCACTCCCGTATCAAATCGAACCATATTAGTGTAAAAGAAATTAATCTCAAAATGTAGTGCATATACGAATAAATAAATCATAGTAACTATATGATGTTTTGGAAACATCTTGTTTATTTTTACTTTAGTCCCCCAGGGATTTTTTTCAGATTTAATCCCTGTGGGACTGAATTTGAACTTTAGTCCCTGAAATGAATGATTAGAATCGCTCTTTAGTCTCGGGAGTGCGAAAATAAACATACATCCCTACAAACAATGTCCAAATAGCCTACTTACGATATTGGGAATGGGAAAAATATGTTATGATAAATTGTCATTTTTTACCTTTTTTGCTTTTTGTTGGCCCAGTAGATGTCAGTGAATTCTTCTAGTTATGAGATGTTCTCTTTTATCTTTCTGAAACAAAAAACAAATGTCTTAGTAAAAATATTATATACACAGTTACTTATATTGTTGATATTGCAAAAAAGTTCCTAGGTCCTTTTTCTTTATAATGTCAATTCATTTAACTTCTTTTTTTACATTTTTCTTCCTTTCTGTAATGATCAATTTATTTTGTGTTATCGTTATCTTATTGGTAATCTTAAAAGCAAATAATAATCTATTATATGGAAACTTCTTTGACATTTAGTATACAATACGACATTAGTTTTTGAATAGACTTGTCATATACTATAAATATATAATAATTTTCTCATATGATTTATATACATTTCAAAATTATCTTTATATAGGTATAGTCAAAATATTTCTATTTTTGTTCATCGTATATCCATAAATCACTCACCTTCAATATGCATACAGTACTAATTCCTACATTCTTTCATTTTTCCTGTGACCTTTATATCTAATATAATCAGAATTTATGAAGAATATAAATTAATTGCTTATATTTTATTTTTACTTTCAAAATGCTGCACTTAACTTAATGTGCAGCTACGTTATTCTTGCAATTTGTTTATAAATTGCAAAAAATATTTATCTTACTCGACCTTTATACACTAATGTTATGTACTCTTGTATACAACATAATAATTTAGGTTACTGTAGTGACCTAGGTATCAAAATATACGCCAGTCTTTACAATTTTATATTGTTTTATAAACATTTCATGCAATAACATTTATTTTTGCAACAAACTAAGCTACGAGCATCAAACAAATAGAATGGACAGGGACGTATTTATCGCTTTATGAACCTGCAAGTAAAACAATAGGGTATTCCGCCATTTTTTAAATATAATTTCATCTGAACGTATATGTAAAGCTATGACTGTCGGTGAAAATCCGGTAAAAAAATTCTATTAATAGGGAGTCCCCCGAAATTTGAAAATATAAGTTTTTATATCAAACTGTTTTCTTCGTGGACCTAAATCGTGGAAATAAATGAATATTATTATACTGTACAAGTCTACATGATTTATAATTGGAAGTGTATTTAAATTATTAAGTTTAATGCAAAATATTTATATTCAGATAAAAACTGTTTGAGAATTGCAGTACTAAACTGATAGCCACGCCTCCGCTATTTGAACTTCTCTACTTCCATTGGTATTCGTTATATATTTATAGGTCGTCTTTGATTCGCCAATCAAAATAATATATATGGAATTCATATGAGTGACGAGCTGCTATAACAAAAACCCTCTTATTTCCGAAGTATTTCAACTATATCGTTTTATGTCTTTATTAAATATTCATTATTAAGCATATACTTTCAATATTTTTTCCTAGTTTCTCTTAAATAAATTGCGCTGTAGTCCTCTATTGACTCCCTCATACCGTGAGTTTCAGCTAAGTTGCAATATTACTATGATTACTAGTTACACATACTGCATCGTTCCAGATAAAATGCAACATAGGTTATCAAAGTTGTCAATGTCAAATTAACTTTCATAACGTTTTATAGTAATTTACATTTCAAGACCGTTACTTAGAACTTTACGGGCGAACACGTAAATTTCGTGTAACGGTTGTACATTGTAAATGTTTTATGATATTTTAATAAGACGAGGGTAAGCGCAATAACAGATAAATAACTTTTTATAAACTTTTCTAAATTTTAGTTATATAACCATATTTCAACTCTGTTTATTTAAGTCAATATTCAGTTTAGAAATTCTTATCGTATTATATTAGTCACGACATTTATTTGTTGATCATTAGGTTTAGAAATTATTATGTATCCGTGCGTGACTTTGGATGCCCTAGCCTATACACCCCGTACCCCTAAGATAATCCTCTCCTGAAGATAGCGCCATGTTTTAAGAGAGTTGACATTAGTTAGCCATGGGATAAACATGGGAGAGTCCAGTTTAGTTACTCATGGGGTAAACATGTAAGAGTCTACATTAGATAGTCATGGGGTAAACATATAGGAGTCGAGATTAGTTTGTCGAGTCGTGCAGACGTTTCTTGTTTTGAACATGTAGTGTTTTTTTAAAAACGTTCCTAACCACTAGGGACAGAGCTCTGTTATAAGAAGTTTACGATTCAGTATAACGTAAAAAATGTTTACTAAAGAAGCAAAAATTCGAATTTTTACTTGATAACAATGCTGATTATAGTTTAAATAATTTTGCGAATTTACATCCTGAACGTTTTAGACCAAATCCTTCTACAGTTTCCAGAATATATACAAAATTTAAAAGTGACGAACATTTAGACAAGGATCATACGAAAATGTCAAAAACTAAAACTACGCGAAATGAAAAAAATATAAATAATTTACTATGTGCAATATAAGAAAATAATCAGCTGTCTACAAATTTTTGGCGAATCAATTAAATAATAGGTACTTATTTATTTGTTAATGGTGCAGTTTTTGAAAATATGTTGTAGGTAATTTGTGATTTGAAATATATTGATTTTTTATTGATACTGCTCTTATTACTTCCTTATAATAAATGAATTTATATATTATTTTATTTCAACTAGTTACGTCTCTGACAACCAGTAATAGGGCCACACTAAACAACTGTAATCTTATTTAACTCAGCAGCATCAAAATAATAAACATTCCGAAATAAATCGCTCTTGTTTTACTCTCAAGGCCTCGAATCAGCTGTTGGCGAAACAAATGCTTACAAAAAAAGACATTTTGGCAGTGCAGTTTGGCAGTGTCGTCATAGTGACATCACCTCATCGCTATGGAAACGAATGCCTGCTGTTTAATATGTATAAACAACTGAAGTATGCTGTTCAAAATGTACGAGTATTTTAGGATGAGTTTAAACTAGTTGATGACAACACACTGTCAACGATGATGAATCGATGATCATCGGGTGTTTGTCAACAATCTCGGATGGCCGTATTTCGTGTTTTGAATCTGAAGTTTGAAGATGCGTTCTTAGAAACTTGTTTTTTCTTTAGGCCATGTGATGACATTTCACTGAAATTAATTATCTTTAGTGTTGCTTATTCGTGTCAAAATAATTTAGGGAATAAATATTATTTAAGAACTTTTAGCAAAAACAAGTTTCGTCCATATTTTTGAATTTGAGAATAAACTTTCTTACTTTTATAAATTTCTGCAACTTAATTTTAACTCACGATCATGTTTAAATTTTAGAAAATTATTTACTATTTTTATTCATTTTAGAAAGTACTATAATACCCTTAAAGTTTGTGACACAGGTTCAGAAACATCACGTATATAAAATACATAGAATTAACGGAAGCTAATGTGTTGGCCACATCAGATTTTTTACCTTCCGACAACTTTAGGTAAGGAAGGTATTATCTTTGGTCAAAAAATTCGGTGGCGAGTTTATGAATAAGCACGTTTTAAAGTCCCTGGAATAAGATTTTACTATTTTTACGATGATGTATGTATGTATGTATGTATGTATGTATGTATGTATGTATGTATGTATGTATGTATGTGTGCGCGTGTGTGTGTGTGTGTGTGTGTGTGTGTGTGTGTGTGTCTATGGGTGTGACGATTTTTTCGGATCCGATAACTCCAATACTACAATTCAAAAAATTAGAATTCTTTCGTATTCCTTTTCTTTACATCCATGTGAAGAGTTTAGTTAATAATTGATCAACCGGAAGTACCCTCATTTTAAGATTTTAACGGTTTCTTGAGAAAACACTGTTCAATATCATTTTCCATATTTAATATTATTATAAATATTATAGAATATTTTATTCTCTATACGGTTTGATTACATTTGATACTTCATATTCAATGGATATAGAGTTAAAAAATTATAAAGAAATTAAATTTCATAAAGCAGCTACCTATGCTATAATCATGGAAACCGCTACTATATTAAGAAAATTCTGATTGACAGATGTCAGTGTCAAGTGCAATTGGCATGTTTGTGTTATAATTTTACTGGAAATATAGAATTTCTTTGGTAGGTACATGAAACTTTCTGTGTGGAATTTGTACAAAATACATAGAACTGACAGAAGGTAATGTACTTGAAATATGGAACTTGTGCAAGAAACTTTCAGTATGGAATTTGTACGAAATATATGGAACTGACGGAAGGTCTGGCCACATCAGATGTTTACCTTCCGTCATATCTTTAGGTAAGGAAGGTATTGTTATTGGCAAAAAATTCGATGATGAGTTTTTAATGAATAAACACGTTTTAGAGTCCCTAGAATACGGTTTTACTATTTTTACGATGATGTGTGCGTGTGACGATTTTTCTTCGTCGATAACTCCAACACTACAATTCCAAAAATTATAATTCTTTCGTATTCCTCTTCGTTACAGCCCTATGAAGAGCTGATTAGATTTTGATTATAATTGGTCGATCGGAAGTACCCTCATTTTTCTTGAAAAAACGCTGTTAAATATCATTTTTTCACATTTAATGTTATTATAAATATTAAAGAATATTTTATTCTCTATACGATTTGATTACATTTTATACTTCATATTCAATTGATATTGGGTTAAAAAAATTATAAGAAATTAAATTTCAAGCAGCCAGCTAATATATTAATTAAAAAATTCTGATAGACAGATGTCAATGTCAAGTGCGATTGACATGTATGTGTTATACTTTTAAAATCAATTCTATGAAACTTTCTGTATGTAATTTGTACAAAATATATAGAACTGAGGGAAGGTAATGTACAGAAAATATAGAATCTTTCAGAAGAAACTGTCTGTATGGAATTTGTATAAAATACATAGAACTGGCAGAAGGTAATGTGCTGGCTACATTAGATTTTGTTTAAATTTGTTAAAGGAAGTAAGCAAAATTTTGATGAAACTTGTTATAATTTGCATTTTTATTTTTCCGGTAATTTAGATAAACTGTTTATTATGAGAAACAATTAAAATTCTTTGCGAATTTTATGCTCAGCAGGATATTTGCATATAAATGTCGGGAAATATAAAACATTCAAATCAAAATAAATATATTTTTTAACAGCATAGTATAATAATACAAAGTTATTGCTGATAGATTTTATTATAAACAAATTCTTCACAATTTATATTGCATTTTTGTTTATTTTTATAATCCATCGAAATGAAAATGATAAAAAAGGAAAACAAGCAGAACATTTGATTTCTCTTCATGTCCGTGAAAATCGCTTTCCTGTGTTGTCAACTTATTTATAGCGCCATAAAGGCTCACTTCAGCATGTGAAGCATTCGTGGTGTTTATACTTTAGTAGTTTAGAATGTTCGATAAAAATCTCACTGCATTTTCTCATTCACACGCTCGAATCATAATTAAACATAGACGAAATATGCAAACAGCATTTATCAAGATTATTTGTTTATTTAAAATGATCTACTTTCATTCAGAAAGAAAAATAAACTATTTTGTTATTTAATTTATAATTTGTTTATAATGGTTTATTTTCTTTTTTTTTCAGATTCGGAGGAACAATTGAAAATGACAGACAAGGAGTGACGCAAGGATTTAGGTGAGTCCTTGACAGTTATTTTAAATAAAAAGTTTTCAGAAATATTTTGTGCTCCAAATTTTATGACTAAATAAGGTCAAATCTAGTTGTCCCTGGACAGTAAATACCTAAATAATAATTTTATAATATGCCAGTTAAGAAAAAGTTTTGGGAGATGTTATACAAGCTTGAAATTCGCAAACATATCTCTAGGTTAGTTAAACAGATAACCGAAACGTGAAATTGTTAACGTTTTTGGGGATTAAAATATTAGACACATGATTTAAAGAAATATACGAGAATGCGAAGAAGTTGTAGTATACAGGCCGTCTCACAACTCGCGCCCCAGACGAAACTGACACTTGCCGACGACAATAGGTTGCCAACAAATAGAAGAAAATAATTTGCGGCTGCTTGCATAACAGAGTTACAAGACTTTTTAATCCACCAATCCCGGAAGGATATCTTGAGGTGTGATGATAATATTACAAAATAAAACTGGTTGCTAGGTTTTAAAAATACTAGTGAGTTACAAAATTTGTTTGACTTACTGTAATTTTGACACTTTAGAGTTGACTTTTCACTGTCAACAAATTTAGGTTAGCAAAGGTGTCATCCGAGATCATCATTTATATCGTACAGTGCAACGTGTTGTAGCAGCTGTGTAAAATGTGTTAAACGAAAGTCTTTTCTCGAATATCTTTTAAGCTAGATTTTTTTTCTTCGAAATTACACATCCGAGTGCAGTCTCGTGCTTCCTCATTCGCTCTGGGGCGTGAGTTGTGAGACACCCTGTATATAAATTTACCAAAAAGTGGGCGACCTGAACTTTTCCCCCAAAAAGAATCAACAGACTTATTATTATTATTATTATTATTATTATTATTATTATTATTATTATTTATTTCCAAACAATATACTGTATACATAAATAATTAAAAATACACAATGATACAGGCTGTCCGTTTTTCGAGGCGCACTATTGGGATCTCGGAAACTATAAGAGATACGAAGTCGGTTAAATTAGGCCAAAGTTGTACCGTTAGCAGGCCATTTTAAAGATGTATTTGTTTTTCCCGAAAAATTCAAAGGTCACTAGAATTATTACCTCTCGCTAAGACAGGTATTGAATTCATGTTAAAAATCGCATATCCAGATTTTAGTGAATAAGCGTTTTAAGGTCCCTAGAATTAGAATATAACATTTTTACGATGATGTGTGTGTGTGTGTGTGTGTGTGTGTGTGTGTGTGTGTGTGTGTGTGTGTGTGTGTGTGTGTGTGTGTGTGTGTGTGTGTGTGTGTGTGTGTGTGTGTGTGTGTGTGTGTGTGTGTGTGTGTGTGTGTGTGTGTGTGTGTGTGTGTGTGTGTGTGTGTGTGTGTGTGTGTGTGTGTGTGTGTGTGTGTGTGTGTGTGTGTGTGTGTGTGTGTGTGTGTGTGTGTGTGTGTGTGTGTGTGTGTGTGTGTGTGTGTGTGTGTGTGTGTGTGTGTGTGTGTGTGTGTGTGTGTGTGTGTGTGTGTGTGTGTGTGTGTGTGTGTGTGTGTGTGTGTGTGTGTGTGTGTGTGTGTGTGTGTGTGTGTGTGTGTGTGTGTGTGTGTGTGTGTGTGTGTGTGTGTGTGTGTGTGTGTGTGTGTGTGTGTGTGTGTGTGTGTGTGTGTGTGTGTGTGTGTGTGTGTGTGTGTGTGTGTGTGTGTGTGTGTGTGTGTGTGTGTGTGTGTGTGTGTGTGTGTGTGTGTGTGTGTGTGTGTGTGTGTGTGTGTGTGTGTGTGTGTGTGTGTGTGTGTGTGTGTGTGTGTGTGTGTGTGTGTGTGTGTGTGTGTGTGTGTGTGTGTGTGTGTGTGTGTGTGTGTGTGTGTGTGTGTGTGTGTGTGTGTGTGTGTGTGTGTGTGTGTGTGTGTGTGTGTGTGTGTGTGTGTGTGTGTGTGTGTGTGTGTGTGTGTGTGTGTGTGTGTGTGTGTGTGTGTGTGTGTGTGTGTGTGTGTGTGTGTGTGTGTGTGTGTGTGTGTGTGTGTGTGTGTGTGTGTGTGTGTGTGTGTGTGTGTGTGTGTGTGTGTGTGTGTGTGTGTGTGTGTGTGTGTGTGTGTGTGTGTGTGTGTGTGTGTGTGTGTGTGTGTGTGTGTGTGTGTGTGTGTGTGTGTGTGTGTGTGTGTGTGTGTGTGTGTGTGTGTGTGTGTGTGTGTGTGTGTGTGTGTGTGTGTGTGTGTGTGTGTGTGTGTGTGTGTGTGTGTGTGTGTGTGTGTGTGTGTGTGTGTGTGTGTGTGTGTGTGTGTGTGTGTGTGTGTGTGTGTGTGTGTGTGTGTGTGTGTGTGTGTGTGTGTGTGTGTGTGTGTGTGTGTGTGTGTGTGTGTGTGTGTGTGTGTGTGTGTGTGTGTGTGTGTGTGTGTGTGTGTGTGTGTGTGTGTGTGTGTGTGTGTGTGTGTGTGTGTGTGTGTGTGTGTGTGTGTGTGTGTGTGTGTGTGTGTGTGTGTGTGTGTGTGTGTGTGTGTGTGTGTGTGTGTGTGTGTGTGTGTGTGTGTGTGTGTGTGTGTGTGTGTGTGTGTGTGTGTGTGTGTGTGTGTGTGTGTGTGTGTGTGTGTGTGTGTGTGTGTGTGTGTGTGTGTGTGTGTGTGTGTGTGTGTGTGTGTGTGTGTGTGTGTGTGTGTGTGTGTGTGTGTGTGTGTGTGTGTGTGTGTGTGTGTGTGTGTGTGTGTGTGTGTGTGTGTGTGTGTGTGTGTGTGTGTGTGTGTGTGTGTGTGTGTGTGTGTGTGTGTGTGTGTGTGTGTGTGTGTGTGTGTGTGTGTGTGTGTGTGTGTGTGTGTGTGTGTGTGTGTGTGTGTGTGTGTGTGTGTGTGTGTGTGTGTGTGTGTGTGTGTGTGTGTGTGTGTGTGTGTGTGTGTGTGTGTGTGTGTGTGTGTGTGTGTGTGTGTGTGTGTGTGTGTGTGTGTGTGTGTGTGTGTGTGTGTGTGTGTGTGTGTGTGTGTGTGTGTGTGTGTGTGTGTGTGTGTGTGTGTGTGTGTGTGTGTGTGGATGTTGGATCAACGATTTCTTAAATCCTATAAGACAAGACATTTTTAACTACGGATTAGAGTTGATTAAGTTTTGGTAACAATTGGACAACCGGAAGTAGTAGTTACAAGAAAAAAATCATCTAAATATTATTTATCGAAAATTTATGTAAATACTTATATTAAAGAACGTTAAATTCTTTATTCGATAATTATAAATTCATTATTATACCTTCTATAGATAGATATAGATCTAAAGAAATGCATATAAAATAATTTAATGTATTAAATCTCAGATGAAACTACTTCAAGGCAAGAAATTCAAATGTTTGTGATTGACACATAAATGTAACTGTCAAAAATATTTTCCTTCAACTGTCAAAAAAATATTTGTACATCATTATGAAAATAAAAAAAAAGTCAACAACGCAAAAGAATATACGTAAAAAAGAATATAAACGGAATTTGCGAAAAACTGACGAATATAAAGAAAAAAAATATCTGGCGAGAGGTTATGTGCTGGCGACATCAGATTTTATTTTAACAAATAACTTCTAAATGTGAAACAATATGGAATTTTGGTTTGCACTTCTTTAGGACCCTTTTTTATTTTCTTTCGAACGACTATGCTCAATTTTTTTTATCACTGCTAGATTTCGAGTTATGAGGTCAAAGTTATGATTTTTATATGGACGCCATATTGGAAAGTTACACCACTGAAAGAATATTTTTTTTAGCTTTCCAACGATGTACAATTTACTGATAAAAACAATGATTGTGGCAATGAAACAAATGAAAATATAATTATTTTTTTATTTTCATTTCTAATATTCTAATTTAAATCTGAAATTTTATTCAGTTCAATTAATTTTGATATTTTTGTATGGACCTCATAGTAGGCTTAGACTATATTGAAAACGAAATTAGAAAAGCGATACAGAGCTGAATAAGTTATGAGTGAAAATGAAGAACGTAAACATACAAATTAACATATGACAATACTTAACTTATTATTTCTTTTCTTTCAAACCACAATCATTGTTTTTGCCCTATAAAATTAATAATTTTTGCATATTTGCTGTTTGAAACAAATGAACATCAATAAATTATACATCGTTGGAAAGCTAAAAATATTCTTTTTTTCAATGGTGTAACTTTCCAATATGGCGTCTATATAAAAATCATAACTTTGACCACTAACTCGAAATCTAACAGTGATAAAAAAAATAAACATAGTCGTTCGAAAGAAAATAAAAAAGTTTCCTAAAGAAGTGCAAACCAACGGTCCATTCCTTCACTACACTATTTCTAATTGTAATTCAAAACAAAAAGCATACAAGTGTTGGTTGCCAAATATTTTTATCGGGTGTTACCGAGCAGAATACAAAAGATGGTATATGAAACGAAAGAAAACAAAACCATAATTAAAAGAATACAAATACACAACAATCTCGTCACTGTCAACATCTTCATCGCGTCACGTCTTCTTCTGTTTCCCTTTTGTTTGGCATGACGTTTGCGGCGTTTACATGTTGCAGTTGCTGTAAATCTTTTGATAACGGTTAGCAGTGGTAACCACAACAACGAGCGACCACGGCGCCATCTAAGTATGTCAGTCGTGCACGAGCGTAACGGCCAAGCGAACGGTAACGTCATACGGCGAGGGGCGAGCGAATCCGGTTCGCTCGCCGTGCAAGTATAAATAGATCTGATTGTGTGCGTATTATGGAAAGTAAAACTGAAACTGAATTTCGGGAATGGAATTTGGAATGCCGCGGGAAATATCAAGTTTGGATAAACAAATCGGAGACGAGTTCATTGATGTAAATCTAACAGATTTGTTAGTTTTGCTACAACTGGGATAGTTTATACAATATGAAATTTCAATAATTTATTATCTGATTGTATATTTTCTTCTGGTCGAGATATTATTCTTTCTCAAATATTTCATCATCAATGGCTCCATGGGCGCCCATAGGGGGGGGGGCAAGAGGGGGCACTTGCCCCCCCCCCTGGCTTTTCTCTAATTTTAAGAATTTTAAAAGCAAAGTTACCATTTTTAATTGTTTTGCCACGGCTACTTATGTCGCATCCTAATGTCCTTACATCGCCCTGTTGTTTTCTTCTTTCGTTCTGTTTCCTAACGTTCAAATCTTCATCATGAAGTTAGCGTATATAAACTTCGCGCGCACACAATTTAAAAGATACATCCGCAGTACAAATTATAAATAAAAATATTACCAATACTGTATAGCTAAAGTTAATCGTGCTACTAGATTATAGGAGCACAACAACTATCAAGTGCTACTGTTGAGAGCTATTTTATTGTTTCCTTTAAAATAATTTCTAAATATTCGGCAGAGTATTTCTGTTGATATGCTAGGTGTACAGAAACTTATTAATCACTTATTGCATATATTTAATAAAATAAACATTTAGAAATCATTTTTACTGAACTATTTAATAGCGCTGAAGAAGTTGCACAAAATTTTGATCTTGAATTAAAAATGCCGAGAGTCGCTAGTGGTGGAAGACAAATTCACCGTGCAAACTACGAAGCTAATTCTGTGCGAGAATATTTTAAAAAACCAATTTTTATAAATTACTTAGATTTCTTAATTAGTTCTTTAAATTTTCGGTTTTCGAAAGATAATAATATATGTTGCCTTTTTGCTCTATAATTTGCATCTGATTAATTTAAAACAAATAAACTATAATAATTTTACTAAACTAGCTCAGGAGATTCATTAATATTATAAAATTAACAATTTTTTTGAAGAAGCTTTAGCATGGCACGAATATTGGGTTTCAAATAAAGAAATGATTATTACTAAAGAAACTCCTGTAATAGAACTTTTACAACATTGTACATTTTACCCAGCAATCTCCAAAGCTTTAGAAATTTTAATTTGTCTTCCTCCAACTAAATGCACTGTGGAAAGATCTTTTAGCACTCTAAGAAGAGTGAAAACATGGATTATATCTACTATTAGCGAAGATCGGGTAGACGGTTTATGTATGATGAGCCTCCATCGCGATTACATAAGCGAAAATAAACAAAAATATATAGACGAAGTTCTAAATGAATTTGCCAAAGATGCAAGGAATTTAAAATTAGCTTTTTCGGAAAAAGAATAAGTAGGTAATGTTGTTTATTCACAATCAGTTGGTAATTTAACGATTTCTGACTTTTAAAAAGTTGGGAAGTTAGTTATTGTTAACCTTTGCGCCTTGGTCAGCTATCTTCGCCCTCGATAGTAATGAAACACTTTCCACCTCGGTTAGTAATGTACTATTACTGTATTGTAATTTTTTTTCCAAAAATATTTATGTTGTTTTATATTTTTAAGAATATACTTATTTTTAGTATATTATATTTTTGTATTCTTGACTTTGCCCCCCCCCCTGAACAATATTGTATGGGCGCCCATGAATGGCTCTACAGCCCATTTAGACGCAAGCCTTCAACTATAAGCCCAAACCCAGA
The DNA here is from genome assembly GCA_963082715.1 of Harpalus rubripes. Lineage (NCBI taxonomy): Eukaryota > Metazoa > Arthropoda > Insecta > Coleoptera > Carabidae > Harpalus > Harpalus rubripes. Next base: position 3,423,763 of record OY720456.1, on the reverse strand, counting down.
AGTTTCACGCCAACAGTCTGGCCCATTGTTTGAAGGCGTTCTTGAAGTCATCGTCGCTCGATAATCTTTTTCAATGCATAATAAACTTCAGAGATGTGAGAAAATCTAAAGGCGCCAGATCGGGGCTGTAAGCTGGGTGGTTGATAATCCCAACCGAGTAAGTCCAAGAGTTGCGTTGTGACATGGGCTGTGCGAGAACGGAAATTGTACAACAAACTCACTTCCTTCGTCAGCGTTTCTTTTGTTTTGTACGTTTCTGCGTAGTTTTTTCCTCCCACTACCCTTGGTAAGGGAGGTATAGGGATCGTGCTAAAAATCGCATATCGAGATTTTGGTAAATGACCACGTTTTAAAGTCCCTAGAATCCAATGTAAACATTTTCACGATGATGTCTGTGTGTATGTGTGTGTGTGTGGGTGTGTGCATGTATGTGTGTGTGGATACTATCATTCAGAAAATTTTGAAACCTTGTATTTCTACCTTATTCTAATATGGGAAGAGACCATTAGATTTTCAATTAATAATAGTAAAGTTTTAAAAAGAAAATGGTAAATAGAACCATAGTTATAAGTTTCCGCAATAACTAACTATGTAAGTATACCGCACACCCATTTTTGGGTATGAGGATGGTGTGGTTTAAAAAAGGGTGTAAATTTTTAAAAAATTAAAAATTCTGAAAGTTTGCATTTAAGTAGTTTGAAGGGTGTAGATTTAAGATTTTAAAACCACAGGTCGATATCTCTTTTCCTGTCCGAGATATTCGTCCTCAAAACTTTGCTGAAAAATGCCCATTTTTTGGTCATATCCCAAAAATGGTCAATTATACACCGCTGGCGATATCACCATTAGATTCTACGAGCAAAATTACATAAGCATTCCAATTTTCATAATTTTTGAACAACTATTACAATCTCCAGAAGGAAAAGTCTGAAAATGACCAAAAATCGCAAAAAATCTAAGGTGTACCCCTTGCGATTTTTTCAGTTTTGTCAATTTTAAGGAATGTTTAATAATTAATGTATCCGTTGGAATATTTTGATAAAAATTGGTATACTTATGTTTTTTGGTACGAGGAATTTACTGGTGAGGTCGTTTAAGATGTACCGCACACCCATTTTTGGGTATGCAGATGGTGTGGTTTAAAAAAGGGTGGAAATTTTTAAAAAATTAAAAATTCTGAAAGTTTGTATTTAAGTAGTTTGAGGGGTTTAGATTTAAGATTTTAAAACCACAGGTCGATATCTCTTTTCCTGTCCGAGATATTCGTCCCCAAAACTTTGCTCAAAAATGCCCATTTTTTGGTCATATCCCAAAAATGGTCAATTATACACCGCTGGCGATATCACCATTAGATTCTACGAGCAAAATTACATAAGCATACCAATTTTCATAATTTTTGAACAACTATTACAATCTCCAGAAGGAAAAGCCTGAAAATGGCCAAAAATCGCAAAAAATCTAAGGTGTACCCCTTGCGATTTTTTCAAGTTTGTCAATTTTAAGGAATGTTTAATAATTAATGTATCCGTTGGAATATTTTGATAAAAATTGGTATACTTATGTTTTTTGGTACGAGGAATTTACTGGTGAGGTCGTTTAAGATGTACCGCACACCCATTTTTGGGTATGCAGATGGTGTGGTTTAAAAAAGGGTGGAAATTTTTAAAAAATTAAAAATTCTGAAAGTTTGTATTTAAGTAGTTTGAGGGGTTTAGATTTAAGATTTTAAAACCACAGGTCGATATCTTTTTTCCTGTCCGAGATATTCGTCCTCGAAACTTTGCTCAAAAATGCCCATTTTTGGGTCATATCCCAAAAATGGTCAATTATACACCGCTGGCGATATCACCATTAGATTCTACGAGTAAAATTACATAAGCATACCAATTTTCATAATTTTTGAACAATTATTACAATCTCCAGAAGGAAAAGTCTGAAAAAGGCCAAAAATCGCAAAAAATCTAAGGTGTACCCCTTGCGATTTTTTCAGTTTTGTCAATTTTAAGGAATGTTTAATAATTAATGTATCCGTTGGAATATTTTGATAAAAATTGGTATACTTATGTTTTTTGGTACGAGGAATTTACAGGTGAGGTCGTTGAAGGTGTACCGCACACCCATTTTTGGGTATGCAGATGGTGTGGTGTAAAAAAGGGTGGAAATTTAAAAAAAAATTAAAATTCTGAAAGTTTGTATTTAACAAGTTTGAAGGGTGTAGATTTAAGATTTTAAAACCACAGGTCGATATCTCTTTTCGTGTCCGAGATATTCGTCCTCAAAACTTTGCTCAAAAATGCCCATTTTTGGGTCGTCAATTATACACCGCTGGCGATATCACCATTAGATTCTACGAGCAAAATTACATAAGCATACCAATTTTCATAATTTTTCAACAACTATTACAATCTCCAGAAGGAAAAGCCTGAAAATGGCCAAAAATCGCAAAAAATCTAAGGTGTACCCCTTGCGATTTTTTCAAGTTTGTCAATTTTAAGGAATGTTTAATAATTAATGTATCCGTTGGAATATTTTGATAAAAATTGGTATACTTATGTTTTTTGGTACGAGGAATTTACTGGTGAGGTCGTTTAAGATGTACCGCACACCCATTTTTGGGTATGCAGATGGTGTGGTTTAAAAAAGGGTGGAAATTTTTAAAAAATTAAAAATTCTGAAAGTTTGTATTTAAGTAGTTTGAGGGGTTTAGATTTAAGATTTTAAAACCACAGGTCGATATCTTTTTTCCTGTCCGAGATATTCGTCCTCGAAACTTTGCTCAAAAATGCCCATTTTTGGGTCATATCCCAAAAATGGTCAATTATACACCGCTGGCGATATCACCATTAGATTCTACGAGTAAAATTACATAAGCATACCAATTTTCATAATTTTTGAACAATTATTACAATCTCCAGAAGGAAAAGTCTGAAAACGGCCAAAAATCGCAAAAAATCTAAGGTGTACCCCTTGCGATTTTTTCAATTTTGTCAATTTTAAGGAATGTTTAATAATTAATGTATCCGTTGGAATATTTTGATAAAAATTGGTATACTTATGTTTTTTGGTACGAGGAATTTACAGGTGAGGTCGTTGAAGGTGTACCGCACACCCATTTTTGGGTATGCAGATGGTGTGGTGTAAAAAAGGGTGGAAATTTAAAAAAAAAATAAAATTCTGAAAGTTTGTATTTAACAAGTTTGAAGGGTGTAGATTTAAGATTTTAAAACCACAGGTCGATATCTCTTTTCGTGTCCGAGATATTCGTCCTCAAAACTTTGCTCAAAAATGCCCATTTTTGGGTCGTCAATTATACACCGCTGGCGATATCACCATTAGATTCTACGAGCAAAATTACATAAGCATACCAATTTTCATAATTTTTCAACAACTATTACAATCTCCAGAAGGAAAAGCCTGAAAATGGCCAAAAATCGCAAAAAATCTAAGGTGTACCCCTTGCGATTTTTTCAAGTTTGTCAATTTTAAGGAATGTTTAATAATTAATGTATCTGTTGGAATATTTTGATGAAAATTGGTATACTTATGTTTTATGGTACGAGGAATTTACTGGTGTGGTTTTGAAACTACGAATGCATAAATGTATTCACTATAATGGGGAATATTTGGAGATATTCTAATAAAATTTTGAAAATGAAATACCGTAATGATTTTACTCAAGTCTGCAAATTAAATTACATTTTCTCATCACTTACAACAAGTACTAATATTAGATTTGTTATTACTTTTTATTACACTGACGTATGCTAAATGATCCTTAGTATTTTATTAGCAGAGATTGCAGTTTACAAATGCCTAATTTAATTTATAACTACAGAGTTGAAAACAGCGTAGTAATTGTTGAGGAAAACTCGTGAAATAATTTACATAATCATACTGTGTAAGCATTTATTTCATGCACGATCATCAAGTTATGAAGAAAGAATGTCAGTGTTATTATATCTGCATTTTTCTTAGAAAGAAAAGTATGTTACTTTTGACGCATTATATTTTATAAACAACGCGTATAAAGTATACAATTATGCATTGTTTTTTTTTTTTAATTGACATATACAGCAATTTTACATTAATGTAAAATCTATTTCAGGAGGAAAATTAAGTATTAACGTATGGTCCTAAAGTTTTGAGAATTTTTTTTAGATACTGATAACTTTTTTAAAACTCTTACTTTTTAAACTAATTATTACAACAATTAACAACACTCGTAAGTATTAGAATTAATATTTAACATTTAAATTATTGATAATGGACTATTATCTTCAATGGCCCTTAATTTTCTTCTGACTTGCCCCATCATCCTCTGGACAACATCTGGATCGATTTCGCGAATCTTGACGTCGTAATTGTTCTTCATTTGCAGCTCCCATCCCTTGTCGTACACTTTTCTGGTCAATATTGATCAAAATTCTTCTGTTGGTCGATTTTGAGGTACATTGGGAGGATTGTCCAATTTCGGAACAAAGTCTACGTTGTTTTCGTTATACCAGTCTCTAGTTAGTCTGGCGTAATGGCATGAAGCTAGATCAGGCCAAAACATTATATCATCATTGGCGTGATGTGTATTTAAAAATTTAAGCACTTTAGAGAGGCATCTTTGAATATAAAGTTGTGCAGTTAAGGCCTTTCCTCGAAAAGGACCAATGTACGGCTGCGAAATATATCCGGCTTCAGAAATAGCACACCATACTAAAATTTTATCCTCAAATTTAGATTTACCTTTGAACTTGACAATGTCTGGTGTATTTTCCATGTCATTAGTATAAAAACCATCGTTTCCTTTCATCTCTGAATGGGACAGAGTAAAATATTTCTCGTCATCCATTACTATAAGTTTATTGAGAAAATGAATGCGCCTTAACGCACGACATCTAGGGATTCTTTCTAATTGGGCCACGGTATATTTTGGTGCCTTCTTTTTCGAAACACCACGTCATTTCGACAAAGTGTTCTAAAAACAGTTGTCTTCGAAACATCGAATCATCTGGCTACAGTTCGTTGTGACACTCCAACTTTGTTTTTAACGGCTGCAATTAATCTTTGTTCTCTCATGTGGCTCAAAATTTTTGGTCGGCCACTTTTGGGCAAATTAACACAGGGTATACCTTCTTCACAATCTTTTATTGTCCGATAAATTGTTGCCACAGAGATATTGTGCTCGCGATAAACTGCAACAATAGCTGTATTCTTTTTGGACAAAATCTCAGCTAATCTCAGATCACTTCAGATAAACTCAGGAAATCGTTGTTCTTTTTGACACAACTGATCTGAGTTGTTCTGAGTAAACTCACATCCCCCATTTCCGACGCTACACTATCAGTTTACAAAACTCAAAATGATTTGAAACACTCAGTTTACATTTTAAGGTTATAAATACAGCAAAATTTATATTCATATATACAGATATATTTACAAATAATATATTTTCAACATTATCTATTTTTCGTTTATAAACAGTATCATAACTGAAAAAATAAGTCAATGAAATTGACAGCTGTTACAGCAAATACTATCGGTAAAGAACAAAATGATAAAATGGAATTATACTTGTTCTTTTTGCACACATCACAACTCACTTCATCTCAACTCAGTTATGTACTGAGCTGAGTTTGAATTGGGTCAAAATATCACACTTTGACATTCGCCCAACAAGATTGTAAATTCCTTTACGAATATCTAGCTTATATGACATTTTGCTGCATCAAATCGAAAAACTAAACTGTCAAAATGAAAACAAGTTAATTGTGATATTTTGTTTCCAGCGACAATTTGATTAAACGTTATTATTTGGTATAAATACAAAACATCTACAAAAAATTCTCAAAACTTTAGGACCATACGTTATGTAAAAGGAAGTAAAAATATATTAGCCTATTGGTTACAGTCCGCTAAAGTCAAAAAATCTTGTTAATGTGCATAATTAATTATAATTGTAAAAACTTTTGTGCAACAATGCTTGAAATCTTGAAAATAAATTATATAGATGTTTTTGTATTCAAAAAATATAAATACCACATAATTTTTATGTTTAAAGGTATTTACAATTTGCAAACATCTTCATAAATTAACTTACACCGACTATTTATTAACATAACAGTTCTATACATAAATATTCATAAATATCTTCTCAAATTTCGTCGTTAAGATCTTTTCTTCGTTGGCTGTTCATTTCCTTTTTCTCAACAGAGATATAAACATCTAAATTCGCTTCACGTAGCGAAATGTCACATTAAACAATAAACAAAATCATTTAACACCACTTATTTTCTTGATTTGCATAAGCCACTAGATTTACGACTTGTGTCTACGCCTTGTTACCATCGTGACACACTTTTCATTGTCAGAAACGAAATAATTATTAAGAGTTAAATTAATTTTGATTGATCGTCGCTCGTTTTAATGTTTTGTTGATTGGACCATGTTGTCCGAGAAATTCGCACTGCAATAATCAGAAACAGTTGAATAGATGTTGCTGGGTTGTCCTCACTTTTTTCTTTTTAATTAATTGACTTGCACTGTATAAAAGGAGTCAATTGAATTGATTTATCTTTTTTTATACCGGGTGGTACTTAAATTTATATTTGACTGCAATATAAATTTTCTCAGTTCATTACAATGTCTTTTTTAAATGAAGAAATTAATTGTAGAGATTTATTGAATCATCGTGAAATTATAATTAACAATAAAAAGAAACAAAGATATTTTAAATGTACACTATACATCATTTGTCGATTTACCTCCCTGTATACAGATAAATATAGAACATGTATAATTATAATTTTACACGGACCATAAATTTCGTACCTCGTCAAAATATCCTGTCTCAAAACAACCTCAAAGAAAAAGAAGGAAATATCTCACTGGCCGTACTACAAAATATTATAATATACGAGGGTCACGCAAGAATGTCTTTGCATTAGGGAAATGGATTAACCTCAGATTACTGGGCCCAAAATAAGATGATTTAGGGCCGGTATTTTCACTTGCAAATAAAGGTGTCGATAAATTTTCCTTCGGATAAATATTTTTGTTGTCTTTTCACTTGCAAATAAATTTAATCGAAAGAATAACATCTGTTATTCGCGGAATAAATTATTCGGTAGTTGGCTAACGAATAACCGTTTATTCGTAAGTTCATTATATTTCCGCATAGTGCAAATTTATTAACAAATTGAATATATTAAATATTATCGACAAACATTTACTTTGAACTGAAAGAAATATACAAAAAGTACAAAGACAATTTTATAATATGCATATCTCGTTTACCACATATGAGTGCTGCATTAGATGGTACACTACTTAAATTACAGTTTCCCGGGGCTAAAAATGCAGAATATAGATGACATTGACATTAAAGGTGTCAAACCAAATTTTGACAACTACGGATTCAAAAGTGTTTAACATATTTCATCCTAGTCTGCATAACGTGGTTACGCCAAACTCCATTTTTCTCTACTGACACAATTCACTCTGCAAGGCCACCAATTCACGAACGTTAAAGTTATTCGACAGACATCTACTTGTTTGTGTAAAATGTGTGAAAAGACGCAATGGAATTATTCGTTGGATAAATATATAGAATAAATTTATTTAACGAATACTTATTCGAAACTTTATTCGCAAGTAAAACTACCGGGCCTTAACTAAACTTACCTATATCCGATAATGCACTTTTTAGCCAGTATTCTGCTTCAAACTCCTTCTAAAAAAATAATTTTGTTTATAATAACGAAATGCTGTTCGATTTGAATAAAATTTGGTATGACTTATGACAATCCATATAGATATATTTCATCTTTTAAGATGGTATTTGTTATTGAACCATTAGTGTATGAAACTTGGCGTATCACGACCATGTTTAGACATTTTAATGGCAACGTGAATAACGTACAATTATTGTTTTTTAGAAAGATACGTTCAAAAGTAAACTCTTCTGTCTCTGCATAAGTTGCGAAGAAAAAAAAAATGCAAGTAACTGCACCGTTTAAGTTTTAGAATAAATTTTATCTAGCAGTCTATCCAAATGTCAAAATGACAGCAGCTATTGTTTATGAGTTGTCAATCTTCTCAAGTTATTTAGGTGAAGCTAACATTATTTAATCGTCTTATTATAATAATGGCAGTAAAATACTATTATACCGAACGAACGGATATGTTACTAGTTTTAAAATATTGCAAGGAAATCTTTGACATCCCATAAACAAGAAGCCTTTTCAATTCAGGCCCGGTATTTTCACTTCCGAATAAAGTTTCGAATAAGTATTCGTTAAATAAATTTATGTATGTATTTATCCAACGAATAATTCCATTGCGCCTTTTCACACATTTGGCAGAAACTTTAACATTCGTGAATAGGGGACTACAGCACAATTGAATTAAGAGAAATTAGAAAAAAATATTGAAAGTATATGCTTAATAAGAAATAAAACGATGTAATTGAAATACTTCGGAAATAAGGGGGCTTTTGTTATAGCAGCTCGTCACTCATATGAATTCCATATAAATTATTTTAATTGGCGGCTCAAAGACGGCCTATAAGTATAAAACGAATACCAAGTTAGGGGAGGAGCCTGCTACCAATGGAAATAGAGAAATTCAAATAGCGGAGGCGTGGCTATCAGTCCAGTACTGCAATTCTCAAACAGTTTTTATTTGAATATAAATGTTTTGCATCAAACTTAATAATTTAAATACACTTGTACAGTATAATACTATTCATTTATTACCTTCCGTCACCTTTAGGTAAGGAAGGTATTGTCTTTGGTCAAAATATTCGGTGGTGAGTTTTTGATGAATAAGCATGTTTTAGGGTCCCTAGAATACGATTTTACTATTTTTACGATGGTCTGTATGTATGTGTGTGTGTGTGTGTGTGTGTATGTATGTATGTGTGTGTGTGTGTGTGTGTGTAACAAAATTTTCGTCTACGATAACTGCCATACTACAATTCTAAAAATTATAATTCTTTCGTATTTCTCTTCGTTACATCCATGTGAAGAGCTGATTAGATTTTGGTTAGAATTGGACAACCGGAAGCACCCTCATTTGAAGATTTTAACAGTTTTTCTTGAAAAAACTATGTTAAATATCATTTTTTCACATTTAATGTTATTATAAATATTAAAGAATATTTTATTCTTTATACGATTTGACTGCATTTTATACTTAATATTAAATGGATATAGAGTTAAAAAATTATAAAGAAATTAAATTTCATAAAGTAGCCATAGCTATGAAAACAGCTACTATATTAAGAAAATTTTTATTGAAAGATGTCAGTGTCAAGTGAAATTGACATAGTGTGTGTCTTATTATTATTAATATTACTGGAAATATAGGATCTTTTGCTTTCTGTATGTAGTGTATGTAATTTGTATAAAATACATACAACTGCTTTAAGGTAATTTACAAGAAATAATAATAATAAATCTTTTATTTCTGCAGATACATTACACTGTATATAGAAAACGTCACAAAATAATAATTTTCTGTACGGAATTTGCATAAAATACATGCGACTGCCGGAAGGTAAAGTACAAGAAATATAATATCTAGTAAGGAAATTTCTGTATGAAATTTTTACAAAATACATAGAACTGACGGAAGGTAATGTGCTGGCCACATCAGATTTTTTTTTTATTAATATAATTTAGAAATAGCATATATTTCAAGAACATTTAGGTCCATGAGGAAAACAGTTTGATATAAAAACTAATATTCGTGACGTCACATCTATATTTTCAAATTTCGGGGAACTATAACTCGCTTATTAATAGGAATTTTTCACCGGATTTTAGGAGGTTTTGGATTCCACCCTTGGTGTGCCGCAATGTACGCGAAATTGCCGTCGTCGCTTCCGCAGCGAATTTTTCGCGTTAAGAGAGCCCCTTATCTTTTGTTAATCGTTATTTCATCATTTGTTAAAGATATTTTTTTTAAAGTAATATATTGGCACAGGAAACTATTAAATGTTGCATAAATTCTTGGTAAACATAAGAATATAAACAAATAATTTTTATAAGAATTTTTTATTTGTCACTTTGCATAAAAATGCATACATTAAACAATGTGTACAGGAAATCTAGATTTTTATATTTTTTATCGTTATTTACTCATCAAGTAATCTCTATCACATTTAGTTAGCATAAAATTCCTGAATGTGTATCACCCGGAAATGCGTACAAACCGCTAACGCAACATTTTTTATTTATCTACTATATACTAGTGTATCTGTCGATAACAAAACTATCCTATTACACATCGCTGCACTTGCGTCGCATAAAATCTACTCCAGTACCTCCCTGCACCATAAGGAAGTGAATACTTGACTGCCACATACATACACAAGGTGTACAGAAGTAAGAAGTTATGTTTATGTTAAACACGACTAGTTTTTGCTATGAGGCGTAATGGACCAATCACCCGGTATTTATAAACTAAGATTTTTTTCTGCTAGATAATTAGTTACTCAGTAGATAATGGCTTGTATTGTTTTGTTATTATTATTGAAATTTAAATTGAGGAAATATAAGTTGTTTATGTTTGATTCAAATAGTTTAATTTATGCAAGATAAAAGGTTAGGAAGAAAAGAATATGTTTAATATATTCATTAAATAATATTTAATATTATAATGATTTGCTGAATTATATTTGTCAATGTCGTATTTGCATGATTGCATATCTATATTCAGATTATATTTTTACCTTCCGTCACCTTTAGGTAAGGAAGGTATTGTCTTTGGTCAAAAAATTCGATGATGAGTTTTTAATCAATAAGCACGTTTTAGGGTCCCTAGAATACGAATTTACTATTTTTACGATGATGTCTGTATGTGTGTGTGTGTGGATGTGTGTGTGTGTGTGTTACAAAATTTTCGTCTGCGATAACTCTAATACTACAGTTACAAAAATTATAATTTTTTCGTATACTTCTTCGTTACATCTATATGAAGAGCTGATTAGATTTTGGTTAGAATTGGTCAACCGGAAGTACCATCATTTGAAGATTTTAACAGTTTTTCTTGAAAAAACTATGTTAAATATATTTTTTTCACATTTGTTATTATAAATATTAAAGAATATTTTATTCTCTATACGATTTGACTGAATTTTATACTTAATATTAAATGGATATAGAGTTAAAAATTATAAAGAAATTAAATTTCATAAAGTAGCCATAGCTATGGAAACAGCTACTATATTAAGAAAATTCTGATTGAAAGATGTCAGTGTCAAGTGAAATTGACATAGTGTGTTTGTCTTATACTGGAAATATAGGATCTTTTGCTTTCTGTATGGAATTTGTATAAAATACATACAACTGCTTTAAGGTAATGTACAAGAAATAATAATAATAAATCTTTTATTTCTGCAGATACATTATACTGTATATAGAAAACGTCACAAAATAATAATTTTCTCTATGAAATTTGCATAAAATACATGCAACTGCCGGAAGGTAATGTACAAGAAATAGAATATTTAATTTAGCAAGGAACTTTCCGTATGAAATTTGTACAAAATACATAGAACTGACGGAAGGTAATGTGCTGGCCACATCAGATTTTTTTTATCTGAAACCGGTGCGAAAGTTATGTTTTTCTGTTACCTTAGAAACGAGAGAAGCGCACTACTAAATAATTATAAAAATCAGTTCTATGTATTTTGTACAAATTTCATACAGAAAGTTCCTTGGAAAAAATTCTATTTCTTGTACATGACCTTCCGGCAGTTGTATGTATTTTATACAAATTCCATAGAGAAAGTTTCTAGCAAAAGATCCTATATTTCCAGTAAAATTTAAGACAAATATACTACTATGTCAATGGACCTTTTCAATTTAAAGAGATATTAGATACGTTCTGTCGGTGCAAATAACTGTCAAGTGCTGTCAAGTAAAAATTAAATACGATAGAAGAGTAGCAGTGGTTATGTGTTATTGTTAGTTAACAACTAAAGATAACTTTATGTTTATTTTGGATCTCCAAATATTGTTATGCAAATATTACAGAGATTATAATTATATAAAAATATATTAAACAATAAAAACGTAAAGGAGGTATTTTTGTTGAACACAGTCTACTCTAAACATTCACAAATGTGACAGAAAGGTACACGTGATAGACGGCTAGTAAAATTTTGAATTTATCTCCACACTATATATCTTCCTACCAACGCTTCCAGCTCTGAAGTTGGAATGATTCGTAGGAATATTCAGATTTTTTTTACGCAAAAGAACGACCATTTATGTTCTACTAGAAGAAGTAGGTAGATTTCGGCCACAAATAGAACGTACCTAGAAGATATGCGCAATGGGGATCTACGCATAGTAAGAACAATTGAGATCTATAACGTTTTTTTCTAAAAAAATTCGACGTAAAATATGAAAATATCTCAGATAACTTTAAAAAATCTTATCAAAATAAGCTACAAAAGCTTTTATTGAAGTTAAAATATCTAACGATGTAAATTTTCACTGAGAATACAGATATTTTAATGACTGCAATATTTTTGACGTTTAGTTTGACAGCCCAAGTGGCAGTTGTTCGCGCCATTTTCTTACTATTTGCAGCGATAGAAAGAGATAGCCGTTAAATTAAAAGGTCCATTGCACTTGACACTGACATGTTTCAATCAAAATTTTCTTAATATAATAGTTGTTTCCATAGCTGGCTACTTTATGAAATTTAATTTCTTTATAATTTTTTAACTCTATATCCATTTAATATGAAGTATAAAATGCAGTCAAATTGTTTGGGGAATAAAATATTCTTTAATATTTATAAATAAATAAATATATCATCACGGCATGTTACCCATTGCTGGGTGTGCCAATCTGCTTTGTACACAAAACAACATTAAATGTGAAAAAATGATATTTAACACAGTTTTTTCAAGAAAAACTGTTAAAATCTTCGAGGGTACTTCCGGTTGATCAATTGTAACCCAAATCTAATCAGCTCTTCATATGGATGTAACGAAGAAGAATACGAAAGAATTATAATTTTTGAAAATGTAGTATTAGAGTTATCGCAGACGAAATTTTTGTTACACACACACGCGCACACACACACACACACACACACACACACACACACACACACACGCACGCACGCACTCACGCACGCACGCACGCACACACACAAACACACACACACACACGCAAGCACGCGCGCGCGCATACAGACAGTATTCTAGGAACCCTAAAACGTGCTTATTGATTAAAAACTCATCATCGAATTTTTTGACCAGACAATACTTTCCTTCCCTAAAGGTGACGGAATGTAAAATGGTAGTTACTTGGATTAGTTTAGACTATATTTTAAGAAATAAACTGCCAAAATTAGAGTAAAATTCGCTAATCCAAAAATAAGGGTTAGCTTAATCTTTTTTGTGACTCGGGCTGTAAATGGCAGGAGGTATTGTGTTGGCCACATCAGATTTTTTCTCTGGCTCTTCAACTTTTATCGTTATGTGAATGGCAATTACAAATTTCTATATTTTCCCTAATATATTGTTACACCTAATTTGATAAATTTATATCTTGCGGAAAAGTATGTTTTCCTTATTAGTTAATGCTATGGATGTTATCTGACCAATTTGTAAGTATCTCTTTCAAGTTTCAGCCTTGAAAAATATCAAGTTCAGTTAAACATGCAGTTATACAATTCCCGAACCCGTGTTTAACACTTTTACAGAATTGCAATTTGCATTTTCTGCAACGGCTTAACTGTTTCACGGATATTAAATTTCCTTCATTGTCTCTCAGCCGATCGTCTGTTGTTTCTCTGATGCTCAACTGTTGCATGATTGCCAACTATAAATCTCATTGAAATTGATTTTCAACTCATGACTCGTGACTGCGATTCGCAGATGTTTTTGTGTAACAAAATCCAATCAGTTTTCGTTTTATGACTACAACAAGAAATTGATGATGGTTTACAATAAAAATAGCCTTCTTTATAGCCTGTTAGAATAATGTTTCCTACGTGTTTATATCGTTGTGGATTTATAAGTAATTGGTGTTTTATTACTTATAAATAAATATTGCTATACGGTAGGTTTACACGTTCAGAGAAAATTAAGATGTAAATGACGTAAATTCACTCATGGCTATAAATCACTGATTGGCTGTGGTTTACGGATAGGTTGGGTTAAGTATTGGAAAACAACTATGACGTAATGAATTTTAATTTTTTTTTTTTGTTTTGTCTTTACCTCTCGCTACTCTTGGAACTTACGTGAGGTATAGGGATCGTGCTGAAAATCGCAAATCGAGATTTTGGTATATAACCACGTTTTAAGGTCCCTAGAATCCAATTTTAACATTTTCTCGATGATGCCTGTGTATATGTGTGGAGCCTCCGCCCCAAATCAAATAAAGAAAATTTCGTAACTTTGTATTCCTATTCCTACCTATTCTACTATAGAAAGAAGCCGTTAGATATATTAGTGTAAATCAGACAACCGGAAATGGCACTTTACTTGAAACTCTAAATAGTTTTTCTTAGAAATAGTATATTAAGTATTAAGAACGGTAATTCCTTAACGTTCGTGATGCTTATACTATTTTTTGCACGATCGACGCACAGAATTTAAAAGAAAAATAAGATTTGAAAATTATTTTGACATATTAAAAATAATTATTTGTCATTTTTGAAGTAAGCTTTGATTTTTGTTTTTATTTACCGTCTCACCTCCTGCACGATAAGTGAAGCACATCACTTACCGACGTCATTCACATCACTGTTCTGTAATTTATAAATAAGCCCTACTGTCTTGGAAACACCATCGGTAAACAGAAAAAAATAACCCGATCGTTCAAAATAGTATATTATGATATAAGTGTATAAGCTAGCCTTTAAAGCACGCACGACAAGTTTAAAGCCGCGACGCGTAGCGGAGTGGCTTTAATGTCGTAGTGCTTTAAAGGCTAGCTTATACACGTGTATCATACGCTATTTTTTATTATAAATGCATCATAACCATTTAAAACTGAAAATTTTTGCAAATCATACGGTTTTGATTTTTGATCCAGTGAGTTTAAGCGTTTCCAAGGAGACAGTTAGCAATTATTCGTATTGTTTAAGTTGTCAACAAGTCAATATTTTTTCACGTGATTGTGAGAGTGAGAAATGAATGAAATTAAAGAATTAGCTGAACAGGCGGAGTTAAGATTAATTCCGCCTAAATCTAAAGGCGCGTATTATATGGAATACGAAAAATTAAATAAATGGATGGAAAATAAAAATGCCGTAACTGTGGATGAAACACTCATGCTGGCCTATATGAACCAAATGGTATAACGGTAACTTGTGAAATTTATTGTACTTATTTTGTGTTTCGTTATAGTCAAATCAGTATAAACCTTCATCATTATGGTGCATTCATTTCAAATTACAAGCAATGCTAAAACTTAAGAAAGGAGTAAACATAGCTACTTTTCATAAATTGCATGCTTTCATGAAAAGCGTTAATAAAGGCTACGAGCCGAAAAAATCTTTCGTATTTTCGGAAGAACAGTTAAGGAAATTTTTTATTGAAGCCCCAGATAATACCTACTTATTTTTGAAGGTAAGCGCGAGATTATGATATTTTTTACAAAATTTAATAAATATTTTATTTTAAAGGTGGTAGCCATATGTGGAATATTTGGCTCATGCAGGAGATATGAATTATGTGATTTGCGCCTGTCTGATATTAAAAAAGAAGGTTCTGTTTTAATTATTAATATTCGACCATCAAAAACCGAAAAAGGTCGAAAGTTTGCTGTGGTTGATAATGATGACATATCGTATGTCAAATTATTTAACAAATACCTATCTCTACGTCCAGAAAATATATCTACGGATAGAGTATTTTTGAAATACGCCAATGGAAAATGCATTAAACAAGTTGTTGGAATTAATACTTTTGGAAAATGTCCTTCTCTTCTGGCGCGTTTCTTAAATCTTCCTGACGCTACAAAGTATACCGGACACGCGTTCAGGCGCAGTTCTGCCACAATCATGGCAAACAGCGGAATGAGTGTGGATGAACTGAAGCGCCAAGTAGGATGGAAATCATCAACGGTAGCGAGTGGATATAGTGAAGAATCCATACAGAACAAAATATCAGTCACGAAACGCATTGGAGAGGCACTTACCAGTACACAAACTATATTAAAAGATAATATAGACATTCCAGCAAACGGCGACAGCGAAACTATAAATACCCAGCTAAAATCCTGTAATTTCCATATTGCTGACAACAAAAATTGTAATTTTTATATAAATTTAAATAAAAACCAATAATAATAATTGTTTTAGTTGTTATTCATATTAATTGTCATTTTTCGTTACCTAGGTAACTCAAAAATTTAGCGTGTTTTTATGGTCGATTTAAACACGCTTTGGCGTGTTTTAAAGAGGGATTATGATGCATGTATAATAAAAAATACATTTAAATGTTACTTTTTCGAGATTTATATTATAAAAATAAAAAATTATTAAAAACACAACTGCTTGGTTACACCCAGTTGTCAAATGTATGTATGACAATAAATTAGAAAATAATTCTCCAGTTTCTTTCTCAAACTTGTTGCCATTTGGCAATAGTGCCGAAAGCCCGTAGTTTTCAAAAAATCTGTCAAATTATTTTCAATTTATTCTCACTTTACTAAGAATATTTATTAATTTTCCACAATTGTTCCACTTAATAAATGTCAAAATATAGATGTTTATTTGTATTCAAAAATTTTGATGTGGCCAGCACGTTACCTTCCGTCAGTTGTGCGTCAGTTTTATGTATTTTATACAAATTCCATACAGACAGTTTCTTTCGAAAGACTATATTTCCAGTGCATTACCTTCCCTCAGTTCTATGTATTTTGTACAAATTCCATACAGAAAGTTTCTTAGAATTAATTCCATATTTGCAGTAAAATTATAACACAAACATATTATGTCAATCACACTTGACATTGATATCTATCTATCACAATTTTTTTATTTATATTCGCTGTTTCTAGTGTTATTGCATAGCTGGCTGCTTTATGAAATTTAATTTCATTATAATTTTTTAACTCAATATCCATTGAATATGAAGTATAAAATGTAATCAAATCGTATAAAGAATAAAATATTATTTAATATTTATAATAACATTAAATGTGAAAAACTGATATTTAACAGCGTTTTTTCAAGGAAAAATGTTAAAATCTCCAAATGAAAGTACTTCCGGTTGACCAATTATTACCAAAATCTAATCAACTCTTCATATGGATGTAACGAAGTGGAATACGAAAGAATTATAATTTTTAGAATTGTAGTGTCGGAGTTATCGACGGAGAAAAAATCGTCACACACACACACAATTTTTTGACCAAACACAATACCTTCCTTACCTAAAGGTATGACGGAAAGTAAAAAGAAGCCAGCCTCTGTCCGATGATCAAATTTAGAAAAAATAATAAAAAAAACTTGAACAATTTATCTTCCAACCTAAACTTGTCAAATGAGATTTCCAAACTCCTACATCTGACATTCTCATGCTATCCAAATTGTATCTGAACGGATTTTGGAAACCGATATGCTATCGATGCGCGCAGCCGGAATTCGATGACATATGAAAAGAAACACATCTGTATGTGATAAACTAAACTCGACTCGACTCGAAACAGATTCAGATAGAAAGAAAAACGAAACGGAGTTAGTGTAACAGAAGCGAGGAGGCTTGGTTTGGTTTGGTTAGAAAACGAGCTAACCCACTCATGTCCTTGGCGTTACATAAAGCGATATGTAACGTGAGTGCAAGGTTAAGGGCTGTCGTAAACTAGATTCGAAGAATGAGTTTCAGTCTTCTAATTTATGGGAAATGTTTTGTAATAGATTACTTTGTACCTAATTCGGAAAGGACAAAGTTATTCAATCATACAAGTAACATTTACTCATCCATATATAGATATAGATATTTCATTGTCTTCTAACTTAAATAACTTCAATTTTTAACAAATAAAGATTTTGGACAGTTTTATTGATAATAAAATAAAACATTATCTCTAATCTTACAATTAAGGGAAAATAAATCTAAAATAGGGCTGTTGCAAGAATTTTTATATGCCTTTTAAGTATTAAATTTAAAAAGATATCAATATTTAAATAGCCTCAAATTTGAAAGTATCAGCAAATATCCATTAGATAATTTACAATTAATTTTTGAAATTTGGATAATATTTTGAAAGTCACGTGATCTGAAACAGAATTATGACGTCACAACACATACATCTTCATCGGCTCCAGTTGGTCCCTTTATAGTGTCAATTATTTTTGTTTTGTTACAAGTGTTATGATATAGTTATTAACGTCATAAGGCTGATATGAAGCATATAACAGATGAGGTTGAATATTGTAAAATCGAGGCGATAGCCGAGATTTTACAATCAACTGTGTCTGTTATTTGTACATCAGCCGTGTGACGTTCAGTATTTTTCATAATAACAAAATATCTTCTGAAAATTCTATTTTCATAATACCATACTGTTAAATGTGCTTTAACAGTACTGTATGCTCAACCGATATATGCATCAAAACAGCCACGGCCGTTATTTTTTATAACAGTACAATTATTAAAAATCATGTGTTCCTAAAAAAATCTCAGCATCATGAGATTGTCATGAAGAGCTGTCGCCTGTCAATATGCCATAGAAAATAGAATTTTAAGAAGATATTTTATGTTATTATGAAAAATACTGAACGTCACACGGGTGATATACAAATAACAGACACGGTTGATTATAAAATCTCGGCTATCGCCTCGATTTTACAACATTCAACCTCATCTGTTATTTGCATCATATCAGCCTTATGACGTTAATAACTATTTCTATGACATATTGACAGGTGACAGCTCTTCACGACACACTTCATGATGCTGCAATTTTTTTAGAAACACTTGATTTTTAATAATTCTACTGTTATAAAAAATAACGGCCGTGGCTGTTTTGATGCATATATTGGTTGAGCATAGAGTACTGTTAAAGCACATTTAACAGTATGGTATTATGAAAAGTATATTGTCAAAGTTGTAAAACAAGTGTCAAATTTTTGAGTTTGGTTCGTGTTAGATAATAAAAACTCCAATATAAAATGAGTAATTTACAGTATCGTATTGTGCCGTTTTGCAAAATTGCTGCTAGGAGCAAACCTACTATTCAATTTATAAACATGCCAAAAGATGCGAAGAAAAGTAAATTGTGGCTGGAAGTAGTATGTCGAAGAGTTATGGTTGGGTTTTTACATTTCATTTTACCTTAACTCTTTAACACCTCTTATTTCGGCAGCAGTAAAACAATCGTTTTTCGATATAAATTCAGTCACCATCCAGCTATCGACATTCAGTAAACTGTCCAACTTAGCTTGAGTGTAGTCTGTATTAGCCATTATTACTTACTCATTAATAATGGAAAATGTCAACGTCAAATGTCAAATTAGAAGTTTGTTATTAACATGTGACAAACTAACGCCTACGTGTGTTTATCTAAGTAACAAAAATAAACGAAGGTGATGGAAAATTTGTTTTTCTATTGGCTGTGAATGACGTAATGTATGTGTTTTTACGACATAGGAGTGGGGAGTTGTTTTTCATGACTATGTTTGGCGCCAAACTTTTTATTTAATTATTTACGAAAATAATAATATTAGTAAGAAAAATATTGCATAAACTTTCATTTAAAATGCTTTTTGGAAAACGTGAAACAGGCTCATTGGTTGTTAGGGCATATGACAAAATACACTGTTTATTGGTGGCTACAAGATTTTGCGGATACTACGTGGTGCACTCGCCAACGCAGCTAAAGTGCTGATTTGAGCTGTGTTTTTTTTTTATAATCTGATATCTATCACTAAATACCTAAAGTAAAGTTGAAAATAAAGGTAAAAATATAAATTAAAAAAAAATATGGGTAGCAAGTTTTTATCGTCTCTTCAAAAATATTGAATAAAAAATTGGCACGCAAGTAGCCCATTATCGATAGAACTCAACGACGCAGCTAAAGTGCCGTTTTGAACTATAGATACTCCAAAACATTCTGCAACAGTAAATTTTCAGAGACCATATTAAAATACATTAGTATTAGTCTACATGCAGAGGTCCAAACACTCCTTTTCTCAGAGAGTGGTTTACTATTATTAATTTAAATTTAAAAAACCTCATTTAATATTATTTGTCATAATATTCAATACAAAATAAGAAAATTCATCTTATGTCTATTACTTGCATATTACTCGTTTCCTTTCTATTAACTACCAGGTGTTAATGAATGTAAAACTTAACATTTATTATTATGTAAATCACCATTATAACATTAATGTATACTAGATAAATATGCTCATATGTGTTGCAAAAAATGGCATTCTTAATTGACTGTACAAGATAAATTATCTAATTATAGTCATTATTCTATTCTGTTCTCATAACTTGTGGCAAATATGCATCTTTAAACTACATATTTGTATTTTTTTATCTGAAATAGTAAAAGATTACTTAGTTGGCCTTGGATGAAACATCTGACAGATTAGTTAATTTTTTATGGTTTTCATTTTCCGTATTTGCATTTTTAATTATATTGATAAAATCGCTAAAATTAGACGAATCGTTAACAGAATTTTACATTCTTGCATCGATTGGTGTAAGGTAAATAATATTGCTCAACAGATTAAATGATTAACATAGTGTCAAAACAAACAAGTGATTATAACATCTTTATTTCGGCCACATTACAAACGATTAGGAAATCTGTAAATTTTAATTTAATCCAATTCAATTGAAGAATCCTACTAATAGATAGAAAGTGGGCCTTTCAAATGGTTTATTTCAAGAACGCATACAGAAGATAAAAGGAATGACAGTCCAAGCATTTTTGCTTAGTAGATTTGGTAGTCAGACTCGTAAAATTCTATTAGGTCCCATATAAGTTGAAACTCGACCTATCTGTGGGTATAATAACGTCCAATTTGAGTTTTGGACTTAGATTGAACACAATATCTTACTTCAAAAATAATGTTAGGAAAAATATAATCTGAGTCCATTACCTTCCATCAGTTATACGTATTTTCTACAAATTCCATACAGAAAGTTCCTTGTAAAAGATTCTAAATTTCTTGTACATTACCTTTCGACAGTTGTATGTCTTTTATACAAATTCCCTACAGAAAGTTTCGAGCAAAAGATCCTATATTTCGAGTAAAATTATAACACAAATATACTACGAATATGTCAATTGCACTTGACACTGACCACTGACATCTTTCAATCAGATTTTTACCTTCCGTCACCTTTAGGTAAGGAAGGTATTGTCTTTGGTCAAAAAATTCGGTGGTGAGTTTTTGATGAATAAGCACGTTTTAGGGTCCCTAAAATACGATTTTACTATTTTTACAATGATGTATGTATGTGTGTGTGTGTGTGTGTGTATGTATGTGTGTGTGTGTGTGTGTGTGTGTCTGTGTGTGACAAAATTTTCTAATGCGATAACTCTAATACTACAATTCCAAAAATTATAATTCTTTCGTATTCTGCTTCGTTACATCCATGTGAAGAGCTGATTAGATTTTGGTTATAAATGGTCAACCGGAAGTACCCTCATTTGAAGATTTTAACAGTTTTTCTTGAAAAAACGATGTTAAATATCATTTTTTCACATTTAATGTTATTATAAGTATTAAAGAATATTTTATTCTCTATACGATTTGAATGCATTTTATACTTCATATTAAATGGATATAGAGTTAAAAAATTATAAAGAAATTAGATATGATATGTTAGCCAGCTATGCTCTAACTCTGGAAACAGCTGCTACATTAAGAAAATTCTGATTGAAAGGTGTCAGTGTCAAGTGCAGTTGACAGCATGTTTGTGTTTTTTTACTGGAAATATAGGATCTTTTGTTAGAAACTTTCTGTATGCTATTTGTATAAGATACATACAACTGCCTTAAGGTAATGTACGAGAAATAGAATCTTTTGCAAGGAACTTTCTGTTTGACATTTATACAAAATACATAGAACTGACGGAAGGTAATGTGCTGGCCACATCAGATTTTTTTAATATAGTAGCTGTTTCTAGCATAGCTGGCTAATTTATAAAATTGAATTTCTTTATAATTTGGTAACTCTATAGGTGCATTTATAAATGGAAATTAGGTTTATGGTTTTTGTTTAGGTTTAAGTAAGTCATTCATAAATGTAAGTTTAAATTACCTGAAAATTAGTTCTGATATGTACAGACATTTGTGTAAATGCTTCAAAAACAAGATTAAAATATCGGTAGAGCTGTACTAAACAAGACACCTGTGCGCCGTGAAACTATCATTCGCTTGGCATTATTGGTTATATTTCAGCAATTAATTTATAGCAGTTTCCATGTTCTTCTCGCATTTGTTTAAAAAGCCGAATCCACCAAGTGGATACTAAATGAAGATGGATGTATATATCTATATCATTTCAGACTCGTTCTCATTGGTGAAGTTTGTGACGTCACTAAATCATAAACCTAAAGTTTGGACCTTACAATGTTTAGCTTTATGATTTGGATTTAGAGACCCTAAATTCTGAAGTGTGAATAGAGTCATTACATAATATGCGGTCAAAGTCTTTAAATCTAAAGTATAAATCTAAAACCAATTTTCATTTTTGATTGCACCTTATCCATTTAATATGAATTATACAATGCTGTCAAATCGTATAGAGAATACAATGTTCTTTAATATTTATAGTAACATTAAATGTGAAAAAATGATATTTAACATAGTGTTTTCAAGAAAAACTTAAAATCTTCAAATGAGGGTACTTCCGCTTGACCAATTATAACCAAAATCTTATCAGTTCTTCGTATGGATGCAACGAAGAGAAATACGAAAGAATTATAATTTTGGAATTGTAGTATTAGACTTATTGAAGACGAAAATTTTGTACATACAGACATCATCGTAAAACTCACAACCGAATTTTTTGACCAAAGACAATACCTTCCTTACCTAAAGGTGAAGGAAGGTAAAAACTATTGGAGATGCAGTCTTCGTAAAATGATTTTATTCAATTGCCATTTTTTTAACAATCAGAGTTTTGGTTCCTAATGAAGGGCTATTTTAATAATAGTTGGAAAAACTAACAATTTTATTTCGAAAATAAATTAAGACAAGGATGAAGATATCATTTAAATTGTTTGACGATATCAACCCAGGAAACCTCAACCTCCTCTGAATTTATAAATACTGCCACCATCACATCCTATTCGAATAAAATGACATAAAGATATTGTTATCAAATTCCATTAGTTTAAACAACAAGAGAATTCATGAATGAAAAATTCCTTAGTCATCTTTATTTTTAAACTGTTTTATATAAATATTTATTTTTCCGATAGTATGTTTGGTAGTACCACATCTGAATTCGTACACGTTGCAATGCATCTAGAATAAATCTTTGTACATATGTAAAATTTGAGCAATTTTGCCTTGAAGATATTTATAAGATTGTGACAATCCATGCCAACGAACTTCCTATGTCTTATTCGCGAAATGAAGATATCTGAACAGCTGAAGAAATATAAACATTGAGTCACATTAAATCTATTACTACAGTCAAAATAAACCACTTAACTTTTTACTATTTCTTCTCGAGAAGTAGGCTATGCGAAGAAATATTTACAAAATTGTTTTGTTTCACATAAATAATTGAGGTAGTCATAAATAATTACGTTATACAGGCAGTTAATTTAAATATGTATTGCTCTAGTTTCATTTTAAATAATCTGTTTTGTATAATAACCTTTAACAATTATAATGTAAGTAATAATGAGTTGAAAATCTGTTTAATTATTATTATCTGCTCTCTGGAAATATGTGACGATGTAGGATTAAAATAGCTGATAAAATATTTTATAAAGTTCTTGTATTATGAGTAAGAGAACTTGGGGAAATAGAATGAATGTCCATTTTCTAGCAAAATGAGATGATTGGTTCTACTAATAGACTGAAGATAGGGCTTTTAAATAGTATATTTAAAGAGGGCAAAAACGGTAACAATAGTTCTAAGATATAGGCCTTAGAAATTGCAATAGACCTTTTCACTTTAACGGCTATCTCTTTCTATCGCTGCAAATAAAAAGTAAAATGGCGCCAACAACTACCAGTTGAGCTGTTAAACGAAACGTCAAAAATATTGCTTTTGTAAATTTTTTAGTTATTTTTCTCACATTTTACGTCTAAATTTTTAGAAACAAACGTTATAGATCTCACTTGTTCTTACTATGTGCAGATCCCCATTGCGCATATCTTCTATCTCTTTAAATTGAAAAGGTCTATTCAAGATCTAAACAGGATGACGGTCCAAGCATTTTTGTCTAGTAGATTCGGTAGTCAGTTTGGTAAAATTCTATTAGGTCTCACAAAAGTTGAAACTCACCCCATTTATGGGTATAATAAAGTTAAGAAATGATCAATCTGAATTTTAGACTAGTACTACAAGAAAAATGTATCATGGAATTCCAAATACTGTCCCTTGGTCTTGGTGTTCATTTTAAATACCCTGGCGAACGATTTGCTGTCTTCCCCCGAAAAATAGACGATCTACCCAGCTGTAAGTAATCGTGGGTCATGACCCAAATGTGTTTAAAAAAAATATTTTAGAATCTAGGTATTCTGTATCGCACCTACATTTTTTTGTTGTTTTTACCTCCGTCACCTTTAGGTAAGGAAGGTATTGTCTTTAGTCAAAAAATTTGGTGGTGAGTTTTTAATCAATAAGCACGTTTTAGGGTCCCTAAAATATGATTTTACCATTTATGTGATGATGTCTGTATGTAGGTACGTGTGTGTGTTTGTGAGTGAGAGAGAGAATGTGTGTGTGTGTGTGAGAGTGTGTGTGTGTGTGTGTGTGTGTGTGTGTGTGACAAAAGTTTGCTCTGCGATAACTCTAATACTACAATTCCAAAAATTGTAATTCTTTCGTATTTCTCTTCGTTACATCCATATGAAGAGCTAATTAGATTTTGGTTATAATTGCTCAACCGGATGTACCCACATTTAAAGATTTTAACAGTTTTTCTGAAAAAACAATGATAAATAACATTTTTTTCAAACGTTGTAGAAATGGTATTTTTGTGACTTGATTCACAAGGTAGAAGTTTCATTTCTATGCCGCTGGAAATTTCTACGCCGGCGGAGTAGAAATAAAATAAATAAATATCCATAGAAACTACATAGAATTAACGAATAAAAAGAAAAGAAGTGCGTTTGAAAAAAAAATTTAATGTGTCATTCGGAATAAGTGTCTTTGTGTGCCTCGCATGCAATTGTCCGACTTGCTTCGCTCGTCGTGCAAACTTCCATGCTCGCAACACAAAGTATCACTTTTACTCCCAATAACACAATATACTATTTTTCACATTTAATGTTATTATAAATATTAAAGACTATTTTATTCTTTATACGATTTGACCGCATTTAATACTTCATATTAAATGGATATAGAGTTAAAAATTATAAAGAAATTAAATTTCATAAAGCTATGCTATAACTATGGAAACAGCTACTATATCAAGAAAATTCTAATTGAAAGATGTCAGTGTCAAGTGCAATTGACAGAGTAAAACTGTAAGAATTACGACTTTTTTTTCAATTCTAGTATTAAATGCATCTTTCTCGGAAACAGTTGAAGATCAGACCTATGTTGAATGTTGATTAAGCTTTTTTATTCATTTTGGTCACTACTATATGCCCTTAAGGTTTGAACGTTTGAACGCATATAGAGAGGACAGAGACAGAAATTTTTATTTATGAAAGCAAATCATATACCACTTTCATCAATTAAATTGAAATATTTATTAGACAGTTTTAATATGTGTTTATTTAAAAAAGCATTAAACGTAAACAAATGCGTTAATGACTTTAAATTAAATCATTTTATTGAGAACCTAAATTAAAAAAGCTATCACATAAATACTGAACTGTAACTATACTTGAATTTTTCCGACTTTACATTTCGAAAATCACATAAAAACTCTGACATTTTTTACGACTACAGTAAATTCTTATAATTAAAAAAATCTTTTTGCAATATTGTTTTCTCCTATCAAACCATTAATTAAAAATGTTAAACAATGTCTATTATTGTCAATAAACTTTACTGCTTTACAGTAGATGTAAAAGTTTAAAACAAGTTAATTTTATCTAAACACAAACCTTCAACTGTTGAGAAATATGAGTTATATTCCTGTTAATAAAATCTTAGTGAGCTGAGCAAACAGAAAAAATCCCTAGCAAATAAATGAACGTCGGCGCTCTACATAGGTGACGTCACTGCACCCTCTTGGCCGTGACACACATTATTATGCGCTGAACACGGCTCTAAACTTTGCTGATATGTAAAAATCACATCGTTAGACTTAAATAGGTTAGTTTCTACAGCACTACAGCCCTTGGCAACCGGTTTGCTATTGTATTTTATTTATTATCTAGAATGCTGTGAGCGATGCTGTGTTGTTGGAAACAAAAGAATATCGATGGATTTGCATAGCCTACTCTAAGAAAGAATATAAAATTTAGTCGTTCCTATACTGTTAACAAATGTTCTATTTGTATTCTATAACAACAGTGTTTAATTATTATTATTATTATTAATTAATTTAATGCTTTTAACGCTTGTCACACTAGTCACTGACACCTGTCAGATTAGATCTATTGTAACATCTTATTTTTCTGGAAGCAGTCCCAAAGTTCCAAGAGTTAGTTTCCTCATTTGCCGTGAGGTATCTTTTACTTAGCGTTTATTTTTTATAGCAAATCCGATTTAGCATACCTATATAGCATTTGTAATTTTAATATACAGGGTGTTTCAAAAATAGTGTAACAAAATTTAAGGGCGTATAGTACTGACCAAAATGAGTAAAAAAGCTTAATCAACATGGGCCCGATCTTCCTTAGTTTCCGAGATTTGAGGTAGTGAAAAATGAGTTTTTACGGGGTTTATGTCTGCTAAACTATTATTCACGAAAGATGACTATTCAAGGTCATTTGTGAGCCGTCTGATATAATATTACTTGCAGATAACTTCATTGCATTTCGTTTGCATAGGCGTGCAACATGAAATATTTATGGACACATTTTAACTGAAAAAATTAGAATAATTCATTTGAAAATTATGTTTCTTTCTAAATAATGCCTTTCTGAAAGATTTATGTTCTTCGTTTATGTTTTTGCAAAATACAAAAACATAGACTTAACTTATAAACCAAGCAATAATAATTTGATTTAAACGTCATCGCCAATGGGTAAATTTTAGCACAGAGGGCAGTGTAGTAGATAATTAGGTATCTGTAATTCTGCGACATATGTCATTATTATTTATAGTGTGTTAGAAAGTAATGCCACTATTTACGTATATCTGTCACACCACATAAATTAAATAGACATAGGGCAAATAATCTTTCTCTTTCTAATACAAAATGTGGCTAAGCTACTGCTATAAAGTGATGAGTATTCTTTCTTCGAAAAAATTACCTTGAATAGTCATCTTTCGGGAATAATAGTGTACCTGGAAAACTATAAGAGTTACGACTTTGATTAAATGGGATTTTTTGTTTACCTTTCAGATCTTGATGTGCTTTTGTTTTTTTTTTTAAAAAAAAAGAATCAAATAATTGTACTATGTTAAATGTTGTGGAAACCTTGGCCAATATTTAATTTTTAAATAACTTCGTAACTATTAGAAATTGAGAAAAACGTTTCATATAAAATTTTATTTTTTACCTTCCGTCACCTTTAGGTAAGGAAGGTATTGTCTTTGGTCGTTTTAGGGTCCCTAGAATACGATTTTACTATTTTTACGATTATGTCTGTATATATGATGTATAGATGGATGTATGTTTGTATATATGTATGTGTGTGTGTGACGATTTTTTCGAATCGCGTAACTCCAATACCACCTTTCCAAAAATTATAATTTTTGCGTATTCCTTTTCTTTAGATCCATATGAAGAGCTGATTAGATTTTGGTTATAATTGGCCAACCGGAAGTACCCTAATTTTAAGATTTTAACAGTTTTTCTTGAAAAAATGCTGTTAAATATCACTCTTTCACATTTAATGTTATTATAAATATTTAAGAATATTTTATTCTCTATACGATTTGATTACATTTTATACTTCATATTCAATGGATATAGAGTTAAAAAATTATAAAGAAATTAAATTTCACAAAGCAGTTAGCTGTGCTATAAACATGGAAACATCTACTACATTAAGAAAATTCTAATTGACAAATGTCAGTGTCAAAGTGCAATTTACATAATATGTTTGAGTTATAATTTTGCTGGAAATATATAGAATCTTACAAGAAACTTTCTGTATTGAATTTGTACAAAATACATACAACTGACTGAAGGTAATGTACTGGAAATATGGAATCATTTGCAAAAAAAACTTTCTTTATGGAATTTGTACAAAATACATAGAACTGTGGGAAGATAATGTGCTGGCCACATCAGATTTTTTATAGTCTATTTACTGACAGACAAAATTTTCTTCGATCACTATCTTTGTCAATTTTTTTCGATTTTTCGTTTTTCTCGGAAACAGTTTAAGATCAGTCGTGTGTTGATTAAGCTTTTTCACTTATTTTGGTCAGTACTATATGCCCTTAAATTATTTTATCGTATTTTTGAAACACCCTATATTTTTTACTTTATTCTTATTTAAATTTGATCATAAATACATAAATTTTTAAGTAAAAAATACCAGAAAATATATTGAGAAAAAAATTATCTATATTATAAAATATTCAAATTATAACTGTCACCAATCATTTTATTACAAATTATTGATTTTTAATGAATGTAGTTTTTAATATATTCAACTTTTTGTTCGCCGAAAGCCATGTTTTGAAAAAGAACATATTTTTCATTTCCGCTAACTAAAAATGCAAATGCATCTTATATTTTAGCATCAAGCGACATTTTTTTTGTTTTTCACACAACATAAATCGTGTTTACTTTTTGCAATTTTAATTTTTGCTGTCGTTGAACCTTAAAATATTTCACACTTAAAAAATAAAAACATTTTTACCTTCCGTCACCTTTAGGTAAGGAAGGTATTGTCTTTGGTCAAAAAATTCGGTGGTGAGTTTTTGATGAATAAGCACGTTTTAGGGTCCCTAGAATACGATTTTGCTATTTTTACGATGATGTCTGTATGTGTGTGTGTGTGTATGTATGTGTGTGTGTGTGTGTGTGTGTGTGTGTGTGTGTGTGTGTGTGTGTGTGTCTGTGTGTGACAAAATTTTCTAATGCGATAACTCTAATACTACAATTCCAAAAATTATAATTCTTTCGTATTCCTCTTCGTTACATCCATGTGAAGAGCTGATTAGATTTTGGTTATAATTGGTCAACCGGAAGTACCCTCATTTGAAGATTTTTACAGTTTTTCTTGAAAAAACGATGTTAAATATCATTTTTTCACATTTAATGTTATTATATATATTAAAGAATTATTTATTCTCTATACGATTTGAATGCATTTTATACTTCATATTAAATGGACATAGAATTAAAAAATTATAAAGACATTAAATATCGTGTATATTAGTCAGCTTTGCTATAACTCTGGAAACAGCTGCTACATTAAGAAAATAGAAAATTCTGATTGAAAGGTGTCAGTGTCAAGTGCAGTTGACAGTATGTTTATGTTATAATTTTACTGGAAATATAGGATCTTTTGTTAGAAACTTTCTGTTTTGAATTTGTATAAAATACATAAAACTGCCTTAAGGTAATGTACAAGAAATATAATCTTTTTCAAGGAACTTTCTGTATGACATTTATACAAAATACATAGAACTGATGGAAGGTAATGTGCTGGCCACATCAGATTTTTTAATTATCAGTTTATTTTTTATGTGACATTTGCATAGCTCACTTTGCCTATGACATCATGCATGATTGGAAAGAATATGATAATTTTTTTATAGGACAGAAATTATAAACATACATAAGACGAACTACTTAAGAACTACTATTGGTAATGTAATGTGAAGATGATTTTTTTACAGCGATATCTGAGCAATTAAATTATTTTTAGACAAATTTTAATTGTAACAAAAATTGTAGATTAATTTTACTACTTTTGGGTCAAGGTTACTCATTAAAAGGATTTTGAAATGTATTTGCTATTTGGAAATTTTATAGGATACATTTTGTTTTTACACTAATAAACATTTACATAGAATTAATTTTATCAAATAGCCCAATTTAAAACAACAAATATTTTCTAGAATCCAAATATTTCTACAGTATGGGGTCTCGTGGCCGCGTGCCTGAATGTCTGATCGCGAATCGGGGGAACGGAGTTCGATCCCGACCGACGCCAAATATTTCGATTTTTAAATGGTACAAAATTTACCCCTGTGGTGCACTCTCCACGCTAGCAATGAGTGCCCGTGAGGTGACGCCTGGTAAACGCCCGCACGGTACAAATATGTCATTATCATTACCGACATCTGCGTACAAAGCAGATTGGACACCCAGAAATGGGTAATATGCCGTGATGATATATTTATTTATTTATTTATTATGGTTAGTTACTACAAATTTTAAATATGTAAATAATTTTTTTGTCTGCCTAAACGAAAAGTGAAATTTTACGTACTTATTTTCGGAACGAAAAATGATACTTTTCAGAAGGTTATCACTTTTCGTCCGCAAGTCTTTTTCATCCGCAAATATTTTCGTCCGCAAAACCTTTATCGTACGCTAAGCCATCATTTTTCGTCAGCAAACCTTTATCGTCCACAAATCTTTTTCGTCCGCTAAGCCTACTACGATTTAATATTATTGTAATTATGTGAACTACCCTTCTAGATCTATTATTAGTAAGGTAGACAGAAAATGTAATATAAACCCCGGCAAAAAATGTATATTATAGCCTCGCTTGTATGCGAAGCTATAAAATACAATTTTTTGTCCTAGGTACATAATAGTTATTTGTATATCAAGGCCGCGAAATCACTCTTTTGCGTATCGAGAGAAAAAGACAATATCGAGGGCGCTAAAGAAATTCGCGGACAAGGTGTACACAATATTTTTTGTGCGACGGTACAAAATATGTAATTGCAAATTTTATTAATTTTAAACAGTTTCATTGTAAATGGAAAGTTAACTTTCAAGGTGGCTATGGGATTGACATTTGATAAACAAAACCATGCAATGGACCTTTTCAATTTAACGGCTATCTCTTTCTATCGCTGCAAATGGTAAGATAATGGCGCGAACAACTGCCAGTTGGGCTGTCAAACGAAACGTCAAAAGTATTGCAGTTATTAAAATACCTGTATTCTCAGTGAAAATTTGCATCGTTAGACATTTTACCTCCAATAAAAGCTTTTGTAACTTATTTCGATAAATTTTTTAAAGTTATCTGTGATATTGTCACATTTTACGTCTAAATTTTCTAGAAACAAACGCCATAGATCTCAGTTGTTCTTACTATGCGCAGATCTCCATTACGCATATCTTCTATCTCTTTAAATTGAAAAGGTCCATTCTTAAGTGTCAAAGTGATTATTTACGTAATTTCACGGCCGTAACAATGAGAACGGCAACTTTTATCTTATTTAATTATTTTATTATATACAAAAAGTTTTGAATGTTTTAAAACTACTAAAGTTACACAAATATAATTTTTATGATATATGTATATACATGTTATAATTACGATGTTTTTATTTTCAGTTCCAAGTAGGTAATACATCTTTTATTTTTTAAAATGATAAAAAAAATGGTTTAGCAAAATGATTGAAAATGTGGTCTCGTGGCCGAATGCCTGAGTGTCTGCTCGCGAATCTGGGGAACCGGGTTCGATCCCGACCGGCGCCAAATATTTCGAATTTTAAATGGCACAAAATTGACCCCTGTGGTGCATTCTCCACGCCAGCAATGAGTGCCTGTGAGTGTGGTAATCGCCCGCACGGTACAAATATGTCATAATTATTACCGATATCAGCGTACAAAGCAGATTGGCACACCCAGCAATGGGTAGTATGCCGTGAGGATATATTTATTCATTTATTGAAAATCTAAATTTAGAATACAACACAAACTGCCAATAATAGGTAATGATAGTTTAAATTTTACATAAATTTCAATTGTTTAAATTTAGAGATAAATGGAATTTAATTTAAGATTCATTTTTTTTAAGAGATGTCCAGTATATTATAGAAATTGTGTTTGTAAATTTTTAGTACATAGTTACAATAGGTAGGTACACTAAAAAAAATAAGAATAAAAATTTGTCCATTTAATATTAAAAAAAGTTTTTCATAAGCTGTAACCAAAATATTGTACATTTCAAATTTTATAAAACTAGCTCAACATTTTTTTATAAATAAAATAAATTTTTGATTACAATAATAAATAATTTAAAAAATCGCGCCTAATAAAAAGCACACCCCCTACCTTGCTAGCGTCCAATGTCAATCCGCTACCTCCCTCGATTGTCTTCGTCGATCGTCTTGTGTTCTAGATCGCGTGTCGCACGGTCGCGTGTCACGGAACAACTGACGATCACACGGTGCTCAGTCCAAGTCGCGACTGTCGACTGTTTAGCGCGCGAAACCACACATATACCTCGCGAATAACAGAGAGGGTGCTATGACAGAGTGTTTATAGCCAGAGATGATAACAAGAGAGAGAGACAGAGAATGGGATATAAATAGGGGTGATGGGAAGTTATGAATGGTTGGACGTATCAGTGACGTAGAAGAATAGTATTTAAAAATAAGTATATCATCATGGTTGTGCTTAAATTTTAAGTGAGGATGTTCTAGTAAGAATATTTTAGCAGATGATGTATTAGCATTAACACTGAGATCTGTTACATATTAACTCTTAAGTGCACTCATGCGTACATAATGCGATGAATAATATTATCTTTATGAATATGAACCTATATTTTCTGGAATAGTTAATTAATTGTGCTTCTGACGGGTCATAAAATTTATTTATGTTGCTGTAACTTCAATTTTATGGTATTGGGAAAGTATATTTTCCTATTTATTAATAAATAAGCACCGTAGCAATTGGCAAATATGGGGGAAATTTTTATGTTTTATATTAAGCTTTTTGCGTTATTATAACTATAACAAAAATGAAAAAAAAATATGTATAACTTCTAATTATAGTTATTTATGATAGATGTAAGTAAAGGCATACATTATCCACAAGCATAAAGTTTAATGGAGAAAATATGTGACCATTTTATTCCATCTAATTATAGAGTTAAATATAATATACCCGTATTTTTTTAAATTTGTTAAATATTAGTGGAATATGAGAAAAACGACAATAAAATTTCTGTGACGTCACTTGGACAAATTAATAAATAATATATATATATATATATACTGTTCAAAGAAATTCCTAACTCGGAGTAGGCTATGAACAGAGAAATGTATGTATGATCATTATTCAATTCAAAAGTCAAGTTGTCAAAAAGTCAAAATTGATTTTGAAACGTAATTTAAAGGAGAAGAGACAATAAAAAAGGATACAGTATCTTGACATTCTTGTTTCCATTTCTAAAATAAGATTCAAGAAGAAAAGCTTTGATTTCTTTAGATAACATTTTTGACAATATCTCATGTCAAATTAACATTTAATTAGATATTTTTAAATTGACATACATTTTTTTGTTCATAGCCTATTCCGAGTAAGGAATTTTTTTGAACACACTGTATATATATGTATGTATATATGTATATATGTATACAGGGTGTTTCCCTTAAAACAACGCAAGCTTTTTATTTATATCGTTGAAATAAGAAAATAATATTCTATTTAAAGGGCTAAAAAATATATAGAATGCCATTTAAAAAATTATATTATTGTTCTACCGTTTGAGAATCACTGGTTAAATATTCGGTTTGTTACTATTGATACATTATCCCCTTATTCTTGATCATTTTTAGTATAAAACATTTTTCTCTAAAGTTGTTAGTTCGCCCAAAAAAGCGCTGGTTGTTTTAAAGGAAACACCCTGTATAATGAGAACGAAAGAGATAGGTCTATCTACCTCTTTCGCTCTCGGAAACTGTTCAAAATCAAATCGGAACTATACAGGGTGTACCACCAAAACTTTGTTAATAAAACCTTACTGAAAATAACTAAAATATTAAATTTATATAACTTTCAATTGGATTTTTCTCAATATTTTTATTTATGTAAAGATATAAAACTAATACATGGTTGAATTCAGGAAAAAATACGCTATGGAATAGGCATAAATAATTAGTATAATCCCATTTGAAAAAATATAACTTTGTGATGCAACTTGAGAACTCCTGGTTTATAAAAATATTTTCTTCTCTACTGGGAAGTCCCCCTTGGTGTCCTATTACTTTGTTCTTTAGTATTTTTTTGTAACTATAATAATAAAGAAAATAATGGCGGTGGTCGGTTTGGTGTTACATCCTGTATGTTCGTAGTATGAAGCTTTATTTTGTATTGTGTTCGAAACCTTAAGTACCTATATTATTATAAATATACAAATATTGTCATCAAAACAGAAGACTGAAGAAAACCAGTGACAAGTGAATGACTAATAATTATAATTCATTAATGCAAACTTAAGTCATCAAAGTAAAAAAAATCTTACAATACAAATACATATGTTGAATAATAGTATAGTTGAATGATTCAGAATCTGCAATAACTTGCAATTTTATTTTATCAGTTATTTAAATGTAAAACATTGGAAATTACCTATATTCTGAAATAATAATATAACTCTATAATTACTACTGAGTACTACAGATAACTTCATACTAGTTTCATTATTATGTAAATATTTTTAATCAAATAGTACAAACATAGCTTATAATTATAAAAAAATAAAAATTATCATATTTGCAAAAAATAAGTCTAAAATTTATCGTCATATTATAATCGAATCGGTATGAAAATTATACATAGATAACGGTGGTTCTGTTTCGTTTTATCGCCATGGCTAACTTGATATGCAAAAAAAAGTAAACAAAAACAAGAAAACAAAATCTAATGATTTGTTATTATCTGTCAAACTGTGATTGTTCCGTGAATTATTTAAAGGAAAAAATATCAAATAAACTTAGTTTTCTTTATTCTTCTACATACAGTTTAAGGTAGAATAAGGAACTGTTTTCATAATTGGTAAGACGCTTTTTTATTGAAAATTATATTATATTTAGTTAGGTTAGGTTAAGTTTAACATATTTCGTTGTATTCTTCCGATTTCCTCTTGACTTTTTTTTGATTACAACAATAAAATGTTTATTTACAATAAAATTTGATCACAATAATGGAAATAACTAATTACACAAAAAAAAACTAGTATATAATTATTACTGAATGATTTTACTTATAAGGCATTATTCATTGTGAATTAATTTATTTATTTTTAATACTTTCGATTACAACAAAGTAAAACTAAATTACAATAAAGAAAATGTGATTACAATAATCTAAATCGCAAAGACAGGGCCACGTTCTTTAATATGCCAACCTGTCACAAAAATACCAATCTGTCTTTGCCCAAAATTCGTTTGTAAGCGTTATCTTACAGAACATATACGAAATAATTATTTTTATTGTAATTTTTAAATAAATAATCAAAGGAAAATATTCTATTTTTTAATATTTTAAAAACAATATTCTTAAATTATAAATAAATATAAATAAATATATCATCACGGCATATTACCCATTGCTTGGTGTGCCAATATGCTTTGTTCGCAGATAACGGTAATGATGATGACATATTTGTACCTGCGGGCGTTTACCAAGCGTCACCTCACGGGCCCTCATTGCTGGCGTGGAGAGTGCACCACAGAGGTCAATTTAAAATTCGAAATATTTGAGAATAATTTAGACCTCGTATCACTCTTTAAAAATATATTGCACTTCATTCCATTTTGATTTATCTAGCGAGGCATATATTCTGTAAATGCAACATTATAAAAGTAATAATTAAAAATACAAGTCGAAAACATTAACAAACCAACCTATTTCATTCAGAAAGTAGTGACACTTTGACATAACACATAAGGATAAAACATAAGAAATAAAATTTGGTAATTTCTTATGTATTATGTTTATCTTTTATCTCAAAACTTCGTAAGCGGTGCGATCTAAGAGTGCACATTTAGATTTTATGTTTTATTCATTATTCCTTATGAAAAGTTGTATAAACCAGCCTTAACGCAACTAGTGTACTCTGTGGAGTAATCCATAAATAAAATTAATAATGTTAATATTCGTACAAAATTATTAGCTCCCTTAATCTCTTCAATAATAATACAAATATAGATTTCTGTATTTGATAAGTAAATAAGGGTAATTTTATTACTTTCTCAAATATAGCAATACTGCTGGTACCCTTATTATTCATCTCTAAAATATCCATAACAATAAAATAATACGAAAGTGAATCAGTATTCAACATATTCTATAACTATTTATTCAATATTTTACTCACACTCCTAAAAATACTCAAAAAACCGTAAATATGTAATCGTAAACATACATTTCACGTCTTACGCGATATACATACTTACCACAAGATATAAACTTTCATTTGTTACTCACTCTTTCCAAGAACAAATGAATATCACTCATTCCATAGGTCACTATCTTTGATATTAAAATGTGTGTTTTGTTTTACCTACGTCAATATTTAAAACGGAAGATGATGTAAGGAAGGAGAGTAACTGATCGTCAATTGTATTTTATTTTTTTACGATAGTGTTATGTTTAATTCTATGAGTCATTATTACTAGAAGGAGCAAAGTTTATCTTGATCGGTTGCAATGTATATGAATGAATATGTTACTATATTCTGCATATGTAAATCACCAGAGAAATGTGTCTATAATGACAAACTTGACATAAAATATCTTTGAAATAAATAACGTTTTTTCAACACCTACTTAAAAAAGTGACTCATTAAATACTGAAATCTCGTTAATACTTAAAGCACCACTTTAATGGTGAGGATCATTTACGTTTTATTTTTAATTGTTCAACTTTTTTATCAAACTTAATAGCCTTAGATAATTTTATTTTCTTAACGCTAGTTCTTAAGCCTGTATTTTCATTTCTGGTTAAACTGTCTGTTAACTGTCAGTGAAAAGAAAAATATAGCATGGATAAGGGACTATAGCGCAATAGAATTAAAAGAAAATTAGAAATAAATATTGAAAGTATATGCTTAATAATGAATACTTATTAATAAAGAAATAAAACGATATAATTGAAATACTTCGGAAATAAGGGGAGCAGCTCGTCACTCATATGAATTCCATATATATATATTATTTTGATTTGCGGCTCAAAAACCTACTACCAATGGAAGTAGAGAAATTCAAATAGCGGAGGCGTGGTTATCAGTCCAGTACTGTAATTCTCAAACAGTTTTTATTTGAATATAAATGTTTTACATTAAACTTAATAATTTAAATCCATTTCCAATTATAAATCATGTAGACTTGTACAGTATAATAATATTCTTTTATTTTTATAAATATAATTTAGAAATATATTTCAAGAACATTTAGGTCCATAAAGAAAACAGTTTGTCTTCATATCATTTTTTTTCTAACTATAACATTTTTATTAAGATAGCACAGAAACATATTTGTAGGTTAAATATAGGTAAGAAAATATTTGAAGTATGTACTATATTTATCAAATTAGCTTCTAATTTTAGTTGAAAATGTTAAAATATTTCGTCAATTTAAAATTGAGTATAATGCCAAAAATAACTTTTACTATGGCAGGTACTATATTTATCAAATAATCATCAAATTTGTGTGAAATAATAAAATATTTTGCCAGTCTAAAATTATGGTTAATGCCAAAAATAATATTAAGCTCATGATGTTAAAAAAGTAATTATGATATTTTTTCTTAGAAAAAAACTTGAATAAGTATTCAATCTTTATTTATAACTGTAAAACTATAACATAACGAATTATTAGTGTTAACCGGAAAAATAGTAATGTGGTTAACAATTAACATAGTTAGGGCCCTATTCTATAACTCGGTGGTTAATTTTTAACCACAGGTTAAAATTTTTATCCAATAATTATCGATTTGACAACTAAAAATCCTTTTTTTGTAATATGTCAACATACTTGATTGGTTAAAAAAAATAACCAGTGGTTAAAAATTAACCACGGAGATACAGAATAGGCCCCTATATCAGTAAATAAATATGTTTAAAATGAAAAAAAAAACATATCAAAAAATAATTTTAAATTAATGTGGTTTAATGTAAAAACAATCAATGTCCCCATTTCATAAATTTATTAATTGGTTTCTATGTAAAATAAATTCGAAACGTCTAGTACCATGTCGTCTTCATTTCTGAATTAATCATAATATATATATATATATATATATATATATATATATATATATATATATATATATACATATATATATATATATATATATATATATATATATATATATATATATATATATATATATATATATATATATATACCGTGTGTCTGTCTTAAAGGTGTACATAGGAGATTAACATGGGAAATCAATTTTTTGCAATTTCCTGCTCGCCTAAATGCGTCAAATAAAAGTTTTAGGGCATAAAATTCTGCATCTAAATCGATAAACAGAATTACCTTTACATGCTTTGTAACGACAGAAATAAAATATGAAAATGTCGAAAATTACTTTGAAAATATCGACAGCCATGAAACTGAACAAAAAATAAATAAATGTTTGACACTTTATCAAATTGTCAGAAACGTCAAATAAGTTAACTTACGTTGTGACAGATAAACGCCAAGCATTTATTTATT
The DNA here is from genome assembly GCA_963082715.1 of Harpalus rubripes. Taxonomy (NCBI): domain Eukaryota; kingdom Metazoa; phylum Arthropoda; class Insecta; order Coleoptera; family Carabidae; genus Harpalus; species Harpalus rubripes. Next base: position 3,384,859 of record OY720456.1, on the reverse strand, counting down.
TTTTGTTCAATTCCATGGCTGACGATATTTTCAACGTAATTTTCGACATTTTCATAATTAATTTCTGTCGTTACAAAGCCTGTAAAGGTAATTCTATTTATTGGCTTGGATGCAAAATTTTATGCCCTATAACTTGTATTTGACGCGTTTTTGCTTAAAATGATTAGGCGAGCAAGAAATTGTAAAAAACTGATTTCCCATGTTAATCTCCTATGTACACCTTTAAGATAGACACACGGTATATATATATGCATATTTCATGTTACACATAATTAGAAAATATCACAAAATCTCGTTGCTTCGCGTAGTAATTTTTGTACATATTAATTAAATATATTTTCTAAGCTAATATAAATAGTTCTATATATTTCAAACAAGTTAACAAGTATACCTTGTTCCATTTAAGCCATTCAATATTGTAGAGAATAGGGCATAGTCTCGAACTCTCTGATTGGCTGAAATTGCAGACTAGAGCCACGTTTACCCAATGCAATTTCGGCTACTTGAAACTGGCGCTGATATCAGCGCCATCTGCTGAATAGCTTAAATGGAACAGAGTATAACAATGTAAAAATAGAACTTTGGTTTATTCAAGTCTTCTGCACCCTAATGTTATCGCGCGCTGAAATGCATAAATTGCGAAAACAGATTGGAGCTGCCACCAAACAACAAAAAAATATACTATTCGGCTCATAGAATGTTTAAATAAAATAACATACAATTTTGTATAAATGGAGTTTTTGTTATTAAAATAATTATTGTTGTATATTCTCCATTATAGCTGTGAGTGTCTATGAGGTGACATCTGATAAACCTTCACATATATATATATATATATATATATATATATATATATATATATATATATATATATATATATATATATATACAATATATTTATATTTAACTATGGGGCTGCCCTTAAATTACGTAACGCTTCAAGTAGACTTACGCAGCGTTACGAGGGAATGGGAGAGGGTTAATGTGTGCGTTACGTAACGATAAAATTTTTAACTGAATATTAAGGAGGCCATATACTTTTATATACAGTAAAAAAAATTGGGGTGACAAGCCGTAAGGCAAGAGTAGTACATTATTTTTCATCTTTATGTACATTAATTTAAATAGTTTCTGTTCTGTTCTGTTATTTTTCATCCTTATGTGCATTAATTTAAATAGTTTCTGTTTCAAATTTTAACTGAATATTAAGGAGGCCATATACTTTTATATCCAGTAAAGAAATTGGGGTGACAAGCCGTAGGGCAAGAGTAGTACATTATTTTTCATCTTTATGTACATTAATTTAAATAGTTTCTGTTCTGTTCTGTTATTTTTCATCTTTATGTACATTAATTTAAATAGTTTCTGTTTCAAATTTTAACTGAATATTAAGGAGGCCATATACTTTTATATCCAGTAAAAAAATGTGGGGGGGGTCAAGTACTGCGTTTCGTAATATATGGGGGGGGGGTTCGTGTTTGCGTTACGGGTGCATTACAAGGGGTGGGAGGGGGTATCAACAATTGCGTAATTTAAGGACAGCCCCTATGTATAAATACAATTAAGTGGTAGAATGTTTTAATATAACAACATTCAATTTTGTTATATGTATATGTATTAGTGTGGACCTTAAAAGGGGTCAAATAAAATTTTAACTGGGCAACCCCTAAAGTGGTTCCAAATAAATTTTAAAAAATTGTTCACGCAATGACTCTGCTTAATATTAATATTTGACAGTGCCTAAATGCACTTGATTTTTCCCCATTTAAAAAAATTGGGTTTTGATTTGACACATTTTGGAACTGTGAGGTGACGTCGTTTACACAGTATTATTCATTAAAGCCAGTTGAATCGTTGAATGAAACGTGAAATAATAAACCATTCCCCATCTTTGCAGCTGTATCATAAAGATGCATTTTTCCTCTCCCGCGCTGTTCATTTGTTACTGTATTTGTTTTCTTTTGTTGACGTTATTCACTTATTCGTCTCAGATTACAGAGCACGGTGTTCGCATATTTTAAGATAGGAATTTATTTTTATTGTCTACGCCTACTGTTTTTTATAGTGCCTACTCATCTAAAAGTACTTGTTCGGTATGTAAGTTATTTAATCGCATTCTTTTCGTAATTTGTTGTGACTTGGATGAGACATAGTTAAACAGACATTGAATATTGACTTTATTGTTTATTTATTACATTCTCTGAAATTTTGACACTGTGCCCAAAAATTGACCCAGATAACACTTCTGTATCGACGGTTGCAGAAAAGAAATACATTTTTGTTATAAACAAACATTGTAATAACCTATTTTACGAAAAGATAAGTTAGACGATTTAAAATAGGTTATGTCAAGTGCGATTGACATAGTATGTTTGTGTTATAATTTTACTGCAAATATAAAATCAATTCTAAGAAACTTTCTGTATGGAATTTGTACAAAATACATAGAACTGAGGGAAGGTAATGTACTGGAAATATAGAATCTTTTGCAAGAAACTGTCTGTATCAGATTTTTTATAATAACATCTATTTGTGGGTGTAGCGATTTTTCCTCCACGATAACTCATAAATTGAAAAGTGATGCTACAGAAGCGTGTAATTAAGGAATTACTACCAAGATAAATTGTACAAATGCGAGAGAAAAATCAGCTGACGCCGGGGTTCGATTTTTCTCTCGCATTTGTACAACTCATATCAAAGTTTCAAAAATTTATATTTTCCGTATTTCAGCTTTCTGCATTCATATAAAGAGTTGATTAGATTTTGGGTAAAATTGGACAACCGGAAATGATATTTTACTTGAAACTCATAACAGTTTTTAAGAAAAACTATATTAAAATATAATCCAAAACTTTTGAATTTTTGTAATTAAGACTTTTATATTAAAGGGAACAATATATTAGATTTTGGCTAAAATTGATAAACCGGGAGTGGTAATTTGCTTGAAGCTCTGAATAGATTTTCTTGAAAAAATTTATTAAAATGTACTCCAAAACTTCTTAAATTTGGTATTTTAAACTCATATATGATTGGAAACTACATATTATATTTGGACTGTATATGAAAAACCGGAAGTGGTACTTTACTTGGAGCCTATAACAGTTTTTGATAAAAAATTATATTAAAATATAATCAAAACTTTTCAATTTTAGTATTTAAGACTTTTATATCAAGGTAAACAACATATTACATTTTGGCTGAAATTGATAAACCGGAAGTGGTACTTTACTTGAAACTCTGAACAGATTTTTTTAAAAAAATATATTAAAATGTGATCCAAAACTTCTCAAATTTGGTATTTTAAACTCATATATAATTGGAAACTACATATTAGATTTGGACTGTATATGATAAACCGCAAGTGGTACTTTATTTGAAGCCCATAACAGTTTTTTTAAAAAAATTATATTAAAATATAATCCAAAACTTTTTTATTTTAGTATTTAAGACTTTTATATCAAGGGGAAGAACATATTACATTTTGGATAAAATTGATAAACCGGAAGTGGTACTTTACTTGAAGATCTGAACAGATTTTCTTGAAAATATATATTAAAATATGATCCACAACTTCTCAAATTTGGTATTTTAAACTCATACATGATTGGAAACTACATATTAGATTTTAACTATATGATAAACCGGATGTGGTAATTAACTTGGAACTCTTGACAGATTTTCGAGGAAAAACATAAAAAAATATAATCCAAAACTTCATACTACAAACTTTTCTATTTATTGGAACAACAAATTAGGTTTTGTTTACAAACGATCAACCGGAAATGATATTTTACTTAAACCTCATTGCTATTTTAAACGTTTTATACATGGAACTGGCGGGAGGTCAAGTGCCACTTCACATATTTTTTTTTTTCGGTTTCTTGTTCTAAATGAATTTCATTGCATCCATTATCATATATAATACATAATATTTTAATTTATATTTTCAATGGACCTTTTCAATTTAAAGAGATAGAAGAAATGCGCAAGATAACTTTAAAAAATCTTATCGAAAAAGCTTTTATTAGAGGTAAAATGTCCAACGATACAAATTTTCACTGGGGATACAGGTATTTTAACAACTGCAACATTTTTGACGTATCGTTTGACAACCCAACTGGCAGTTGTTCGCGCCATTTTCTTACTATTTGCAGCGATAGAAAGAGATAGCCGTTAAATTGAAAAGGTCCATTGTACATTTTTTTTTAATATAAATATTTATACTTATGCCACAGATATGAGAACTGAACAATAGTAGATTAAAATATTAATAAATAACAGCTGTCAAAAAAGTAATAACTTTTACGACTGGAAAACTATAAATTACGTATCCAAACATTGATTAACGATTTTACTGGACTATAAACATATTGTTGTGATAATTTAATAATATAAACGAAAATAAATAATGACATTTGAAGAAACTTAATATTTAGATATCATATTTCTTTGTTTATATGTGTTAATCGAAGGACACGCGAAATTAATAAAAAAAATTAAATTATTATTTATTCCTTTCAAAAACAATAAATCTATTTTTTACTTCATTTGGTAAGTTATTTTTGGTATTATTTTTCATACCACCCACATTCAAAACTAGCTTTGAAATATAGAAATGGAATTTTAAATATTTTTATAATTTATTCTATATTAAAATCATATGCTATTCTTGTCAATTAAAATGAAATAAGAAATGTTTATCTTACTCATTGAGTCATTGCTTATAAATTTACCATAAAATTTTCATATAAATCGCATAACATTCATTTGTTTGTTAACGTCATAAGATGCTGTCATACTGAGAAATTTGTTCATAAAACATGAATGAAATATAATGACATAATGTTAGAAGTATTTACAGATGATACTCAGTATCATTAACATTTTTATTTTAAAGTTTTTCTAATCCAACGGTAAACAGTTTTGAAATAGAAAACAATATAGATAAAATAATATAAACGAATTATTAATATCTTCATTGCCAACTTGGATAGTTTACTAAAATCCAGTAGACGTCGTGCACAACGATCGAAGTTGGCGTTGGAATCCGACTATACTGCCATCTATGGCGAATGATCTGTACTCGCTCACTTTTTTTAACATACTTTCTTTTGAGTATGGCCGACGTATTGTCAAGTTAGTATAAACTTAATTCTCTGATATCAACTATCCAAGTAAGTTAATTTTATTTTTATTTTAATGAAAATGAGCAATAATTATGTTGTGAATTAATATTATTTATTGGAAAATGAATAAGAGATGTAAATTAGATTTATTTTTTGGCATAATGCGGCAGACACAAGACACATGGTACATGCTTAAAATATGTTTGTTTATAATTAATAAAAAAAGTCACACGATAACCACATATAAAAAATAATATTTATGTTAGTCACATAACCTTATAATAATAAGAATTGTTTTTTTTTTGCAGGATGGTGACTGAAGGAAGTCTATCCGCGGGTAAGTCATTTTTAATTAATTACAACAATTAAAAATTATCAACCAATTAAAACTATTGTTATACATATAGAAAGCAGAACATTAATTACTAATAATAAGTAATATTTACATATGCTTATACATTTTTAAACAAACAACGATAAGTAATGACGTGTGACTTGGTTTATTTACAGTTTATATCAAAAAAACAAAACAAACATTTATTTCCTGTCACCATCGAATCAAATTAAATCAAAATATCAACAAGCTAGACATTTAAATGTCCATTTAAAAAACAAAATGTAAAACATTGCATAATTTTATAATCACAGATAATTTGTGATGGAATGGAAAACATATTTGTCGTAACATTCGTTGACAATGATACCGATTTGTTACCAAATATAGTAACAAATTTCTTAAAACATTGCATATGTACTATGTTCCGTAAGTCAACCAAAAAACCAGTATCTTGATACCGGGTACACCATGGTTCCTGAATATTTTCATCCATTTCGGGACATTGAATCATATGACATTTAAAAATGACACAACCTAACAAAAATAAAAATAAATCAAAAGAACGATAACGGTGAATAATGCCAATAGAAATAACACAATCAATAATATATCAAATATAAATAATGTTTTCATATTTACATCTATAATAATTATTAGTAATACCACTAAAAATGCGGTTTAGAAATTTAACATTGACGGATATCGTTTGATTTTGTTATGATGATGTTTGAAAGCATCGGTAGTGGGGGGTAAGAATACCAGAGAAACCAGGATTATTTCGTTGTTACCGTGGTCCGACTTTTTACCAACTTTTTTCAGGAACCGCGTTCCAAATAGAAACCTGTAAATAATTTCTGGACTTACGGAACACAAAACCGTAAATCTGGTCGAACCGGTTGCGTTACGGAACATATAATAAATGCTATCATTTTTACCTTCCGTCACCTTTAGGTGTGGAAGGTATTGTCTTTGGTCAAAAAATTCGATGATGAGTTTTTAATCAATAAGCACGTTTTAGGGTCTTTAGACCCTAGAATACGATTTTACTATTTAAACGATGATGTCTGTGTGTAACAAAAATTTCGTCTGCGATAACTCTAATACTACAATTTCAAAAATTATAACTCTTTCGTATTCTTCTTCGTTACATCCATATGAAGAGCTGATTAGAGTTTCGTTACAAATGGTCAACCGGAAGTACCCTCATTTAAAAATGTTAACAGTTTTTCTTGAAAAAACTATGTTAAATATCATTTTTTCACATTTAATGTTATTATAAATATTAAAGAATATTTTATTCTCTATACGATTTGACTGCATTTTATACTTAATATTAAACGGATATAGGGCCAGTTGCATAAAACGTTTGTAGCTGATCATGTGTTTAATACATTGGAAAATAAGCCTTATCAAAGATAACAACGTGATTCAAAAATCCAATGGCTTCTTTCCATATTAGAATAAGGCAGAAATACAAGGTTTCAAATTTTTCTGAATGATAGTATTTGAGTTAGAGTGGAGGAGCCATACACACACAGACATCGTGAAAACATTAAAATCGGATTCTAGGAGGGACATTAAAACGTGGTCATTTACCAAAATGTCGATATGCGATTTTTATCACGATCCCTATACCTCCCTTTCCAAGGATAGCGGGAGGTAAAAAAAAACTGTTCGAAATGCTTATAATGATAGAACGACCTTAAAATTAAATAATAAAGAAACTAAATAGAATCTTCTTCGATATTTTTTTCGCTTTCCTGTTGTGAATTTCTTCTTTTTACCCAGGGGATGCAAACAGCTAAATTAATTTGTTTTTTGAGTGATCTAGTCTGAAATGAGACGTCATTTGATACGTATTCTGTTACAAATTACCTGAATAATACGTTAATAAATCGCGCGTGGTCGTTCAAGGCCGTGAAGCGATTTTGGAAATTGCTGGAGCAAATGCGCAGTATTCTATGGAGAGAAGGGATAAATGATGAAATAATAGTATTATATTGTGATACTAATAATTTATGTTCAAATTATAGTTATTACGATTTAGATTTTATTAAAATAATAAAAGTATTTCAGATTGGATTGTATTTCGAAGAATAGAAATAATTTATTAATTAAAATGATTACGTAAATCTTATTAAATAAAATATATGTGAAGATTTTCGTGATTATATGTAATAATTAAAATAATTAACAATAAAACTAATGCTACATATATTAGAATATTCTAGTCTAGTACCTATTTATTTATTAATTTCACGGTCCCCAAACTTTGAAAATTGAAGGTTATTTTCATTTAAAACATTGTCATGCGATAACCAAAACATATATTATTTCTAGTTTTTATACTCTTAATTTCTATGCCTGGTGCTAGTCTGACCAGTTCAAATTATCAAAAACCCGTATCTCCTCCGATCCGAATGTAATTTGTCACCAAACTTGTACAGTACGAACACTGAAAAGTGAGACAGATGATTTGCATGCTTTAAATTATTTCTTCTATTTCCGATTATTCTTGGAAATATTAAATTAAAAACCCTACTATGGCATTTTACTTGAAGCTCAGAATAGTTTTTCTTCGAAAAATAAATATATTATCACGGCATATTACCCATTGCTGGTGTGCCAATCTGCTTTGTACGCAGATTTCGGTAATGATGATGATATATTTGTACCGTGCGGGCGTTTACCAGGCGACACCTCACGGGCACTCATTGCTGGCGTGGAGAGTGCACCACAGGGGTCAATTTAGTGCCTTTTAAAATTCGAAATATTTGGCGTCGATCGGGATCGAACTCGGTTCTCCAGATTCGCGAACAGACACTCAGGCACGCGGCCACGGACCCCTTCTTCGAAAAATACCTTTAAATATTGTTTTTTCGAGATGTATGTTATTATAAAAATTAAAGATTATTAAATTTTCTACAGTTTAGAAAATGATCTATAATTTAAACGCTTTAAACAAACACAACTCCTTGATTACACATATCTGACAGATAAATGTTACTATCAAAGAACTAATCATTTCAAATTAATAATAGTAACGTTTTAAAAGGAAAATAGTAAATTGAATCATAATTATATGAATTGGAACTTAATACAGTTTCCACCATAAGTAAATATGTAAGTATGTATATTTAAATTTTTTTTTAAATGGTGGGAGGTAAAAGTGACTGAATTTATTAATAAAATAGATGGTATACATATTTTAAAACGAATGAAGAAAACAGTTACTTATTTATGTAACAATGTTACGAGAGGTAAATTTGGAATTGCATACAAATCTACAATAAAAATCTGGTGTGGCCAATACAATACGTCCTGCCATTTACGACCCGAGTCACAAAAAAATTTAAGTTAATCCTAATTTTTGGAATAGCGAATTTTACCCTAATTTTGACAGTTTATTTCTTAAAATATAGTCTTATATAATCTAAGTAACTACCTTTTTTTTAAACCCCTTAGTGGGATTCGAACCCATAGCCCCGAGGGCACTCATGACATGAGGCGTTACTCTAACCATTGAGCCACCGGAGCTATAATAAAATGAAGATTAAATTTTAAATAGAATAGAATTCACTAATCCAAAAATGAGGATTAGCTTAAAATTTTTGTGAATCGTTAATTTTTATTAATCTAAATACATACCTACATATTTATTTATGCTGGAAACTGTATTGAATTCCTTTTCTATTGTTCATTAACTTTTTTCTTTTTAAAACGTTACCAATATTATTTTGAAATGAGTAGTTCTTTGATAGTGACATTTATCTGTCAGTTACATACATTTGAATAAGTGCGTTTTGTTTGTTTAAAGCGTAGGCTCTGGGATTTAAATTATAGATAATTTTATAAATTTATCCATAAAATATATAGAAAAAGTATTAATGCAAATCTATAGAACATTTATAAATAAATAAAATAAATATATCATCATGGCATATTATCCATTGCTGGGTGTACCAATCTGCTTTGTACGCAGATTTCGGTAATGATGATGACGTTTTTGTACCGTGCGGGCGTTTATGGAAAATTTAATAATCTTTAATTTTTATAATAACATTAATCTCGAGAAAATAACATTTAAAGGTATTTTTTGAAAAAAAAAACTATTATGAGCTTCTAGTAAAGTACCATTTCCGGTTATCCGATTTTCATCAAAATCTAATGGGCTCTTTCCATTACAGAAACAGTTCGAAATACAAGGTTTCAAAATTTACTGAATTATAGTATTTGAGTTAGAGTGGAGGATCCACAGATACATTCACACCGACATCATCGTGAAAATATTAAAATTGAATTCTAGGGATCTTAAAATGTGGTCATTTACCAAAATCTCGATATGCGATTTTTAGCACGATGCCTATACCTTCCTTACCAAGGGAAGCGGGAGGTAAAAACGTGGAAAAAAACTGCCATATCATTTAACTTTTTGAGTTAAAAAAGTTCTACTTTTATTGTATAAAAAATATTTTTTACGAACATAAAAAGTGAACATAATATAATAATATGTATATAAACTAATGTTTCTAAATTTTAAATATATCAATATTTGTTATCAGTTGTCAAATAATACAAAGTTAAACAATGTTAATAATATACATTGAACCATAAATAAAACACTGATATAGTAATCAAAATATGACCTCCCACCTCTTCTATTTTCGTTGTACAAATCCAAAATTAAATTTCTAAAAATATCCTCTGCATCAAAAAATATTATACTAGTCATATCCTGAAACACATAAACAAATAAAACGATATTAGTAAGTTGAAATTACACTTGGAAAAATCATTAAAAACTTGTTTACGTCTCTGTCTCTATTTCCTCGCGAGGGAAATTCGCGGAGGGTGCCTTCGTGCGCTTGAGGGAACGAACTCATAAATCTTCCCCTGTTTCTTGGCAGTACGGACCTGCAAGGGTTAATGTCCTCGCTACATTTCCGGGGCCTGGATTTTCCTCATTATATTCAATAGGAACACGTTTGAACTAAATGAGCTATTTTCATATTTTTGAATATGTTATCTAAATTGTGTAGCCGATCAACAAGAAAAAGAATCATTGATCATATGGTTTATCCCAAAAAATAATCAGTTGATGGATATTTTTTTGTACTTTTTGTATAGGCGATATGCACATTTTGAGCGTCAGTGCCTCTAACGGCTACATAGACATTTTTGGTTACCGAATCAATTTTGACATTTCGAGAGAGTGATACAATTTACAATTTTATTTTGAGTTTTTGCTATTGTGCAAGAATATTATACATCATAGTATATTGAAATGAATAAAGAAAATATTCCAAATGCTACATATATGTTGTGAAAATCAAAAAAGTCAAAATACCAGCGAAGGTACTGTAGCAATAAATATAATTTTTCTCATAATATGTGTGATTTCTGTAAACCATTTTATCATATTTAAATTTATATTACAATTTATAATATTAGTTGAATGTTACAAGATGCACAATACATGGAAATTGAGATTAAAAAGTTGGAAAACTTGAAAGATTGGAAATAAGAAAATTTCTACATATCACAATATCAGTGTATGATGTTAGCATCTTTTTTTATACTCGCAATAAATGAAGAAGATTCTTCATTGAAAATATACCAGGCTCTAAATGGAATCTGTTGCACAAGCTCGGAAAAGAAAAAACACGAAAAATACGAACAATGTGAATTTCTACCTTTAACATTAACATTACATGTACAAAATCTATAATAGACGAATTATGTCAAAAATAGACTTCTATTTCATACAACTGCAAGTATTATATAATTTTAAGACAATTTTCTGGTTCTTGAATTATATCTTGTTCAAATATTAACTTAAGAAACATATTTTTATATAATTCATTATTGCAATCAGTCGACCATTGTTGAAATTTTATTCATACTATAAGTATCTTTTACAATGAGAAAATATGTATACCTAAAAGAATTTTTCATATTAGTAGAAGATATCTGCTGAAAAGTTATTTTCTTATACATCTGTTCCTCATATAATCTTCTAGTAAATATATGAAATTTGATACTTCAATCGGTAATTTTGTAAGAATTATTAGATCCCTCACTGCATCACATAATATTTAACGTCTTATCATTCGCATTCATTGCAAATATTTTATAAAATAGAAATTGCAAAATATAACCTTGCTATGTTTCTATGAGTAACCAATTTTGTCATTTTTGTCCGCTGTCGACGCTGACTACTTTTGTGCATACCGCCTATAGTCGTCAATAAAAAAAAAATTATTTGTTGTCATTATGAATTTATTTGTCCATAGCTACTAGCTAGGTGTGCAAATTTTTGCTTAAATAAGATTTTGATAATATGGGGGCACGCTAGAATTTTGAGAATTAGAAAATCAGGTATACTTCGTTTCAAAATGAGTAATAAATCAAAATTTGCAATAATAGTACCTATTGGATTTTTGTCAGGGATGCGGCAAATAAACTCACCCGAAAAATTTGATATACAGGGTGTTGACGCTAAGGTGCAAACATAGAGACTTAATATGGGGTTTAATTTTTTGCAATTTGCTGATCGTGTTCATTTTACGACAAAAACTGTTTAGTGCGAAGGTGTTCAGAATTAAATGCTGTATACAAAACTGTTTTATCATTTTTTATTGTGGTTCTAGTTTCTTCACAATTTTAAAAAGAAATAAAGTTAGTTAGTTACATTCAGAGACATAGAGATGTTCACATAGAGTGTCGAGTAGGTACTCGGGAAGTTACTTATATTGGGATAGTTGTGGATGTGAATACTCGGTAGTGTTGACCAATATTGGGAAGCTATAGTGTACAAGGACAGTAACGGCGAGTCGGAAAGTTACTGGTATACCGGGATAGCTGTTAAAGAGAATACTAGGTAGTGTTGAAGAATATTGTGAAGATAGGTATACGGGGACAGTAACGGCAAGTGGAAGTGAATACTCGGCAGTGGTGTTGAAGAATTGTGGCATACGGACAATCGGTGATACTGAGGCTGTGGAAGTGAGAGAGTTACATAAATAGACAGATAGTGAGGTGAAAGGTGTGACTTCTGTCGAAGCAGTTGAATATACAGACGCTGTTGTGTCAGTTGAGTATGTAGACGCTGTGGAGGTCGGTAGGCGGACAGTTGACGTGATATAAATATACAGTGAGATAAATATAGTGATATAAATATCGCATAAACAGTATACAAGATTCTGCAACAGACCGGCAATCTAAGATTGGAACGCGTAGTGAAATAAATAATTAGTAATCTCGTGGAAATAAATAGTAGTGTTAATTGTTTAAATAAATAAATACTAAATAGTGTTAGTGTTATCTAGTTAATTATAGTTTTAGTCTTAATTAGTTTTCAATAATTGTTTAATAATAGTAATAGTTATTTTCATTATTTAATACCTTTTTAATATTTAGTTGTAGTAATAAACTCTTATTTTAATTAATAATAATTGTCTAATATTTACACTTCACCCAAATAAATAAAAACGTTACAATATATATATATATATATATATATCCACGACTTGATCTCCACGTCATCAATAGTAAACATATGGTTCAAATCGCCAGGGGCGGGAGGGAATTGACGACGTCATATTGTTACCATGGTTTTATTATAGGGATTTAATTTTCTATTTTGATATAAGGTAGAGTATGACAGGACTTTGGCATGTTTGACATTTTCAATATTTTATTTGCAATAATTTTGTTGTTCGCTAATATAACATATACCTACTGTGTGAATATTATTATTCATTAAAATTTGAAGTGACACATATTTCTTAATTGAATAATTATGATGTAATGTGAAAACTGGTAAAAACTGACAATATGACCTATATTATGTCAATTTCATTATTCATCAAAATTCGAAGTGCAAATACTTATTTAGAAATAATAAACCAATTAAATAAATATGATATAAGTATAATGGATGAAATATACCCCTTTTTAATGTCCAAAAGCAATATGTTGGAATATTTGTCGGAAATCTTAGAAACGCCGTCTTTGCTATAGCAAAATACACAATATGTATAATCTCAAGAATTAACAAAATTACACACAACGAAGCACAAATTATTATCCACGCCAAAATCACCTAAATTACATGAATGACAGATGACATGAATATTCAAATAATTCAAATATTTAAAAATGATACTCGTTACCGCGGTTACAATACAGTTTCTATTTCATTTTTTGGCGTTGGTTAGACGGAGATAGCGTATACCCCTCCTAAACTTGGACGACAATGAGTTAGCGAATATAAGTCTCATATATGCAATGTCTGTACGACAAAGATGCTAGACAAAAGTTTTGTAATTCTTGCATCAGAAATTGATGACGTGAGGATCAACTGGGAGATATTGAGTATATATATATATATATATATATATATATATATATATATATATATATATATATATATATATATATATTAATTCTAGCGTGACCCTCGTAACCATGAAGATGATTATTTTTTACAAAACTAATGAATAAATTTGAAATTATGGTTATTTGTTTAATTAGGCACTAAAATATCAGATTTACAACAGAGTTGCCAAAGCTGTAATTCTGAGTTTAGTGCCGTGTTGAACACAGTTTTTTGCCGATTGAAAATTAATATTAATATAGCGATTATTTTTTATACATATTTTAAAAGTTATCGCCATCAAATTATGTTAATATAGCGATTATTTTTATACATATTTTAAAAGTTATCGCCATCAAATTATGTTGCTATGCGTTTGTTGAACGGTTGCTATGTGTTTGTATATAGGCAGTAAAAGTGATATTTTACAGACAGTTAAAAATATCACACTTTTAATAACAATTAGAAAGAAAATAATTATGTACTTTATTTGTTTGTTCTCATTTACCTACAAAAATATGATTAATAACTACTTTTACAATTAGGAAAATTTATGATATGCATAATTCATGAGAGTATTATCATTATGTTTTACAGTGATTTTTAGTTTGAATTTATATTTGTCTTAGACGACCTATAATCAAACAATTTCATGTCGACCTCATTCAAGATGTATTTGTGTACTGTGTAACTTTTATCAGGCGTCATTTTATAGACAAATATCATAAAAAGCTAATTGAGTGTATTCATTTTATTTTATAAATACAGACACTTTTACTTAGAAAATGTAGAATGCCTCTCGAAAGAATGAAAATAAACAGATAATAGAACGTATATGACTCACACTCACTTGGGGTTTAAATTTGGATTATTTAGTCTACATTATTTCGAATATGATTGCTATGTTTCATAAATAAATTTCTGTAGTAGATAATACAGATTTGTATATAAGTATGTTTCTTTAGTGAAAATAAATAAATTATAGTATTTTTTTTAGTAAAATAACAGGAAGTGTGTGACGCAGACAATCTTGGAATATCGAATCGCTTATTTGAAATGTTCAAGAAATCTAATTTTATTATGAGTCAAGACATTTTCAACAATAATTAAACCATAAAAAAAATTCGTGGAAAATACCACTAAAATTGGAATTTCGAAAAAAATTAGAAAATAGATGAATTTCGGTTTTAAGAACCTCACAATATTTGTGTAAAAATTAATGTTTTAAGAAAAGAAAGTCATATTTTTGGAATGTTTTAAATACAAATTATATTTTGTAGATTCAAAGAAGGATTTTTAAAAACATTTTTATTTAAAAACGCGTTGCATTTGTTCGTTTTGATTAACCACTTACTGAAAAAGACGTTGATGAACGTTTCTACAACCGAGCATTACTACAGAGTGATCAAAAATTGCTTAAGGTCACGTGACAACTTTTGTACCAAAATAATGTCAAAATTATATTTCAATTTTTCATAATTCTTCAAAGCTGTATTCCACGTATGATAGATGATGACAGGTGCATGACATTTGACTAACATCATTGCCGTACGTTGATTCATTTCATTTGATATTTGTTTCGGAAACTTCGTGAAAAATCTTTAATTTGTTTTCATTACGGCGTTTAAGGTGCATTCACAAATGAAAATTAGATTTAGATTTATGGTTTATACATTAGATTTAAGACTTTGCCCGCATATTATGTAATGACTCCATTCACACACTTCAGAATTTAGGGCCTCTAAATCCAAATCATAAAGCTAAACATTGCAAGATTTAAACTTTAGGTTTATGATTTAGTTTGACGTCACAAACTGCACCAATGAGAACAAGTCTGAAATGGTATGGATGTATACACCCATCTTTATTTACTATACACTTATATCTTCTATCTCTTTAAATTGAAAAGGTCCATTGCTGAAATATAAGCAATAATGCCAAGCGAATGACAGTTTTACGGCGCACAGGTGCCTTGTTAAGTTACCGATATTGTAATCTTGTTTTTAAAGCATTTACACAGATGTTTGTACAAATCAAAAGTAATTTTCAGGTAATTTAAACTTACATTTATGAATGACTTACTTAAACCTAAACAAAAACTATAAACCTAATTTTCATTTATGGTTTATCTTTAGATTTAAAAACTTTGGCCGCATATTATATAATGACTCCATTCACACTTCAGAATGATCTAGTTTGACGTCACAAACTTTACCAATGAGAACGAGTCTAAAATGATATAGATATATACACCCATCTTTATTTAGTATCCACTTGGTGGATTCGGCTTTTTAAACAAATGCGAGAAGAACATGGAGACAGTCATAATTTAATTGCTGAAATATAACCAAAAATGCCAAGCGAATGACAGTATCACGACGCACGGGTGTCTTGTTGAGTACTGCTCTACCTATATTTTAATCTTGTGTTTGAAGCATTTATATAGATGTCTGTACTATCAAAACTAATTTTCCGGTAATTTAAACTTACATTTAAGAATGACTTACTTAAACCTAAACAAAACCCATAAACCTAATTATCATTTGTGAATGCACATTTAATGAAAAGCATGACAAATTTATTCTTCAAGATTTTTCTTGTGACAGTTAGCAAAATTCGAAAGGTACGCCCCTGGAAATAGTAATGCTGTCATACTTAAGTGGCAAATGTCAAAATTGTATGGAGCGGCACGCTTCAGCCATTTTTGATCACCCTGTATATAAAATGAAATATTACAGTTTTATACAAAAAGGAACTAAGGTCTCAAGTTATTCTATGGGAAATGCAACTTCAGCTATCTGGACTATGGTAACTTAACATGTTACATACTCGTATTTCAATCGAATTAAGAGAAATTAGTAAAAAATAGTGAAAGTATATGCTTAATAATAAATATTAATAAAGAAATAAAATGATATAATTGAAATACTTCGGAAATAAGGGGGTTTTTGTTTTAGCAGCTCGTCACTCATATGAAATCCATATATATATTATTTTGATTGGCGACTCAAAAACCACCTATAAATATATAACGAATACCGAGTTAGGGGCGGAGCCTATTACCAATGGAAGTAGAGAAATTCAAATAGCGGAGGCGTGGCTATCAGTCCAGTAGTGCAATTCTCAAACAGTTTTTATTTGAATATAAATATTGTGCATTAAACTTTATAATTTAAATACATTTCCAATTATAAATCATGTCGACTTGTACAGTATAATAATATTCATTTATTTTTTATAATTATAATTTAGAAATAGCATATATTTCAAGAACATTTAGGTCCACGAAGAAAATAGTTTGATATAAAAACTTATATACGTAACGTCACATCTATATTTTCAAATTTCGGAGGACTATAACTCATTTTTTCACCGACAGTCTTACTTTTATTTATACGTTCAGATGAAATTATATTTTAAAAATGGTGGAATCCCCTATTAGATTAATAATGAATTACTATATTATACCATTCAATAACCTGCGTCAAAAAATGGGATAGATAGTAAATGTCATAAACACGTATCACATTTTTCTATGTGCGTATTGTACAGGTGTCAATACAATGAGAAAAACAACCTTTGTACAAGGCAGAAAATCTTTATTTTTATTTTTTCTATAACTGAATGACGCAAATTCTCCCTGCAAAATATATTTTTCTTCTCTCAGTTGGCTGTGCAGGTGAAGATAAATTTATCGTCACCGCTCGTTTGTTTAACAATCGCTAATCGCTTGGCAGGGTAAATTCGTGTTTGCTTTCAAAACCGGAATCATGGTGGGTCTTGGAAAAGGTGCACGGTTAAAAATACGTCGTAGGCAGATGCGTTGTCTAGTGTGTTTATATGTTTGTTCGTAGTGTTCTATTTTGCTGTCATTTAAACACTAGGAAATATTCCCAAAATTTTCCATTCTTGCTTTCAAAGCCATCTGCGATTATTACGCTTGGCTGGCACACAAAATACATCAAACGAAAATAGACTCTATGCAGAAGAGTATTAGATTTGCTTTTATATCAAACATTTCATATCATTTGCGATGTATGGGAATTTGAATTAAGTAAAATAAATATTACAAATAAATACACCGTCTGGAGTTTTATCAAAGTTACATATTGCCAAAAAAGTACAGGAAGTGTAATGAAAATATAATTAAATGTTTTTAACGTTTTTTTGCACGGTCGATGCTCAAAATTAAAATAAACAAGATTTGAAAATTATTTTGACATTAAAAATTTTGGTTGTCATTTGTCACATCACTTACTGATCAGTACTTTGTAAATAAACCTTACTGCCTTGGATACCCTATCGATAAACATTTAAAAAAATCTGATGTGGCCAGCGCATTACCTTCCGTCAGTTCTATGTATTTTGTACAAATTCCACACAGAAAGTTTCTTGCAAAAGATTTCATATTTCCTGTACATTCCCTTCAGTCAGTTCTATGTATTTTGTACAAATTCCATACAGAAAATTTCTATATTTCCAGTAAAATTATAAGACAAACATATTAAGTCATTTGCACTTGACACTGACATTTATCAATCAGAATTTTCTTAATATAAGTACAGTAGATGTTTCCATGGTTACAGCTGGCTGCTTTATTAAATTTAATTTCATTCTAATTTTTACCTCTCGCTAAGAGAGGTATTGGATTCATGCTAAAAATCGCATATCCATATTTTAGTGAATAAGCACGTGTTAAGGTCTCTAAAATCCGATTATAACATTTTTACGATGATGTCCGTATGTGTCTGTGGATGTGTGTGTGGATGTTGGATTCACGATTTCTTAAATACTATAAGACTAAAGACATTTTTAACTACAGATTCCTCAATCTAACAATAATGGGAAGAGTTGATTAAGTTTCCGTAACAATTGGACAAACGGAAGTAGTAGTTACAAGAAAAAAATCATCATATTATTTATCGAAAATTTATGTAAATACTTATATTAAAGAACGTTAAATTCTTTATTAGATAAATATAAATTCATTATATCTTCTATAGATTTAGAGATAAAGAAATTCATATAAAATAATTTGATGTAAAAAAATCTCAGATCAAACTACTTGAAGACAAGAAATTCAAATGTATGTAATTGACACATAAATGTCACTGTCTAAAATATTTGTATGCCATTGTCAAAAATATTAAGTCAACAATACAAAAGAATATACGTAAAAAAGAATACAAAAGGAATTTGCGAAAAAATGACGAATATAAAGAAAAAGAAAAGGAAAGTAGAAAAAGAAAATTTCAGGATATTGAATATAAAGAAAATGTATGTATTGTACATAATTTATATTAAAATATCCCATAGATTTTGCAAATATATGTGAGAATTATATTGTAGTGAGATATGAATATATGTATTTGTATTTAAAAATATTTTTTCTTTTATGCGTACAACCAGGTAAAATATCTGGCGAGAGGTTATGTGCTGGCCACATCAGATTTTTTAACTCTATAAACATTGAATGGGCCCTATTCTGTAACTCGGTAGTTAATTTTTAACCATTGGTTAAAATTTTTATCCAATAGTTATTGATTTGACAACTAAATATCCCTTTTTTGTTATATGTCAACATGCTTGATTGGTTAGAAAATTTAACCAGTGGTTAAATATTAACCACTGAGATACAGAATAGGCCCCAATATGAAGTATAAAATGTAATCAAATAGTATACAGAATAAGATATTCTTTAACATTTATAATAACATTAAATGTGAAAATTATAATATTTAACAGCGTTTTTTCAAGAAAAACTGTTAAAATCTTCAAATTAGAGTACTTCCGGTAGATCAATTATAACCAAAATCTAATCAGCTCTTCAAATGGATGTAAAGAAAAGGAATACGCAAAAATTATAATTTTTGGAAAGGTGGTATTGGAGTTATGCGATCCGGAAAAATCGTCACACACACACGCACACATACATACATACATACATACATACATGCATACAGACTCGTATTCTAGGGACCCTAAAACGTGCTTATTCATTAAAAACTCATCACCAAATTTTTTGACCAAATACAATACCTTCCTTACCTAGAGATGAAAACACTAAAAACCCGACGTGCAAAAAATACTATAACAATGACCTAGGTTAAAATTACAATGTAAGGTAGTTTTATTTTTAACTGTCTATTATGTTAGGTCATGGTGAAAACAATTCAAGTTTAATATTTTAAAAACATAGATTTCTGTCAACTCCCAAAATACTTTAACGACAGATGACTCCCATAATGCTTCATTTTACATAACTGGCATTTTGTTATTTTGTTTGACATTGGAATATCTTTACTACATACTCGTATTTATCCGTAAAATATCAAATTGCAAAATATTTATGTATATTATTTATATATGCGTAGGTACATAACTTTGAATATAAAATATCAACTTAAAAATAAATACCTTCTTAAATTTCGTATTCATAGG
Organism: Harpalus rubripes; assembly: GCA_963082715.1. NCBI lineage: Eukaryota > Metazoa > Arthropoda > Insecta > Coleoptera > Carabidae > Harpalus > Harpalus rubripes. The sequence goes on along the minus strand of OY720456.1, from coordinate 3,364,578 downwards.
CCGTATTACGTATATAATGATTTGTGTTTTTACTTTCCGTCATCTTTTGGTAAGGAAGATATTGTCTTTGGTCAACAAATTCGATGGTGTGTTTTTAGTAGATGAGCACGATTTAGGGACCCTCGAATACAATTGCACTATTTTTACGATGATGTCTGTACGTGTGCATGTGTGTGTGTGACGATTTTTTCTCCGTCGATAACTCCAAACTACAATTTAAAAAATTATAATTCTTTCATATTCCGCTTCGTTACATCCATGTGAAGAGCTGATTAAATTTTGGTTATAATTGGTCGACCGGAAGTACATCATTTGAAGATTTTAACAGATTTTCTTGAAAAAAATCGCTGTTAAATATAATTTTTTCACATTTAATTTTATTATAAATATTAAAAAATATTTTATTCTCTGTACGGTTTGATTACACTTTTTCCTTCATATTCAATAGATATAAAGTTAAAAAATCTGGTGTGGCCAACACAATACCTCCCGCCATTTACTGCCCGAGTCACAAAAAAGATTAAGTTAATCCTTATTTTTGGATTAGCGAATTTTACTCTAATTTTGACAGTTTATTTCTTAAAATATAGTCTAATCTAATCCAAGTAACTACCTTTTTTTAAACTCCTCAACAGGATTAAATCCCAATTACAGATGGGTTCACATTCACACACATCCATGGCTTAGTTGGATTCGAACCCAGAGCCCCGAGGGCACTCATGACATGAGGCGTTGCTCTAACCATTGAGCCAGCGGAGCTATAATAAAATGAAGATTAAATTTTTATTAATCTAAATACATACCTACATATTTACTTATGCTGGAGACTGTATTGAATTATTCCTTTTCTATTGTTCTATTTACTTTTTTCTTTTTAAAACGTAACTAATATTATTTTGAAATGATTAGTTATTTGATAGTGACATTTATCTGTCAGTTACATACATTAGAATAACTGCGTTTTGTTTGTTTAAATTATAGATAATTTTATACATTTATCCATAAAATATATAGGAAAAGGATTAACGGAAATCTATAGAAAATTTAATTATAATAATAACATTAATCTCGAAAAAATAACATTTAAAGGTATTTTTCGGAGAAAAACTATTTTGAGCTTCTAGTAAAGTGCCATTTCCGGTTATCCGATTTTCACCAAAATCTAATGGGCTCTTTCCATTCGAAATACAAGGTTTCAAAATTTTCTGAATGATAGTATTTGAGTTTGAGTGGAGGATCCACACATACATACAAAATGTTAAAATTGGATTCTAGGGACCTTAAAACGTGGTCATTTACCAAAATCTGCGATTTTTAGCACGATCCCTATACCTCCCTTACTAAGGGTAGCGGGAGGTAAAAATTGTAAAGAAATTAAATTTCATAAATCAGCCAGCTATGCCATAACCTAGAAACTGCTAATATATTCAGATAATTCTAATTGACAGATGTCAGTGTCAAGTGCATATTAACATAGTCTGTTCGTATTATAAGTTTACTGGAACTATACAAGCTTTTCCAAGAAACTTTCTGTATGGAATTTGGAATTTGTACAAAATACACTGAACCGACGGAAGGTAATGTGCTGGCCACGTCAAATTTTTTCATTATATTCTTATGAAGAGTGTGCTTCATAAAAAGCGCTATTATTATAAAAGTGCAATTACAATACGGGCCATAGTTTTTGATAATTAAAATGCAGATTTATTAACAAGATTCATAAATAAATAAATAAGTGTCACTTATTCATTTAGATTTATATACAGGGTGGTTAATGAATACGTGTTACAAACTTATAGGGTATGTAGGGGATGCAAAATAGACTAACTTTTACTAATGAATTCAAATCCGGATACGCCTCGTTTTGGAGCTACAGGCTCTTAAAAGAATAATCTACCTTAATTTTAGTTGGCTGCGACCTATCCCTTCAGTTGAGTTTATTAGTAAAAGTTAATCCATTTTACATCTCCTATATGTATATCCTATAAATTTGTAATACGTATTCATTAACATCCTGTAATTATATGAATAGAGATTTTAATCATATTTAAATAACACCTGCGAAAGATATACATAAGTATAATACGATTAAGATTTATTTATTTAGGTTAACTCCACACTCATTTAAATACTGTTCTCAATATTTAAATATCAATATTTTATGAACCTCGATAATAATATCTACAGATCACATGTTTAATAAAAATGTGATGCATATTTATTATCAAAACCTACTTGAAAAAACAAAATATATTTACACATCAACAAAACAATTGATATATTTATTTACTTAACATACATAACATTAACATAATTCGGTAAATTACATTCTATTCTTAACAATAACAATCCTATTACCAAGGGGATATATTTACTATAAATTACCTCGACATTCAATCTCTTTGAGTAGCAGTTGTTCGATAATCGCGTCTCCATCGCGGTAGGCCAGGTAGGCCGACCTTTCAAGGTCAGACGACCGAGCCAAGTCATCCAGGTGCAACGAGAATACTAACGAGACACGAGGTTGTTTTATTCTTTCTTGAGAATGTAGAATACTGGCTCCTGAGGGTCACGCAAATTTTGAAACTAGGACATTTGTCATTATGATTTATTGTTTGTATTTTTCAGTTTCTGAGTTAGTTCAATGACATTTATACAATTAAACAAATGATAAATTGATTGACTGACGAATAATTATAATTTGTTGTACTCTTGGGTTAAACTTTAGGCTTTGGTGAAGCTCCAACTAGCTGTAACGAACAAAAATAAAACAGATTTATTTTGACGGTAAACCGACATTTTTTTTGTATATTATAGTTATAACTATAAACATCTCTGTTGCCCTCTGCTGTCTGACTTAAAGTTCGATGTACACAGCACAAAAATTGTCGGGAGGTGGTTGCATTCTTGCAAACATAATAATTAATAAACGATTAACGGAAAACATATTTATCATTAATAAGTTCGTAATAGTACAATTATTAAAATAAAGAAATTTAAATGTTGGATAACAAAATTATAAAATTGTGTATTAAAACAGGATTCTAAACATCTGTGAATAGATGCAGATCATACCTAGTTATGAAGTTATGACATGAGAAAAAATCTGGTGTGGCCAGCAAAATATCTCCCGCCATTTACCGCCCCAGTCACAAAAAAAATTAAGCTAATCTTTATTTTTAGATTAGCGAATTTTACTCTAATTTTGGCTGTTTATTTCTTAAAATATAGTCTAATCTAATCCAAGTAACTACCTTAAAAAAATTTAAATACCGGGATAAAATAGAATTCACTAATCCAAAGCTGAGAATTAGCTTAACCTTTTTTGCGAATCATTAATTTTTATTAATCTATATATATATATATATATATATATATATATATATATATATATATATATATATATATATATATATACCTACATGCTGGAAGCTGTATTGATTTCCTTTCCTATTGTTCTATTTACTTTTTTCTTTTTAAAACGTTACTATTATTATTACTTTGACAGTGACATTTATCTGTCAGTTACATACATTTGAATAACTGCGAAACCAAGGAGTTTCGTTTGTTTAAAACGTAGGCTCCGGGATTTAAATTATAGATAATTTTATAAATTTATCCATAAAATATATACGAGTAGAAAAAGTATTAATGCAAATCTGTAGAAAATTTTATAATCTTTAATTTTTATAATAACGAAATAATAACATTTAAAGGTATTTTGTGAAGAAAAACTATTTTGAGCTTCTAGTAAAGTGCCATTTCCGGTTATCTGATTTACGCCAAAATCAAATGGGCTCTTTCTATTACAGAAAAATTTCGAAATATAAGGTTTCAAAATTTTCTGAATGATAGTATTTGAGTCAGAGTGGAGGATCCACACATACGTACACACAGACATCATCGTGAAAATGTTAAAATTGGATTCTAGAGATCTTAAAACGTGGTCATTTACCAAAATCTCGATATGCGATTTTTTAGCACGATCCGTATTCCTCCCTTACGAAGGGTAGCGGGGGGTAATAAATCCAAATATTTGAATATTTGTCATATTGACATAAATGTCAAAATAGTTGTTCTGTTTATCAAGGCATTTTGAAAGTAGTATTATTGAGAGAATTTCATTTTCTGAAACCGATAAACAATTGAACAAACCACGGATGTTATGAATAATAACAAGCCTTAGATGTCTTAAATTCGAACCGACATCTGCGGCAGTTATGATAGTCATAACAATCCTAGGTATGTTACTAGCTATTATTGCTGGAAGCGGTAGCCAATTTTTCTGACTATATTTCTCCATATGTCAATAAATAGATTGTGACCCTCGTATATATACATACAAGGTCGTACGATATCTTTATTACCAATTCTATGGAAAATATATATGATAAAATTTTTGCTTACCTACATATATCGTCTAACTTCTAACTAATAAATTTTATATCTATGAATGATGGTGAAATATTACCTAATAACTGTTTTTACGATTAAAATATATCATTCGATAAATCAACAGTAACAAATTGTACTGTGTATGTAATATTTTTATGACACTTTACAATCACAGCTATTTGGTTGTAATATAAATTTACAGCAAGTAATCATCTGCCAAATCTGTAATTACGGTTGCCAAGAACTGTTCATTTCAATTTGCGTTTTGACGCGGGAAACATAATCAAGAATAAGACATAAGGATTCCATTCAGAAATGCCAAAAATACTTTTCTATCTATTTTAGTCTTCCCACCCTCTCTGATTTCGTATCTCCACTCGGATGTATGATAATGAGATCATTTTATTGCGTAAAGCGAAAAGTATTTTCCAGGATATATCAGCAGTTCTTAAACTTAAAACGAGGGTTACGGTAGAATATCGATAATCTTGTTTTAATAGTTTACATGCTCCTACTATTAAAACAAGATCCTACTTTACCTTCTATCTTCAATCAGCCCGTACAAATCTCCTAATGTCCTCTCCAATTTATCGCATGTGCAGTCTTTATAATAATATTTTTTCTAGTGTTGATGTCTTTCTTCTTGACTTTAAGAGCTTCTGTAACGAAATCCATAATCTTTGTAATTAATAATATTGCAACTATGTCTTGTTGAATTGTATTTTTGCTTTTCGCTACCCTTTAATTGGACTTGTCTGTTGGGTAGTGTGTATTTTTAAATAAATAAATAAATAAATAAATAAGGCACATGGTTTATACTTTTTAGAATTTTATTTTAAATATGGTCAACACAGATCCTTACAACTATAGAATAGATTTTGTAGACTTGAGAAATTTATTGTAAAAAATTTGATATGGCCAACACAATACCTCCCGCTATTTAATTTTTATTAAGAATTTAAATATACACACTTACATATATAGTTATCCTGGAAACTATATTAAGATCCATTCCATATAACTATGGTTCTATTTACTATTTTCTTTTTAAAACGTTACTATTATTAATTTGAAATGTTTAGTTCTTTGACAGTGACATTTATCTGTCAGTTACATACATTTGAGATATGAACTGTGTAACCAAGGAGTTGTGCTCGTTTAAAGCATTGGCTTTGGGATTTAAATTATTTATAATTTTATAAATTTATCCATAAAATATATAGAAAAAGTATTCATGCCAAAAACAAAACTCTAAAAAACATTTGAAAGGTAAAACTATTATGGCTTCTTCCCATATTAGAATAAGGTAGAAATACAAGGTTTCAAAATTTTCTGAATAATAGTATTTGAGTTAGAGTCGAGGATCCACACACACACACACATATACGCACCTACACACATATACACAGAGATATCATCTTGAAAATGTTAAAATTGTATTCTAGGGACCTTAAAACGTGGTCACTTACCAAAATCTCGATATGCGATTTTTAGCACGATCCCTATACCTCCCTTACCAAGGATAGCGGGAGGTAAAAATGTTTTGATAAAAATTTTCATAGTAATTAAGTTATGACCTAGTAATTTCTTGCGGAAAGTTCTCTTCGTAAACCATCTTTTGATAATTCGTTTATCTTCACCATTTTTCTGTTAGCTAGTCCTGTCACGGTCGCCAAATTGACATGGTCGCCACTAGTTTTTATTTAAAGAAAACTGGAATTCTTATTTTTAATAATATTTATTTATTTTATGTACGAAATTACACGTCATAAACATCAATCAAAAATCATTCAAAACTATAACAACAAACTTATTCAATATTTTATAAATATATTGAAATCGCGTCGCCCGGTGACAAGGTATATATGTATATAGTATTCTCTGTGTCTTTCTCATTCCTTATATTATTTCGCACAGGTGATGTCACTGAAGTTTCAATATAATTTTTCTCGAATTCTATTAATACCTAACAAATTTTTTAAAAATACCAAAAAAATATATTATTTTTCATGAATTAAATAACAATTTCTCATTTCTATAAAAATAAATACAATAAATATATCACCATGGCATATTACCCATTGCTGGGTGTGCCAATCTGCTTGTACGCAGATATCGGTAATGATGATGACATATTTGTACCGTGCGGGCGTTTACCAGGCGTCACCTCTCGGGCACTCATTGCTGGCGTGGAGAGTGACAACAGGGGTCAATTTAGTGCCATTTAAAATTTGAAATATTTGGCGTCGGTCGGGATCGAACCCGGTTCCCCAGATTCGCGACCAGACACTCAGGCTCGCGGCCACGAGACCCCATATAAAAATAAAAAGGTGCATATTTTTCGAGAGTTGACGATTAATCATGGAAAAAGTTTAAGAATCGTTGGTAGTGATAAAAATAAACGTTATTTGATTTTATATTAAATTCAACCCTTATTAGAATGATTAATTTTTGTATGAAAAGTTTTCTCTAAAAATAGCCTGTGGAATCTATTTGCAAAGATAATAAATCTAAAATGAATTCGAAGGTTGCTCTAATATTAATTTAAGACTTGCAGAAGCTAATTATAAAAGTACAACCGTTCTAAATATTAAAATAGTTTCGTTCAAAATCCTAATTACTCCGACAAAGTTTCATCCTGCCTTTTTTGTATGCTGGGTGTGCCATTTTGCCTGTAAGCATGATGATGTATTTATTTACTGCAAAGATTGTTATCACGATACATGATATGATTTGATTATTCTTTAAAGTGCATCATTGGAATTTGGAATCATTTGCGTGCAATAAATGAAAATCAACTTAGATCGTTATTGAATTTAGATTGTTACTTAAAATTTCTTGGTTATCTCATAACTTAATTACTATGACAATTTTTTAAATACATTTTTAACAATAAATTTATCAACTCAACAAAATCTATTCTTTATATAAACAACATTTATTAAAATATTGGCTTCGAATGAACCTGAAATTAATTACTGAAAAAAATGCTTTCTATTTTTATATATAATTTTGAATATTAGTGATCTTTTACTTGCTATCCTGAAATCGTAGACCTATACCTTGTTCCATTTAAGCCATTCAGTATTGCGGAGCATAGGAAATACTTTTGACCTCTCTAATTGGCTGAAATTAGAGACAAGAGACAAGTTTACCCAATGTTATTTCGGCTACTTCAGATTTGCGCTGTTGCCAGTGCCATCTACTAAATGGCTTAAATGGAACAGAGCATAGTTGCGCATTTCCGCACAGGCCTAGGCAGCGCGCGCCTTGGGACTCTTAAATCGAGAAGGTCTCAAAGTAAAAATTGTTTAATTTTATTTTATTATTATTATCATTAATATTTACTACGTTTACATGCAGTTTTCAAAACAAGTTTAAAAATTGATTTGAAATCAGTTTCGGCGCATGCGCATTTAGCTGATGTGACAGATCCTCTTCACTCCAAATACTTCGTTTTGCTATTATTCCAATTATTTTTTATACTTCGTACCACTACGCACTAAAACTACACAACTGTCAGTATATTTGAAGGTTAGTAACACAAAGCGACAGAAACGTTATGCTCTGTACGCATGCGCAGTATCGAAACTGAATATTAAGTGTTTGCATGAGTAGTTTTGAAACTAGTTTTCAAGTCCAACCCATGAATATTAGTTTTGGTTTGAGATAATTCAAAACCGTTTTGACACTGTATACATGGCGTTTTCAAAACTAAAAACGTTTTATAAACATTTTCAAAACTTCATGTAAACTCAGTAATTATTTATTATTATTATATAATTAATAATTTGACAAATGAATAACACCTTCTATGCCATACGTTTTGTGGCGGCGTAGCGGTCATATTTCAAACCATATGCAAGTTTGCTTTCTACTGACGAGATAAATATATAATATCCTTATTACTTACTTTAAATTTGGCGCTAGTACGGTTCATTCACAAGTCTTTCAAAATGCAATTAAGAAACCGGAAGCCTACTTTCAACTTTTGTAATGCCCGCTCAATTTTGACGTCATCACTTTCGGAGAATATTCTAAACGCTGTATTTGTGAAAATTATGACTTCTTCGCTTGTAAATTTTTAAAAAATACTTTTGTGAAACGGTATCCCACAGAACTCAATTTGACGAAATTCGGGTATGTAATGTAAATAGATATATTATCTCTGTCCGGGTGGTTGCATGCATTTCGCGATAAAATGTTTAGGGGCGGCTCAAAATTGAATTGCGCTTCTCAAGTGCTAAATCCGCCACTGCGAAGTCCTATATGTGATTTATAGACTCAAGCTGTGATGTATTCAGTTACTTATTAGATGGGTAACCGCCTGATTTCATTTTGTAAATATTCCATAATGTTCGAAAAAAGAACGTAATTAATTTATGTAACTGTTTTTTGTAATAATTACATTTTTTCACGCCCAAAATTAAATATAAAACGGTTATTGTTGTATACTGTGTAAAAACAACCATTATAATGTCAGAAACAAGTAAAAAGTGTTAATTAATTAATAATAGTGACAGGTCAACCGGTGACCTTTTGTTATATAAAAACAACATAATGTACAGGGTGTGCCATATGGAAGTATATACTCGTATAATGAAAGATTATTAAGAAAATACAATTTATGTGTTTGATTCTTCTACGAAAGTGACGCTACGAATACTACAATTATTACTTATATTTATTATTAAAGATAAGTAAATCTGGTAGGCTGTGGAACACAAAATTTGCACAAATATTCATGTGTGTTTTAAAATTAAGTTACTTATGCCCTTTTGCACCGCTGACACTTAAATTTTAAACTAGGCTTGAACAAAAAAATGCAAATCAAAATGCAATGCAAAAGCAATGTTCAATTTCTTAATATACATTTCGTTTCAATACGATATTGTAACGTGTGAGCCCCACTGCTACACTGAACAAGCGTCTAAGTATAGCGATGACGCAATCGCGCTAGCAGCCGGGCTACGTAAACAAATAAGCCGCGACGTGTTAAATTACTTCCGGTTGCATGAACCTTTTGTGTTCATTGTTAGTATGCGGTCGAACATTCTAGAGCTCTCTGGAAGTTAATGGCAGCTGTATAAAAGGGCCGCAGCTATGCTCGGGAGTTAGTTACTTACATGGAAAGACATATAGAGACATTCACATAGAGTGTTAGCGAAGCACAGCAGTATCGTGGTGAGCGTATGCAGTATAGTGTCGAGTGGAGGACTCGGGAAGTTACTGGTTAATTGGGATAGCTGTGGATGTGAATACTCGGTAGTGTTGATGAGTATTGGGAAGCTATAGTATACGAGGACAGTAACGGCGAGTCGGAAAGTTACTGGTATACCGGGATAGCTGTGAAAAAGAATACTCGGTAGTGTTGAAGAGTATTGGGAAGCTAGGTATACGAGGACAGTAACGACAAATGGAAGTGGATACTCGGCAGTAGTGGTGAAGAATTGTGGCATACGGACAGTCGGTGATACTGAAGCTGTGGAAGTTAGACAGATAGTGAGGTGAAAAGTGGGATTTCTGTCCGAGCAGTTGAATATACAGACGCTGTTGAGTCAGTTGAGTATATAGACGCTGTGGTGGTCGGTAGGCGGACAGTTGAACGTGATATAAATAAAAAGTGACATAAATACACGAAATAAATAATTAATAAGATCGTATAAATAGTCGTGTTATTTGTTAAATAAATAAATAGTGTTAGTGTTATCTAGTTAATTAAAGTTTTAGTCTTAATTAGTTTTTTAATAATTGTTTAATATTAGTAATAATATAGTTTAATAAACACTTATTTTAATTAATAATAATTGTGTAATATTTACACTTCACCCATATTAATTAAAAAAAAAAAAACGTTACAATATGGAATTAATCTGAAAGCATTTTATATTCCTCATATCACAGTTTTTAAACGCCCCTGTAATTAGTTTGACCGCTTTGTCAATTTTTAAGTGACCGGAAATTAATTTGAGGTATTCCTTAAGAAAATTGATTAGGAACTTTTAAGAAATGAAATGTTATAATGATTATTGTTGGACAAATTTAAAATGAAATTCAAAAAAATATGAAGCAAATATCTTATTCTCAATTATTCTAGCGTGACCCTTGTAAATAGACCTATTTAATATTAAACAGGGTGTTGTTATATGGTTCATCCATATTGATAGTTCCTATATTAAAACTTCATTCATTTATCATCCAAAATAATCATCCCTGCATACAGTAGAACACTCACGTACACCGGGTGGTATCACCCACCCTTTGGTACGAGTGACGATCTCATTCTCATTCACCCCACCCCCCACAAACCAACTATTGATTCAGAAATTCAGATGCGCGCGTCTTTTTCCTATCTCTGTCTCTCGCGAGCGTCGTTTGTTCAGCGCTGCCGCGCCGTGGTCGACAACTGACAATCGCCGAGAAGCAGCGCCAGTTCTCCACTTGTGTTTACACTGTTGCTTATAAAGCTTATACGAGCATGTGCGGACAATTGAGCATCGAGATACTAGTTTGTGCTTTGTTTTGAGGGTGGGCTACGATGAGTCTAAGTCGAGGAGGAATTGTTTATTGCACACCTAAGAAAACAGGTAATTTTTTATATAGTGTATGATTATTTGGGAATGTTTATGATTCATAATTTTATTGAAATTTTAATGATTTTACAACACATTGAATTATGTTAATATGAACACAATAATGCATGCAGACTGAATAGTTTGTTAAGGGTTTCTTTGTGAATTGCGTTCAAAGGAGAGGGTTGTGCGTTGTGCTCAATTCAGTGGACCAGTTTGTTTACAGTTATTTAGGTCATGGCTCCAAAATTCTAGCGCGCAAATCGCAACCCTCTTCCGGTTAAATACGACATCCGATTTAAAATTTTATTTCAACTAGCAAATTATTTATTTCAATTTTGTATAATACAATAATAACGTTTTATTTTGTAAATATTTAATTATTTATTTAATGTTCAATTAAATAAAAACAAATTATTGTTTATTCTAAAACGTCATTATTTTTAACTTCTTAAATAAATATTTAAATAAAAGATATTAATTAACAAATACATACTTGAAATCTCAGTCATACATATTTTTTTTATTCTTACAAGACCTACACTTATATGAGTATACTTACCTTTTTCAGGGTAAGTTAGATACAGAATCTTATACATAATATCATGTACACATACATAAATACATACGTTTTACAATAACGATCATATTTACCCACAAAAAGGTATAAGTGTATACCGAAACGTCGGTTTTGTAAGCTTAATTGCTGTATAACTGTGATTTACATTTTTAATACCTAATCTAGACAACAGTCGAGAATTTTTCTCATATTTAAAAAAATGGATATTTACATATAGAGGGTCGAAAGAAAAGGTTTACGCCTGCGGAAAAACCCTTTATTCATCCAAGGGTGTAAACTTCTTTCGGCCTAAGGTATAATATATGTATGGTATGACTAGCGAATGAAAGTTGACGTTTAAGTTATTTTATAGATGTGGTTTCTTTTGAAACCTAGAGAATAATAGAATTGTTTGAAATATCCAGGTATGAAATTTTTACATGAACCCATTTAAATACTGGACTAGGAAAGCACAGAAATACGTTACTATGTCTGGCTGAAAATAGATGGCCGACTAGGGTAACAGAATATCAAAACAGGGGTGCGTTTAAAATATTTTAAATATTTTTATCTTTAAACTATTTAGTTTGGCAATTCTATGAATTCCGACTTAAGGTTGCTTACACCTGAGACGAGCGAACTAGAATTTGCGGTATTAAATTTTTAAATACATACCTGAATCCTATTGCTAAGTTCATTTTAAATGCCTCCTGGCATTGAGTACAATTCTAATCTTCTGTAACGGAATACATGAGAGTCAGTTTCCTTTCAAATCAAATACAGGGAAATGTTTTCAAAAGAAACCACATCTATTAAATAATCTAAACGTCTACTTTCATTAAATACATTTAAAGCTTGTTAAGTACAAATATTACGTGGCGAGGTGGCCATGCCCCAAAACAATAAGGACTTGGTTCTGTGATATTTTTTAAATGTCAAGTTTGGAGGCAATTTCTGAAGAAATACCTCAAACAATTCTAATAAAAACAAAGCTTGTAAAGCTTTAGAGGAACTGATATCATAATTTAAGAATAAATATATTTCCAATTATATTTTTGACGCTTTGTTTACCAGCTGTCGGGCTTTTGCTCTACTTTACCGCCCGCAAGTTCTACTTTACCGCCCGCAAGTTCTACTTTACCGCCCGCAATTTCTACTTTACCGGCCGCAGAGTGTATAATCTTTTAGTTTCCGCCCTGGTAACTAAGATGTAAACAAACAATTTTAATGCAGTTCTAAATAAAAAAATGACAATGGGTCGAATTCAGCACTCTTCTTTAACTAAAGAAGCTTATCTAATAATAATAATAAAGAGAGACATATGCATCGATGCATTAATAAGAAAAAGATGCAAGTTGTTTCCTTAGTTACTAGAGACGGTCAGTACACTAGTGAAGAGTGCTGAATTCGGCCCATTGTTGCTTATATTTTAATAAATTCTTTTCATTCTAAATTTATTTCAACAATCATATTTACATAAATAATTCATTAAATATTAATAATAGTTTTATATTCTAAGTATTTTTTATTTATTTATTTGTCGTTCAAATAAATTAAAGAAATTACTATTTATTTATAAAAAAACGTCATTTGATATCAGTATATAATAATACTTTTTTATTCGATATGTATTGATCATTTTGTTTTTAATGTACCTCACTTAAAACAATAACAACAAAAATGTGAAGTACATTTTATCATAAAATATCAAACTCATTTATCAATTTTTTCGATCATTTGTGGATTACAATTCAGTCTCCTAGTAATAGTAATCAGTAAATTAGCTTTCTCGAACGAAGGGTATTTACCGTCCACATTGCAACGTTGATATTTAATTATAATTAAATAGCTTTATGTGTGTCGTCAACTTTACAGAGAACCGTTTGAATATACGATCTAGTATAGTTAATGGACTCTATTTTAGCGCGAAATAATTAACTATTCGTAAAAAATGGTCGTTAGTTTTACGTCAAATATTCGTCATAAAATAAAATTGTGTTTTTATAATTTCATTCAGCAAATACAGGATGTTATGTAAGTAACGTGCCATACGGTATCACTTACTAAACAAGGTTGTAATGTATCGTAATCTGCAATAATTTCTTTTCTAATGTGCTTGTTGCAATTGTAGAAAATCACTTCAAGATGGACCAATAACAATTATTTATTTGAATAAAGAATTATTTAAAAATCACAGTAGAGTGAAAACAAAAACACTTGTCATTTTAGAACATTGAAAGTCAGAGGCTGAACACTTTTTATTAATGGCGACTGCTTTGGCGCACTTCTCCGTAAACCAAATGCATATCGATATATTCTTGATTAGTCAAAGTAGCAGGCATTTCTAAATATCTAAGTACTATGCCACTTATTGCAAATTTGACGACATTTATGACAACCAACAAATGTTGTTTTTTGGAACAACTTAACCATTAACTATGGTACATTACGTACATATACCGTGTGTCTATTTTAAAGGTGTACATAGGAGATTAACATGGGAAATCAGTTTTTTGCAATTTCCTGCGCGCCTAATGATTTTAAGCAAAAATGCGTCAAATAAAAGTTTTAGAGTATAAAATTCTACATCTAAAATAATAAACAGAATTACCTTTACACGCTTTATAACGACAGAAATTAAATATGAAAATGTCGAAAATTACGTTAAAAATATCGACAGCCATGGAATTGAAGAAGAAATAAATAAATGCCTGACGTTTTATCTGTCACAACGTAAGTTAATTTATTTGACGTTTCTGACAATTTGATTTGAACAAATATCGTTCATTATGGCAATAATAGAAATATAAAATTAATAAATAAAGTTAAGAAAATACAGTTTTCTTTAAATAATATGAATATATTAAAAATTCAACATTGCGTAACAAAATTATATATGATGCTGTTATGTACTCTCAACTCATTTCCAATACATCTACCTTAGTCTTAGTACTACAGAAGGGGTCTACACTTATCATTCCTAACACTCTTTCATAGAGTAACGCAAGTTCTGCTCGCCCTGTATTCTGATTATGCGGCTCACGTGTATTTTTTGAAGACACATTAGCAGTCTTTTGAAATTTTGTCACGAATTTAGTTCTTCATTCGTATAAATGTTCATTTTTTAATCATTTCAGACAATAAATCTAGAGACAAAATCAAATTGTCAGAAACGTCAAATAAGTTAACTTACGTTGTGACAGATAAAACATCTAGCATTTATTTATTTTTTGTTCAATTCCATGGCTGTCGGTATTTTCAACGTAATTTTCGATATTTTCATATTTAATTTCTGTCGTTACAATGCATGGAAAGCTAATTCTGTTTATTGATTAAGATTCAGAATTTTATGCCCTAAAACTTTTATTTGACGCATTTTTGCTTAAAATAATTAGGCGAGCAGGAAATTGCAAAAAACTGATTTCTCATGTTAATCTTCTATGTACACCTTTACGACAAACACACGGTATAACACCCTGTATATCCCAACAGGGGTAGGATTCTGTAACTCGTCCGTTATCAAACGTTACCATTTTATAACATTTTAAACATTTTTCGTTTATGTTGATTATAACAAAATATTTTGATCTTTAAAATATTTAGTTTGGCAATTCTATGAAATATGATTATTTTTAATTTCCTCTAACAGTAATTCCGACTCGAGGGTTGCTTACACCTGAGATGAACGAACTACAATTTGCGGTATTAAATTTTGTAAATACATCCCTGAATCCTGTTGCTAAGGCCATTTTAAATGCCTCCTGGTATTGAGTACAATTCTAATCTTCTGTAACGGAATACATAAGCGTCAGTTTCCTTTAAAATCAAATATAGGGAAATGTTTTCAAAAGAAACCACATCTATTAAATAATCTAAACGTCAACTTTCATTCGCTAGTCATACTATACCTATTTGCATAAATTATCTTGGCTTGATTCTTTTGTAACTGGTCCAAAGTAAATACTAACAGTAAAAGTATGAACCTTTGGTCTAATAAAAATAATAACTTATCTAATAATACTTTACTAGTCTACTAATGTTAAGTGGTCCATTATTTTATCCTTAACCTTGCACCCGCATGCTATTAAAATTCTTCAATAGCAATAGCCGTTATCGTTTTGTTTTATTTTTGTTTCCGTATTAATGTTGATGTTTTGTTATGAATTTTACATGAAGTATGTTAATGTAATCTAATCTTTTTTTTATTTTTAACAAAGATAAGAACAAACATGATAGATCAAAATAATATTCATTTGTTTCCATATTTTAATATTGATAATAATCTTGATAATAATGTTTTATCATTCTATAAACAAATAAAACAATTTATTAACTTGCTTTATAAATATTTATGAAGAATAAAATATTAAAATAATAATCGTTAAAGGTAAAAACGTTGTGGTACATGAAATTCGATACTAATTTCTTTGTTATTGAATCGCTTTCAATGTCAATAAAAAAAATCTGATGTGGCCAGCACATAACCTCTCGCCAGATATTCTACCTGGTTGTACGAATAAAACGAAAAATATTTCTAAATACAAATAAATATATTCATGTCTCACTGCAAAATAATTCTCACATATATTTGAAAAATCTATGGGATATATCCTGAAATTTTCTTTTTCTTTATATTCGTCATTTTTTCGCAAATTCCTTTTATATTTTTTACGTATATTCTTTGGGTTGTTGACTTTTTTACCTCTCGCTAAGAGAGGTATTGTATTCATGCTAAAAATCGCATATCCATATTTTAGTGAATAACCACGTTTTAAGGTCCCTAGAATCCGATTATAACATTTTTACGATGATGTCCGTATGTGTGTGTGTGGGTGTGGATGTGTGTGTGGATGTTGGATTCACGATAACTCAAATACTATAAGACTTAAGACATTTTTAACTACGGATTCCTCAATCTAACAATAATGGGAAGAGCTGATTAAGTTTTGGTAACAATTGGACAACCGGAAGTAGTAGTTACAAGAAAAAAATCATCTAAATATTATTTATCGAAAATTTATGTAAATACTTATATTAAAGAATGTTAAATTCTTTATTCGATAAATATAAATTCATTATTATATCTTCTATAGATTTAGAGATAAAGAAATGCATATAAAATAATTTGATGTAAAAATTCTCAATTCAAACTACTTCAAGGCAAGAAATTCAAATGTTTGTAATTGACACATAAATGTAACTGTCAAAAATATTTTTATGCCGCTGTCAAACATATTTGTACATTATTATGAAGATTATGAAAATAAAAAAAAGTCAACAACGTAAAAGAATATACGTAAAAAAGAAGATAAGAGGAATTTGCGAAAAAATTACGAATATAAAGAAAAAGAAAAGGTAAGTAGAAAAAAAAAATTCAGGATATTGAATACTTATAAAGAAAATGTATGTATTGTACATAATTTATATTAAAATATTCCATAGATTTTGCAAATATATGTGAGAATTATTTTGTAGTGAGACATGAACATATGTATTTGTATTTAAAAATATTTTTCGTTTTATGCGTCCAACCAGGTAAAATATCTGGCGAGAGGTTATGTGCTGGCCACATCAGATTTTTTATTTTCATATTAATGTACAAATATTTTTGACAGTGGTATGTATACAAATATTTTTGACAGTGACATTTATGTCTCAATTACAAACATTTGAATTTTTTCTTGTAACTACTACTTCCGGTTGTCCAATTGTTACCAAAACTTAATCAACACCTCCCATTATTGTTAGATTGAGGAATCCGTAGTTAAAAATATCTTAAGTCTTATAGTATTTGAGAAATCGTGCGTCCAATATCCACACACACACATACGGACATCATTTTTAAAATGTTATAATCGGATTCTAGGGACCTTAAAACGTGCTTATTCCCTAACATCTGGATATGCGATTTTTAGCATGAATTCAATACCTCTCTTAGCGAGAGGTAAAAATATATAGATTTAGTGACAAATTGAACCTGTCTCGCTCATGTCATAATTTTATTTTAAGGTGGAAGACCTATTTAATTCCTTCTTTCTTTGACATTTCAAGACCATCAATATTTGAAATTCTTCAACTTAAAACTCAGCATTTTCTACCTGATATTTTTTCTATTGTCCTTTTCCCTTGAACAAGCAGGTATTATAATTTGAAATTCCTTTTCAAAATATAAAGCTTAATCCTATTCTACAATACACGTGAATTGTGGAAAGAAGTTTAGTTTTGTCGACGTGCGGAAAACAGTTTCGGTACACTTGATTCTCTGTAGTGACCTTCGCGAATATTCTCTGGGTTCGTTGTTCGCTTGTTTCGTATGACAACTGTCTGAGTGACAAAAGAAGATCACGTATGGGATTTTCAATTTTTGTACACACCACGAGTTTCATTAGTGTTGGGATTAGATTGAGGGCATTGTTTTGTAATCTTATCTACGAGTACTTGAATTATGTTACTGCAAACACTTTTAAATGATTTAATTATGTTTTTATTGTATTATTTAATATTAATTTGGACTTTATATAACCTTTCAATCGTACATGCCAAGACGGTTACATAAAGGGTTAAATTAAATTATAAGTAATAATGCAATTTATGAATTATTTTAATATGCTAGTATACGAGCCCAAATTTTACATTTTCAACAAATTTTAAAATGTATACAAATGGTAAATATAGACTTAAAACTTTAAATAACTGTGGGTCAATCGAATGGTGATAATAGTTCGACTGGTATTTTAAGGGTCATCTTTTAGCCCATAGATTTAGCTTCTACCGAGACTCTTTACTTTTAGAACAATGAAAAGCAACTTCGTAAAAATCCGCAGAGCGTACAGTAAAATCTACCTTGCAAGACATATGAGACAATCCTCACAGGAATATATGCAGGGCTTAGGGATACAATATCTAATAGAAATAAATCTGGTATTACTATAAAAAGGCGATGTAAGCCAATATTAAATAGTGGAATATTTTAATAACATATTCATTTTTTGTAAGTTTAAAATCTATATTTTAAACTAGTTGAAAAAAATTTATAGAAATTTCTCACCATTTCCATACGTTTTATAACATTTTTTTACCTTCCGTCACCTTTAGGTAAGGAAAGCATTGTCTTTGGTCATACTACAATTTCAAAAATTATAATTCTTTCTTACATCTATATGAAGAGTTGATTAGATTTTGGTTACAATTGGTCAACCGGAAGTACCTTCATTTGAAGATTTTAACAGTTTTTCTCGCAAAATAGCTGTTAAATATCATTTTTTCACATTTAATGTTATTATAAATATTAAAGAATATTTTATTCTCTATACGATTTGACTGCATTTTATACTTCATATTGAACGTATATCGAGTTAAAAAATCTGATGTGGCAAGCACATAACTTCTCGCCAGATATTTTACCTGGTTATACGTATAAAACAAAAAATATTTTTAAATACAAATACATATATTCATGTCTCACTACAAAATAATTCTCACATATATTTGCAAAATCTATGGGACATTTTAATATAAATTCTTTCTACTTTCCTTTTCTTTTTCTTTATATTCATCATTTTTTCGCAAATTCCTTTTAAATTCTTTTTTACGTATATGCTTTTGCGTTGTGGACTTTTTTTATTTTCATAATCTTCATAATGATGTACAAATATTTTTGACAGTGGCATACAAATATTTTTGACAGTGACATTTATGTGTCAATTACAAACATTTGAATTTCTTGCCTTGAAGTAGTTTGATCTGAGATTTTTTACATCAAATAATTTTATATGCATTTCTTTATCTCTAAATCTATAGAAGATATAATAATGAATTTATATTTATCGAATAAAGAATTTAACGTTCTTTAATGTAAGTATTTACATACATTTTCGATAAATAATATTTAGATGATCTTTTTCTTGTAACTACTACTTCCGGTTGTCCAATTGTTACCAAAACTGACTCGACTCTTCCCATTATTGTTAGATTGTGGAATCCGTAGTTAAAAATGTCTTAAGTCTTATAGTCTTAGCGAGAGGTAAAAATTATAAAGAAATTAAATTTCATAAAGTAGCCAGCTATGGAAACAGCTACTACATTAAGAAAATTCTGAATGAAAGATGGCAGTGTCAAGTGAAATTGACATAGCGTGTTTGTCTTATAAATATAGGGTCTTTTGCTAGAAATTTTCTATATGAAATTTGTATAAAATATATACAACTGCCGGAATGTAATGTACAAGAAATAGAATCTTTTGCAAGGAACTATCTGGTATGAAATTTGTACAAAATACATAGAACTGAGGGAAGGTAATGTGCTGGCCACATCAGATTTTTTTAATATGGTAACCGGTCGAACTAATATGATTTTGGATTCGTACTTAAACTCTTTAATAAAAATAAATATAAAATAAATATATCATCATGGCATGTTATAATCATTGCTGTGTGCGCCAATCTGCTATGTACGCAGATATCGGTAATGATGATGACATATTTAATAACCTTCTTAAAAGATTTTGAAGAAGCTATAAAAGGAACTAAGCCAATTTGCTATTTTAAAATAACCATCCGTTTATTATTAAATATACATTAAACGATAGAAAAATGTCATTTTTGTTCGTTCAAATATTGGAATAAATTGAAATTCCAAGATATATTTATTTCAAATACGAGTATTAAAGCAGATTAGCGCAATTCGCAATTTATAGATCGGAATTTCCTTATCAAAACTAATAAGCAAAAACTAAAGGTTCCACATCAAGTAGTGTTGATATTTTCCTTTTATTTATAAAACAATAATTTCTTCCAATACAATAAACTTTCCTTATTGATTGTATGCAAGGAAATACCACAATATATTGTTGTAATCTAATCAAAAACATATTATTCACAAAATTATAAAACAAACGTGCTTTGTTTTGTGGTTTATTGGTAGCAGTAAAATTTTGCAAACATTTATCACGTCACTGTAGCCACACATCCGTCCGGAAGCCCGCCACAAAAGGATAAATAAAGAAAAAAGAAACCCTTCGTCTGCGAGGGTCAAGAACTTCGATTGTGGTGTATTAAGCACGTTTTACATTTCGCACTACAGCAAGGCAAGGCCCTTCGTATTTTTCATGACCTACATTATTTATTTCATCAAAGGTCACAGGCGGCCTTGATGGTGTCAGATGCGTAATTGTTTGAATAAACAAAAATGTGACAAAAAAGCTAATAGGGAAAACCCAGTATTTCAAGTCAAATTTGATGTTGATTTTATGTAAAAATTAGAAAAGGATAACTAAACTACGTTTACTTACATAATATTTACAATTAAAAACAATTTAGGAGATAAAGTTGCAAAAAGTATTTATTCTGGAAATAAATATATCATCACGGCATATTCCCATTGCTGGGTGTGGCAATCTACTTTGTACGCAGATTTCGGTAATGATGATGACATATTTGTACCGTGCAGGCGTTTACCAGGCGTCATCGCACTTATTGCTGGCGTGGAGAGTGCACCACAGAGGTCAATTTTGTGCCATTTAAAATTCGAAATATTTGACGTCGGTCGGGATCGAACCCGGTTCCTCAGATTCGCGATCTGACACTCAGGCACGCAGCCACGAGACCCCATGAAATTGTGCTTATTAACGGAAAAGGGGGTCTATTCTGTAACTCACTGGTCAATTTGTAACCACTGGTTAAAATTTTTAACCATTATAATATTGTTTTGACAACTTAAAAACCATTTTTTATTATATGTCAACATAGTTGATTAGTTAAAAAATCTGATGTGGCCAACACAATACCTCCCGTCATTTACATCCCGAGTCACAAAAAAGATTAAGTTAATCCTTATTTTTGGATTAGCGAATTTTACTATAACTTTGACAGTTTATTTTTTAAAATATAGTCTAATCTAATCCATATAACTACCTTTTTTTAAACCCCTCAACAGGATTAAATCCTAATTACAGAGTGGGTTCACATTCACATACATCCATGCCTTAGTGGGATTCGAACCCAGAGCCCAGAGGGCACTCATGACATGAGGCGTTGTTCTAACCATTGAGTCACCGGAACTATAATAAAATGAAGATTAAATTTTAAATACCGGGATAGAATAGAATTCACTAATCCAAAAATGAGGATTAGCTTAAACATTTTTGTGAATCGTTAATTTTTATTAATCTAAACACATACCTATATATTTACTTATGCTGGAAACTGTATTGACTTCCTTGTCTATTTTTATATTTACTTTTTTCTTTATAAAACATTACTAATATTACTTTAAAATGATTACTTCTTTGATAGTGACATGTATCTGTCAGTTACATACATGAATAACTGCGTTTTGTTTGTTTAAAGCGGAGGCTCTAGGATTTCAATTATAGATAATTTTATCCATAAAATATATAGAAAAAGTATTTATGCAAAACTATAGTAAATTTTTATAACATTAATCTCGAAATAATAACATTTAAAGGTATTTTTTGAAGAAGAACTATTTAGAGCTTCTAGTAAAGTGCCATTTCCGGTTATCAGATTTTCACCAAAATCTAATGGGCTCTTTCCATTAAAGAAAAAGTTCGAAATACAAGGTTTCAAAATTTTCTGAATGATAGTATTTGAGTTAGAGTGGAGGATACACACAGACATCATCGTAAAAATGTTAAAATTGAATTCTAGGGACCTTAAAACGTGGTCATTTACTAAAATCTCGATATGCGATTTTTAGCACGATCCCTATACCTCCCTTACCATGGGAAGCTGGCGGTAAAAATTTAACCAGTGGTTTAAAAATTAACCATTGAGTAACAGAAATGTCAATTGAAATGCCCTATAGAGGCGCTGCGTTCATTTAAGATGGCCGACTTAGTAATTTTTTGAGGTGTGAGCTTATACCAGGAATAGGAACATTAAGTTTTTTATGAATATTCTTTCGTATTTATTTTAGTTTTGTAAAACAAAATCAAGATAATTTGTAGTTATATTTAGATTTTGCCAACTGTCACATAATAGTGTATAACTGGTCGACTAGCCTTCTGTAGCTGATTCTAACATTGCAATAAGATTTAAAGTCGATCAGATAGTTTTGGAAACATACGCGTGACTATGCCTTGTACCCCCCCCCTCTATTTCTGGTCTAAGGGTGTGATTGGTTGCCATTACCAATTCGGAGGGTTCGTAAGTTTGCCGCTTGGTGGCTACAGGTTAATTTCAGTCGGGAATAAGCCCGAAAATAAATATAAAGTTTTAGCGCGAAAACTGTGACGTCAGCGTCACTTCATGTTTATAAAGAATAACACTGTGATGAACAAATGTAAACAATCTTTATTGTTATAAACTAATTCAAATTTAAACATTGTTTTTTTTTTTGTTTTAGACGGCGAGGTCGCTATGGAAGGCGCTGAAGAATCGCAGGAACCAGACTTGGTGTTCCAGGACGACCAGCTGCAGAACAACACGCTGAGCTCGCTGAACATGATGCGCAAGAACCGGCACTTCTGCGACGTGGTACTGCACGTATGTACCCTAAGTACTACCACCAGACATAGTACCGTACCGCTAGCGTAGCGCGTTCTCTCAGACTCTCTACAACAAACTTTCCTTAGTGAGTAGATTGAGTTTCGATCAATCAAACTTTCAGTTCTTTTCTCTCATTTTTTATTCAGTATTTTCAGAGCGCGATCTCTAAAACTAAACGTGTAAATATACAACTTAACCTAAAACTGTGGCTATCTTTTTAGTATAATGGTTGTTCGTGCTTTTAGGTTGGAAATGCAGAAGTACATGCGCATAGAGCTGTGCTTGCCAGCGTGTCGCCGTATCTTTTCGAATTGTTCACCACCGATCAAGACAACAAGAGGACGGAGAATGTCATAACCTACAAACTGAATGGGGGTTTTGATAAAAATGCCCTACAGTTACTCGTTGATTATGCCTACACAGGCACACTCGAAGTACTATATCACCAGGTTGGAAAATTCTTTTCATATTTATCAGGTTACATTATTAATCAAATTCATTTCATTTACATACTGATCTCAATTCTTTTACTAAACTATAATTATCTACATCATTTGCATGGTAAATTAATGCAGAATGCATATAATTGAACTATTTAAATGAATTCTTTTGAAACACTAGTTCTAGATATAGTAATACCACTGTGTATTAATACTATAGGCGTGCTAGCTTATCATGTTACAAAGTTTTGATATCCGCCAAATATATAAGAGAGAAATGTTCTCGACACATAACTATTATTTGAATTGGAATATTGAATCAATCAATTTTATTTTGCACAGTTTAGCGTTGGTTAGTTATTTTCATTCCTAGATTAAGGAAAATATATAGTAGAAAATTGGCTATCTCCCTTATAAACCATGATAACAAAGCCAGTAGATGTACTAAAGTACCGCCATGGCGGCCATCTTGGCCTTATAAAGCAACAATAACAATTGCGCTGCTGTTGCACGTATCACTTGTCACATTGTTATACACCAGTTTTAATTTTGGAGTTAAAAAAAAACTGAGAATTTACCACAGATAATGCCTTGTTGCTATGCAATTAATTGTCATCATAATAAAAATAGAATATCTACTTTAATTTTTTTGGCATACCAAATGTTGAAGAGAGGCATCATCAGTGGTTTACAAACATTGGAAGAGCTGATATTTAATCGAAATATGCAATGCATTGTGAAGTAAGAAGTTTTAATTTGAGTAGTGTTGTTGAAATTACCATTTTACATTATTACAGAAACATTTGGTAGATAACCAATAATTTGACATTGCCAACATTACAGAATACAAATAAACGCGCCTCTATCGGTGGAAAAAATAGTTATTGTTGATTTTTAAGGCCACGATGGCCGCCATGGCGGTACTTTAGTAATATATCTATAAAACTAATATACTGCTGGTGGGAGTGAGATTTGTGAGACTAATATTGGACGAGTGCAGACATATATATCTGCATATATAGCTACACTTGTCTGAAAGAATAGCTCCGCGCAAGCGTCAGATTGTTTTGATTTTATTGGTGTAGAACGAAAAAGGGGAACTAGCGGGAGGGAAATTCTTACACTAACTGACAAGGATAGACAATAATGTTTATAGCAGACTCCTCTTAAGTGAGAGATAGGGCATCAGCAGTATATTTATTTATAGGTATATTACTTTAGTATATCTACTGGCTTTGCATGATAACAAGTTTTAGTGACATCTATGAAAAGGTCAGAGAACTAAATTTGACACCTGAGAGGTGGTGGGAAATATGAATACATTTTGAATTATTTTAAAAATTAAATTTCATTTCTTAATAATGTAATTAATAAAAAATCTATCGAAAATAAATAATTTATTAAAGACATTATTAAGAAATTCACATATAAAGATATATTTACAAGTAATATATTTTCAACATTATCAATTTTTCGTTTATGGACAGTATCATAGATCAAAAAATGTCAATAAATTTGACAGCTGTTACAGCAAATGCTATCGGTAAAGAAGGAAATGATAAAATGGAATAAAACTTGTTCTTTTTGCAAAATCACAACTCATTTCAGCTCAACACAGTTATGTACTGAGCTGAGA
Organism: Harpalus rubripes; assembly: GCA_963082715.1. Taxonomy (NCBI): domain Eukaryota; kingdom Metazoa; phylum Arthropoda; class Insecta; order Coleoptera; family Carabidae; genus Harpalus; species Harpalus rubripes. The sequence continues at coordinate 3,339,469 of OY720456.1, read as the reverse complement.
TAAAATTGGGTCAAAAAGAATACAGCTATTATGTTAATGTCTAGTTACTCAGCGACAACTTAATAAAATTTAAGCACATACTACTCAAAAAAACAAAAATTTGAATAACTATTATTATAACAAGAAGTAATTTTATTTCAAAAAAGGATTGTTACTTTAAATGTGAGCAAGAAATGCACTGCTTCTTTGAGTTCGTCATCGGTATTCGTCCACTTTTTAATAAATCTATCATCCTTTATACTCCTTACCTTAAAAATATTGAATGATAAAGCACTATATTGTACTTGGCAATAAAGATACAAATTCACAAATAACAGTTTGAATTTGAAATGTCAAATTTTTTCGAACAATGCAATGATAGAGAATTGTGGGAAATTTACAGCAGTTTTCAAACATTTATCAGCGTTTTAGAGGATTTTTACATTAAAGTTTGAGAATCACTGTAAAATCTGTACTACTAACGACATCTATGAACGGATCAGGAAGTATTTCCAACGCTACTAGATTACGTTATCACGTTTCTCAATGCAGATTCACCCCGTTGTTTTCATTATTCATAATGCCAATTTGACATGAGATATTGTCAAAAATATCTAAAGAAAATTAAAGCTTTTCTTCTTGAATCTTACTTTAGAAACGGAAACAAATTAGAAAACGGCGAATGTCAATTTACTGTATCCTTCTTCATTGTCTTTTCTCCTTAAAATTACATATTAAGATCAGTTTTGACAACTTGACTTTTGAATTAAATAAGGCGATTTCGGGCGACATACCCGTTCACTTCTTAGGATCAGTTACGGTCACTTGCGGTATGCTATGGTCAGTGGTGGCGCCAAAAATCGTTGGTTCACTTGTTGACACCGTGCTTAGAGGTTATGTATATTCTGCGACATTTAAAACTGTCAAAAGTAGTGTCTGACAATTAAAATGCATTAGCGGAGAAAGATAGTTTTTTCCATATTTGTCCAAAAAAGAGTCAACGAAAATAATGTCACTCTGTTTGACATAAGACCACGATTCCGACTGTTTTGACTTTTGACATTTCAAAAAAATACATGATAAAAAGAGATAGAATAGCTGACCCGACTAGCAAACCCGTTCAGCTGTGTGCACTGATCCAAGCATACCGGGTATGTTGTTCCTAGCGCCCGAATGTGTGAACGCACCTGAACGCAACATACCGCAAGTGAACGGTTGTCGCCCGAAATCGCCTATAATGATCAGACTTACGCTTCACTGTTCATAGCCTACTCCGAGTTAGGAATTTTTTTGAACACACTGTATATTTGATTTAATTGAACGGGCCATATTCAAACTTAACTGAATGACAGCTTAAATAGCTAACTTTTGTTAATTAAGTAAAGTATTCGCGACGAAATGAACCGCTTAAAATTATAGTTCTTATTTGCTGTGGCAATAAGATTCACTTTGAAGACGTCTTTACCGGTGGGGCAGTAGTTTAAATGAAGCGTGCTACATATGACGTAATTACTGAACTTTCCTATTTCGGCTACTTAAAACTGGCACCGATGAGAGCGCCATCTGCTGAATGGCTTAAATAGAACAGAGTATAGAAGGCATATAATAGTATATTATGTGGCAAGTGTGTGAAGCTGAAGTTTTTACATGAGGGTGGAGATTCCGACACGAGCCGAAGGCGAGTGTTGCAAACCACCCGAATGTAAAATAGGCTTCACACACGTGTTACATACTATACTTTTTCTACGACCTTGCAATAAAATATAATTTTTTCTTCACATTGTCATTCTTTTAACGTAAAGCCTCTGCATTATCGACTTGTGTAACCATGTTTACGAACGGTACGGGGGTTTAACAGCTTTGTTTTATTAAAACACAAGTCATTTTGTAATATTTATTTTGTAATAATGAAAGGAAATATAATATTTTTTTATTTTGTAATTGCTATAACCTGTAATATCATAAAATTTGTATTAGATTGCTTAGAAATTTTTTATTTATTGCTTTTGAATGCTTATTGGACTTAGATTTATATTTAACACAAAGTTGTAAATTTAGAATTACAAAATTTATTTTATTTATATAAATTAATTACACATTTCTCATGAAGTTGTTATTTCTTCGGACCATTTACCATCACATGATTTACGTATATATACTGATATTCATTGTGTGTGTTTAAACTGAATTATTTACTTCACGCACAGTGTTCAAAAAATCAAACTTCACACATGAAAATTAATACGTGAAGTACCCACTTCACGCATGGGAGTAGAAAAAAATTCTTGTAACAGCTCTGAAAATAGGAAGTGGTCACTCCTACAGTATTTCTACAACGTGGTTCATAGTCATTCGTAATTACTCTTAGACATACCATCTTTCTGTTAGAAATTGAAAAGAAATGCATAGTCAATTAATATAAATTAGCTATAAAGTTCTTTAATACCCTATTGATCTATAATAAAATAATCGTAAACATTTTCTAATGAAAATGTGTAATAAATAGGTGAAAGCCGTCTACCTGGCCGCATGCCAACTGAAAATCGATCGAGTTATCAAAGAATGCGCCCGTCACCTCATCAGAAACCTCTCCGTGGAGAACTGCATCGACATCCGTTCTCTCCCGGGCATAGCGCGCAACGAAAAATTCGTCCAGAAAGTGGACGCGTACATCTCTAAAGAAGTCAGGACGATGTTTCCATCCTAACGACCTCCAATAACCCTACTTTTCTTTTAGTTCTCGTCTCTAAGCCAGTGCCCAGCCCTTCTCGGCTTATTTTGCGCCAGGATCGAGGTCCTGAACCAGACGAAACAAGAAATGACTTTGGTCAATCACAATTCGCTTTGCCAGTTGGTCTTAGAATGGATCAAACGGGAAATCAACGATGAATCGCTCAACATGGCGACGTTGAGTGAAAAGACTTTTATGCTGTATCTTGCGATAGATAATTCGTTGCAAGATTGTTCCAGTCTGCCCAATGGGGACGTCAGTGATTCGGATCTCGTGCAAGATTACAAGAAAATGTCGCTGAAGGGATGTCAGTCCAACAAAAAACCCAAGAAGAAGAGTCTTGGACAACCCAGTAAACCTCGCGTACTTATTTATTCCAGGTATTTATATAATTTTTATAAATGTTGCATCAGAATTTTTTTAGTCCCATACGGAAATTATTAAAATATTATTCTTCCTCTTAAGTTTTTTATTTGCCGTCACGATATTGTTTTCACAAATTCGTACATTAATATCCAGTTTTTTATGTAGATATTTTTAAATGTTTACAAACATTTCTGTAAAACAGACATACTTTTTATAAACAACTATAATTTAAAGAACTTTTTCCATAATTTACTCGAACATCTGCGCGTACAAATTGACAAATGACGTTAATAAATACGTAGACAAATTACTACATCACATGTTAATGAATTTAGGAATTAATTTTAATACACTTTATGCTTGACTTTACGATTTAACATTATTTATGTTCAAGCATTATTTAATTTAACATAGAATACTTTATTGTTCATAAAGTATTGGAATTTTTACTGTGTATAATGTTTGTTTTTTAATGGAGGTTTCAACATTATTAATTTTTTTTTGTACAGTCTACGTATAGCTCATCTAGGGATCATTTTCCGAAGACTCGTTATCGTTTTATTATGGGTGCACAATAGCTAAAACCGCAATGCCAAAATATTTCGGTCCGTACAGTCGACCAGTTCAGTATTTGCAATGCTGGTATATATTTTACGCCCAGTATTCGACTGTAGACCAAGACAAAGATTAACGCATTAAAATCTGGAAAGTGCAGTCTTGATCTACAGTCGAATACTGGGCGTAAAATATATACCAGCATTGCAAATACTGAACTGGTCGACTGTACGGACCGAAATATTTTGGCATTGCGGTTTTAGCTATTGTACACCCATAATAAAACGATAACGAGTGTTCGGAAAATGATCCCTAGATGAACTATACAAAGCCATTTGCGCTCTCTTTTGTCAACGCAAAATGTCACTTTGCCGGTTATGCGCGCAAAGTAAAAAAAACGCTTGCAGTCCAAATTTATAACTACAATGTTGAGAAATGTCACTTGTCTACATTCTTAATGGAAACGTTTAGTCAGGAATTAATGGCACTGTAGTTACACATTTACCACATTCACAAGTCAGTCGGTCGTATAACTGCTCTATCGGTATATTACATAACCAAACAAAATGTCGCACTGCTGTGAAAATAAAATAGGGCATTCATTACAAAAAAGTATAAAATGCTTAGATTAGATTGAAGTAATAGCTCAAGAAGAATGGAAAATAACGATAAATTAAATATAAAATAAATTGTGTGAACATATGTGCTGCCACCTGCAAAAGTTTATAGTGAACGCTCCCAATGGACATCCACTTTTTCACTGCACTAGTTTAATGTACTTGAAACAAATTTTTGTTATGGTAGAGGATCTCTTTGTGGCGACTGTAGAAAAAAATCTTGTGTTTCGAGCGCAAATGGACATTGTCGCGCGGCAACAACCTCTCAATCAACAATGCCCCATTTTGCGATCTTAATACATAAATAGCTATTTTCTACCTAACAACAGTACGCGCGCTACAACATTAAAATACAATCAACAATGTGCAAAATAAAATAGAATATTTTACATAATATTAGAAGCAGAACTTGTTTGCGTGTATGAATAAAATATTTATTTATGTACGAGATCCGTCCTAAAATTAAAAATACAAAGGCACTGGTGGCTTGGGGAAATTTTGTTTCGGAAAATTGGTTCCACTGTCGTGTAGAGAGACTCCTCCTCTTTCAAACGAGTGGTCCAGCACCTCTTTAGGGCGAACAGTTTAGCAGTAGCAGTTGTTTATGACCAAGCATCCCCTTCACTCAGTGTTACCACCTTTAACGATTTTTCGGTAGATCTACCGCTTTCCTCTTCAATCTACTGAAAGACATTCATTTCTACCGAATTATTTGCTCAAAATTTGCAAATTGCCAAAAATTCTGATTGTTATATATTTTAAAAAATTAATAAAAATTAAAATTTGAGCTGATCAACATTTCTTGCCGCTCTTCCCTCTATTGACAAATTGAACAAACATTACTGGGGGAATCCCCGAAGTCTAGGTAATTTTGTAATGCGTCTTCTGTAAAAGTTCCTTGGTAAATCGCAGAGTCCCTGACGCCCGACGCCAACTATTTATTCTGTTTATTCCTCTCTTATGAGAAACTTGTACATTGTATTCATATTTACTAAATATCAGTTATTGAATCAGTGACTGATAGTAATTTAAAAAGATAAAGTGATACATCATCAATCTTCATAAGAACTTTTCTTGTTTTTGTTTTTTTATAAATTTATTTTGTTATAAATAGTGTTATTTATATATTAATGTTTTGTATAAAAAATCCTAAATCAAACAAATAAATTATATATTAAAATAATGAAAAATATAATCTACCGAAAATTTTCGAAATCTACCGATATTCGTCGAACAATCTCCCGAATTCATTACATCCGAACGTGGCAACACTGCCTTCACTTTTGCGACAAATGCAGAACAAACGAAGACAGTCTCACACGGCGCGAATCATCAAAGCTTTACTGAACGATATTGAATATATTGTGGACCATCCACCACACTGCCCTGATCTGGCACCGTCAGATTTTCATCCCTTCATATAGATAAGAATCTGACAGGAAAAAGGTTTGAAAGCGAAGATGAGGCAAAAGAGAGAGTGGAACTTCTGTAATATTTTTAAAAATCATTTCTATTTTTTCTTGCCTATGTATCTTTAATTTTTGGACGCCCCTCGTATCAACGCATTGTTCAGTTCGTTCTTCTGCCGAAATTATCTTACATGTATCTACAAACGTTATCATAAATTTGCATAAAATCGTAAAATGGATTATTTTTAATGACGATTTTCGTGCACTGTCGTCTTACGGCACATATTTCATTTATTAGCTAAAACGTATGGGTCTATAGGGACATAGGAGAGTGCCTAGAGACTGAATTCGAGCCCGACTGGAACGTGATCGCCAGCTCCAAGGTAGGCGAACACAGCTTCCTAGCTCTGGTGACCATCGCGGGCAAGCTGTCTACGTTGTCCATCCAGCTGCGGTTGAACCTGCCGAGTACTCCATCGCCTGTTATGACACCCGAGGCGTCGCGACCGGCATCAGAGGAAAAGCCGGACCTGTATTGCGTGCTTGCAAATATGACTAGCGGGCGGTGTGCTGTGGGCTGCGCCAATATTCACGGAAAACTGCTAGTTTGTGGTAAGTGGAAAATATAATATTTTATCGAATCGTTAGTCATTTAGTTTCGTTTCAAGAAACACTTTACTCATTCTTAAATTGGTATTTATTTATATTCAAACTTTATTTTTCCGTTAAATATTTACGGATGACTCGACAAGGACAAATATATCATCATTCAATTTAATATTAGTTAACTGATAATACCCATTAATTTTATAAAAGATTGAGCGTTTAATATATTTTGAAGATTCTTCAGATTCTAATTATAGTTACTTTCATGTAATTTCTAACCACTTTGACTTTAGTTAAAGCTGATCTTGCGTTATAATTAGATCAGAATGCTAAAACGAATGTTTGATTATTACACACTTCATTAAAATTCAAAGACAATTATTTTCTCCGCTAAATATAGGAATCGTATCCAGTGGATATTAATAACTATTTATTTTATGAACTTTCATTCTAATTTATAGCAGTCGATATTGCATTAAAACTATTTATATCTTTAATCATTTTAATATAGGAACAACGAACCAACATTTGCGTGAGATAATTTCATAAATAAATTAATCAGTGTAGGCGTTTGCATATTGAAAGATTGCATATTAATTTTAAACTAACTACAAGTTATGTCGCAGTATATGAGCCCAGGCTCATAAAAGTTCAGCCGGTATACATTTTAGTGAGAAATTTCTATAATTTTCTTTTGACAAATATAGATTTTAAACTTACAAAAACTGAATAAGTTATTCAAATATTCCGCCATTTTATATTGAGTTACATGGTATATCGCCTTTATTATAGCGTTTTCAGCTTACATGTCGAGTGCACTTTTTTGCACTGAGCGTTTTCAGCTTGTCATCGAGTGCAAAAATTAGTCAGCTGATGTGTTTTCAGCTTAAGAAAAAGTTACACCGTGCACTGGCTCAGTGCGACTTTTATGCACTGACTCCCTAGGCAAGTGCAATAGTGTCAGTGCAAATATGGCGAATGAGGGCAGAATTCGTTCAGTGTGGTCACGTGATATGTTGCACTCAGTGAGCACTTGCACTGAGTAAGCTGAAAACGCTACTATAGCATTTTCAGCTTACACAATGTAATAGCGTTTTCAGCTTACTCAGTGTTAAAAATATAAGCCGGCACAATTATTATTCAATTTTAAGTGAGTTTAGGTTTTCTAAAATTTAAAATTGATGAATATTAACACAAAATAAATACACAAATAAAAGAACCATATTTTTATTCTTTTCCATTCTCTTTTACATAGGTGGCTACGACCGAATCGAGTGCCTAAAAACAGTCGAACAATACCTCCCCGATTCAAACACCTGGCGCCCTATGCCCTCAATGCGCGAAGCCCGAGGTCGATTCCAGATCGCAGTACTTGGAAACAAAGTATTCGCCGTTGGAGGTTCCAACGGTTCCACCGAATTGGACACCGTTGAAATGCTAGACCTGGAAAATCCCGAGAAATGGGTAAAGGCCACACGTTTGCCCTTTGCCAAGAGCAACGCGGGAGTTTGTGCCCTTGACAACAAGATATATTGTGTTGGAGGATGGAATGGACAAGTGGGAATCAAACAGTGCGATGTGTTTGACCCGGAAATGGGAACGTGGGCTTCCATCGCGCCCCTCAATGTTGGTGAGTTGTTCTTTTCATTTTTGTTTGGAAGTTCAATGACCTCGCGGTTTGAAACGAATAAGTTGCATGTTATTTCGATTATGAGTAGGATGCTTGCATGGTACTGAAAATCTGATATCTATCACTAAATACCTAAAGTCAAGTTGAAAACGTACGTAAAAATATAAATTTTATTTTCAAAAAATTATGTTTTTTTAATAAATTAAGAAAGAGATTTTCTTTGCCGTCATTATTTTGAACTGGAGAAAGGGATGCATATTTAAGAATGTAACCTGTAGATGGCGAGCGAGTGCGTGTTTTAATTTGATTTTGATGTTAGGTCATTTTTCTGTCACTGTCTCTCTTGAGAAATATTCGTTTTCCGGGAATGGACTGTGTCATATTTTGAGTCAGAGCTCAACGTTTCGCCCGCAGTCGTATGGGGCATCTTCAGGAGCAAGGGGGATAGTACTGTCTTAAACAAGGTTACCCGACATGTCAACCACGCTAGACGCCGAGTTTAAGCAACAAGAGGGGGAGACTCAGTTTACAAGGTTACCCGATGTGTAAACCACGCTATAGGCCAAATATGACTGCGGGCGAAACGTTGAACTCTGACTCAAAATATGGCACAGTCCATTCCCGGAAAACGAATATTTCCCATGACTCAGACTGTGGAAGCCTACGCAATTATTTCACTGCCTCTCTTCTTTATTATTTACAATTTACGTGGTTTTTGTTACTTTTATTACGTATTTCGATTTGTTAAGCAGGATTTTGAAGGACTTTAACTTAGTTTATACTCGTACAAGATTAAAATGACAAACGAAAATATTAACCTTCAAACTATTATTCAAACGTCAAACAGATGATCTGTCATGTTTAAATTACCCGCACATGCCGTTGCTATTAGACGTACCGATGTTATTGCTTTTCGGCCATTCATTGGTTCGGCGAAATTCTACGTCATACATAGCGGTAATTTAAATATTAAAATTTCATTAATTTCTTTCTGGCTAATGGACCTTTTCAATTTAAAGAGGTAGAAGATATGCGCAATGGAGGTCTGCGCATAGTAAGAACAACTGAGATCTACGGCGTTTGTTTCTAAAAAATTTAGACGTAGACACAAATCAGTTGATCCCAAGCAAGTCAAGGTCGCTCGTGCCACGTGTCTGCTTGACTTGACATTTTCAAGCAGCTTCAAATATTAATCTCGATCGTTTATATCGAAGATTGAAAAGGGATTTACTAAATTCAAGCGGCTTCAAACGTCGGGATAAACGTAGTCATTGATATGCGCAATGGGGATCTGCGCATAGTAAGAACTGAGATCTATGGCGTTTGTTTCTAAAAAAATTGGACGTAAAATGTGGGAATATCTCAGATAACTTTAAAGAATCTTATCGAAATAAGTTACAAAAGCTTTTATTGAAGTTAAAATATCTTACGATGCAAATTTTCATTGAGAATACAGGTATTTTAATGACTGCAATTTTTTTGACGTTTCGTTTGACAGCCCAACTGGCAGTTCTTCGCGCCATTTTCTTACTATTTGCAGCGATAGAAAGAGATACCCGTTAAGTTGAAAAGGTCCATTAACGAAAATTTTGTCAAAAGAAAAAATATGGGTAGCAAGTTTTTATCGTCTCTTCAAAAATATTAAATAAAAAAAAATAGCACGCAAGTAGCCCATTGTAGTATCGCGATTTAAATCTGGCACGCTAAAATTATATAGTTTCGAATTAATATATCAGAAATTTGTTTTATTTTAGGTCGCTACCAAGCTGGCGTAACATCCTACAACAACTACGTCTACGCCATAGGAGGTTGTGACAGCTGGAACTGTCTATCATCTGTAGAAATGTACGATCCTAGGGAAAACGTTTGGAATTTCACAAAATCCATCATTACGGCACGACGTGGTTGCGGTGTAGCTGTATTCCAGGGCAAATTATACGCCATCGGTGGCTCCGATGGCTCGCATTCGCTAAGTTCTACAGAAGTGTACGATTCAGAAACTCAGTGTTGGGTTGTGGGGCCCAGTCTAACCACGCCTAGAGCCAATGTCAGTGTGGCAATGGTGGGAGATAGATTATATGCAGTTGGAGGATTCTCAGGTATGTGAAATACACAAATAAACATTCATTTCTATTTAAAATTTTATATTAATCAACAATACGGCCTATTCAAATCGCGTAAACTAACAAAAAATAAAATATTCTTTGATGTGTACGTAGTATGTAGTAGTTTATTAGCGCTAATCTTGAGAACAACTGGACGGATTTTGATGTGGTTCATAGTTTAGCTTACACTTACTATTCTACAGAGCAGTACTGTGCAATCTTTTAAGCAAAAGGACGTTGGTAAAAACATTGACAAAAACATGATTATTAAAAAGTCAGATATTAAGAAAAATAGCGATTCCTAAAAATAGTATAAAGAAGTGTTCTATTACTTCCGGTTCCGGCATACGTTTCGTCGACTGACGACCGCCGTGTCTCACCAAACTTTCGTTTCGTCTACTGACAACTGCCGTGTTTAACCAAACTTTTGTGTAATTGTCTTTCGACGATAGTCGTGTTCGAGTCGATGTCTTGTTTTAAATAACTTTCGTTTCGTCTGTTGACGACCGTCGTGTTTCACAAAAAAGGGGAGAGCATTTGATGGACTCTGTCATGGTATATCACCTCGCTCTTTCTAAATATATGTTGTCCTTTTCTAAATTGTGTGGAGGGAGGACCGCCGTCGATCCGCTGGGGATAACGTCAAAATTTTAAGTCCCCATTGTCTTTCGTTTCGTCTTTTAACGACTACCGTGTTTTAAAAAACGTTTGTTTCGTCTACTGACAACTGCTGTGTTTAACCAAACTTTTGTGTAACTGTCTTTCGACGATATTCGTGTTCGAATCGATGTCTTGTTTTGCTAAACTTTCGTTTCGTCTGCTAACGACCGCCGAATTTCACTTTCGTTTCGGTCTACAGATGACTACCGTTTCACAAATTTTTCGTTTCATTGCTGATAATAGGCCTTTTCAGTTTAAAGAGATAGAAGATATATGCGCAATGGGGATCTGCGCATAGTACGAACAAATGGCGGGAGTCATGGATACGCGCTTGTCATGAGATCCATGGCGTTTGTTTCTAAACAATTTACGGTGCTATTCTGTACCGTTCTATAGGGCGCGAGCAGACACGTGACTCGAGCGTCCTTGACGTGCTTGGAATCAGCTGATTTGTGTGCGCATGTCATTTTGACAAGAATAATGTCACGTTGACAATACCAATGTTTTGGTTTATTTTGATTTTGAACTGCTTTAATGTTGTTATTTTACAATTTTTAATCAGTAAAACATATGAAATTAAAAATAACATTTTAGCAGTTAAAAATCAAAATAAATCAAAATATTGGTCTTCTCAACGTATCATTGTCCTTGTCAAAATGACATGCGCACACAAATCAGCTGATTCCAAGCACGTCAATGTCGCTCGAGTCATGTGTCTGCTCGCGCCCCATAGGCTCTGTAAGTAACCAACGTTACAGGATGCAAGCAAATTGCTATTCTGTAACCAAGTTACAATACTGTTAAGCGCTACAGAGTTATAGAAATTTCTTTAAATCTTACAGCGCCAAAATCTTGACTGTAAAGTATTTACAGAGCATATTGAAACGTCAAAAATATATTTTAAACGTCAAATATATATATATTTTATATAAAAAATTAAACAAAAATAGAAATTAAAAGCAAAAGTTAACAATTTTTATTATATCTATTACTAAATGAAAAACATAGAAGGTAATTATACATCCTACCAATTCTTATAGAAATTTTTGTTTAAAAAAAATATTTTAGCATGAAAATAGAGAAGATTTTTCCAGACTTATCAAAATCCATTCAGATCAGTGTACCAGATAATGAATTACATTACTAATTAAGAAATGTTTTTAAACAAACTCATTGTAAAACTTTAATTAAAGTGACTTTTTTTTCTTTAATATCAAGTTGAATAATTTTAAATAGCTATAGTTAAGAATTTGTCATAATTATTGGTCCAAAGCTAAAGACAAGGACAGTTTCCGCCAGTCAATTTGAAGAAAACCCTACCTACTAGTACGAGTACAAGTACAAATAAATGGTAGAGAACTGTTTACAGTTTCATAGAATAATTATCATCATTAAATGATGACTTCATAATTAATATTAATAGATCACACTAGCGAGGAGAATAGATTACAAAAATTAAAACACAGGAAATAAAATTATTAACAATGACTAGCCTTGATTACAACAATGACAAAAATTGATTACCTGTAAAAATTAGAACATAACGTATTTTGATTCAATAATTATATATTTCATTTAATCATAAACCTATAGGCGATTTCGGGCGACATACCCGTTCACTTCTTCGGATTACTTACGGTTAGTTACGGTATGATATGGTTAATGGTGGCGCCAAAAATCGTTGGTTCACTTGTTGACACTGTGCTTGGTGGTTATGTATATTCTGCGACATTTAAAACTGTCAAAAATAGTGTCTGACAATTAAAATGCATTAACGGAGAAAGATAGTTTTTTCCATATTTGTCCAAAAAAGAGTCAACGAAAATAATGTCACCCTGTTTGACATAAGACCACGACTCCGACTGTTTTGACTTTTGACATTTAAAAAAAAAGACATGTTAAAAAGAGATAGAAATAGTGAACAGAGAGCTGACCCGACTCGCAAACACATTCAGCTGTGAGCACTGATCCAAGCATACCGGGTATGTTGTTCCTAGCGCCCGAATATGTGAACGTATATACCTGAACGCAACATACCGCAAGTGAACGGTTGTCGCCCGAAATCGCCTTAAATATTACATACGTGTAAATCTGATGTATTTATAGAAATTAATAATAATGAAAAAATCTGATGTGGCCAGCACATTACCTTCCGTCAGTTCAGTCAGTTCTATGTATTTTGTACAAATTTCATACGGAAAGTTCCTTGCTAAATTAAATATTCTATTTCTTGTACATTACCTTCCGGCAGTTGCAAGTATTTTATGCAAATTTCATACAGAAAATTATTATTTTGTGACGGTTTCTATATACAGTATAATGTATCTGCAGAAATAAAAGATTTATTATTATTATTAAATTAAATATTCTATTTCTTGTACATTACCTTAAAGCAGTTGTATGTATTTTATACAAATTCCATACAGAAAGCAAAAGATCCTATATTTCCAGTAAAAATTATGACAAACACACTATGTCAATTTCACTTGACACTGACATCTTTCAATCAGAATTTTCTTAATATAGTAGCTGTTTTCATAGCTATAGCTACTTTATGAAATTTAATTTCTTTATAATTTTTTAACTCTATATCCATTTAATATTAAGTATATAATGCAGTCAAATTGTATGGAGAATAAAATATTCTTTAATATTTATAATAACATCAAATGTGAAAAAATGATATTTAACATAGTTTTTTCAAGAAAAACTGTTAAAATCTTCAAATGATGGTACTTCCGGTTGACCAATTGTAACCAAAATCTAATCAGCTCTTCATATGGATGTAACGAAGAAGTATACGAAAAAATTATAATTTTTGTAACTGTAGTATTAGAGTTATCGCAGACGAAAATTTTGTTACACACACACACACACACACACACATCCACACACACACACACACACACATACAGACATCATCGTAAAAATAGTAAATTCGTATTCTAGGGACCCTAAAACGTGCTTATTGATTAAAAACTCATCATCGAATTTTTTGACCAAAGACAATACCTTCCTTACCTAAAGGTGACGGAAGGTAAAAATCGTGATGGAATCTATTGCTTATTCAACTACATAAATATATTATGGAATATGTATCTTTGAACCAACATACCTACCATTTTATAGTGTATTATTTATATAACAATCGTTTCTATTTTATATTTTTTAGAATGCGTACAAAATTACTGTCAAATATACTGTAGCATATTTGACAGCTAAACAGGAATGAAGTTAGGAATTCTATAAGAATAACTCTGTAGCGATACTTGTTATAGAAGAAGTTACAGAATAGGTAATTTTACTACTCTATAAGCTGTCGTCTTACATAGCTCTATAGCTTATAGAGTCTATAGAGTCTTACAGAGCAATGTTACAGAATAGCACCATTTTAGACGTAAAATGTGCGAGAAAAATCTCAGACAACTTTAAAAAACTTCTTGAGGGAATTAAAAAGATTTTCTTGAAGCTAAAATGTTTAACGAGCCAAATTTTCACCGAGAATACAGGTATTTTAATGACTGCAATTTTTTGACGTTTCGTTTGAAAGCCCAACTGGCATTTGTTGGCGCCATTTTACTTACTATTTGCAGTGACAGATCAAGATAGCCGTTAAATTGAAAAGGTCTATTACCGTGTTTTACTAAACTTTCGTTTAATTATATTTTGACGATAGTCGTGTTCGACTTTCATTTCGTCTAACAACTACCGAGTTTCGCAAAACTTTCGTATAATTATCTACTGACGCTCGTCGTGTTTCACAATATTTTCGGTCAATTGTCTATTGACAATAGTTGCTTCGTTATCATCTATTGAGGACCGCGTGTTTCACAAAATTTTCCCTCCGTCATCAATTGATGACATTCACAGTTAAGGGTAAAATTGTGACTGATTCTTTCCAGGAAAAGCTTTCTTAAACACAATAGAATACCTAGACGCAAATTCTAAAGAATGGACAACATTCATTCCGAAGCTTCATTCGGTTGGTATCGTAGACAAAAACCGACTGGGCAGCGAAGGTTCAGGCAACACTAGCGAAGACAATCAAAGCGACTGCGATGACATCAAAGACGAAGACAAGAAAATCGTTGGGTACAACTACGAATCGAATGACATCAAGATTATTGATTACAACAACATGACGAGAGGGACCACGGAGGAGGCTCTAAATAGGGCGTAAACTATACACAGTTCCATTAAATGATAATTTTAAAGACTTTTGTGTATATTTACTTCCTGCATTTCATTGGCTAACTTTAAAATTATCATTTACCCGAGAATTATTATACAAACATACAGTAAGGGAAATTTTGAGCATTTTATTTAAATTTTGTGCCACACATAAATAACAAATATATTTTCCATACTCTTTACACTCTTGCAATAACGGAAGTAATATAATCATAAAATAAATAAATGTATTAGAAATAATGTCCATAAAAGTATTAATAATTGTTAGAGATAAATTTAAAGTAGTGTTGTGAAATTACCGGTAAATTAATTTTAATATTTATCAACAAATGATCAAATATATTTATTCATTTTAAAGTAAAATATATTTTTAAATACTAAATTATTAATGATGCAATTTTAATTGTTCAATTATTGTTTTAATTGTTTATGAAGAATAATTTGCCGGTAAAATTTCCAAACTCACATCACTAATTAAAAGAGATTGGTCTTTGGCAAGTGCAAATTTGAATCTAAAATAGGAATCAAATTTATCTCATTTTAATTTGTACCTAGTTTTGTATTCTACGTTTATTTCAGATTTACTGAATCTTCTCTTTAAGACTATAAATCATTGCATTTAACTGCATATTATGTTCCAACAATCACAAATACACTAGATATAACTTCAAAGCATTTGTTTTGTTTTTGGCTGGACAGAAAGAGACAACTAAGGATAGAGATATGTTAAGTCTCCTCATGGAGTATTCGCTAGATGTCACTGCTTGTTCTATTAACATGAACTGTACTATATTTGAAACATTTAAATTATTATTAACGAGAATCAATTATAAAATGTATGAAACACATTGATATTAGTATTAGAAAAGGATAAAAAGAATTGTATATAATTATTTATGTCTCACTAAAGTATTATGAACTGTTTATTGCTAGGATACGGTGTATATAAACATATCTATAACAACCGGGGCATAATGGGAGGGCATAATATTTCATTATGCTCTCATTAAAATCCGATCATCGTTTATGGACTTTAAATTAAAAATAATATGACCGGTATATAATGAATTTATTAATACAATTAATACATTAATTGATTACAACAATTAATATAAGAAAACAGCTTTGAAAGCACAACACAGAAATCAATTTTAATTTAATTATAATACTTAAAATTGATTATCAAAAAAACCTTAAAAAGGCATTTACTTTCACCACACATGAAATAAGTCCGTCGAATTGCAGACTAATATTTCGCATTCATTTTTGACAGATGACGGATCGCTAATTTTTTTGGGGACGATATTTATCCAAGTTTGAATTCATTTTTGATATTATTTACCGTCACATGTGACACATCCAAAACCGGACAAGCTCTCGAAAATGTAATAATATTCACAAATAAGTGCATAAGAAATAAAGAACTGAGATCTGTCATATATATACTTACATCTTCTACAGACGAGAATGAAATAATTAGGAAATCATTTATACGTTTGTCTTCCTCAAAGTTATACAGTAACATTCAAAATAAATTCTTTACACCGTTTCGACAAAATATCTTCCGAAACATCAAATTCACCCATTCCACCATCTCCAACGATTTAAAACGTTGGTACGTTGGTGTTTCAAAAATAAATAAATGTTGATAATAAACAAAACAATTAAACAACATCCTTAGCAACGTCAAAGCTTAAGCATTATTGTAATCAAAATTATTATAAATGATAACTTATTTCACATAATCTAGTGAGACATAAAATCTTGTATGCACCACGAGCGTTACTAGATGATAATGCCCATCGGGCGACATCTATCCCTCGGGCTAGATCCTCGTCGCCCTCCTGGCATTATCATCATCATCACCCTTGGTACATAAAATACTATTATATTGATCTATTGATTTCTAAACAATATTGTTTTTGTGTGCATGCCTATTATTCATTTGTAGTTTTTTCTAAATTTATTTTCGTAGTGTCTAAAATTAAATTGATCAATTGAATGCCATGATTATATAATGGATCCTAGTCCAGGATATGGTAATGGCAACAGTCCTAAATTCCCGTAGGTAAATTTCTCAGGGTAGTATTAATTAATTGTTTTTTAATTAATAAGAGTTTTTTGAATTACATTTTATTTCAAAACTCATTTGAAAAAGGCAGATTTATAGAGAAAAAATAAAACTTTGAACAAACAAAAATTGGCATCGATTTTGTCTGTCTGATTTCAAATTCTGTCGGAATTGGGTTTTCCCCACTACGAATTCTACTGCTCCAGACCAGTAGGAAATCTTGACAGAATTGCGATTCTTCCAATTCTTTTTCAGGATAGATTTCAAATTTGAAATCTGACAGAATTGAGATATCCCCAATTCTTCTCTGAATAGATTTCAAATTCTACTGGTCTGGAGTAGGGAAAACCCAATTCTGACAGAATTTGAAATCGAGGCCCGAACGACTACAACTTTCAAACAAAGGAACAAAATGTCACAAATACATTATAAAGACCAAAGAGACATCTCTCGACAAACTTTAGAGTAGACTTTATATATCTCTATCTCCAGTTGTCTCTTTCTGTCAAGCCAAGAACATAACAAACAATAGTGAGGTATAGGGCATATTTTGTCTAGTATATTTGTGGGCGTTATGTTCTCATTTCATTTATTGCAAGTAATAAATACTTGTTTTTTAAATATTTTTTAAATTTTAAGTGTCTTCTGTTAAAAAATACTTATGTATAAATGATAAAGTATTTATGCAGTTGACAAGTTGAAAAAGGAGTATCTGTTTCGCCAAGTGTTGGCCTACTGATTACGTCCGTTTATTTGTTGAACATCACCTGTGAGTTACCTCGTTGGAGGGATTCAATTTGTGAAATGTTTTGAGAGGTCTTTATAAATATATGTTTATTATATGGAAATTATGTCCTTTCCTGTCATTTTCCACTTCATTTTTATTTATTTATTTAAATATTGAAACGATCGCCAATTAAATATTCTTAATAGTTAATAATCTTGTCCATTTAACCATTTCAGCAGATGGCGTTCACATCAACGCCAGTTTTAAGTGGCCTACAACACAATGGGTTAGGTGGAACAAGGTATAGTTATTTTGCTGTGTTTTGTTTCCGTTCAGTTGCAATAATAGTGGAATTATGTACATTTTCCAGGAAAATTAAGAAAATTGGTGGTATATTTTCATTTTACAGTATGCTAGGGTAGTTTTTATATAAGATGACCCAAATTAAAAGAGCTACAAAGTCTCTAAATGGGCAATGTTTTGCGGTTTTGTGTGCTCATTCATACCACGCTGAGAAAAATTTTAAATTCCGAACAGTTTGAAGGATATTCAAAATAAAAAATCGCGATTTTAACTCTGTCATTATAAAATAAATAAAAAATCATAAAAGTTTCATGATTTGATGAGACAAACTTAAAACTGCTGTTACAATAAATTTTAAGATGACGGTTTCTAAGATATTATTAGCAACTTTCTTATTTTAAATGAGCGCCGTATTTGATTTACTTTAAAAAAAATACTTATTTTTTTTCTCTTTCTAATGGCGTAAGAGTTATTATTTTAGTTTTGTTTTACCTTTGAACAAACATTTTAACTTTACAAGTAAAGCCTGTTTAGCACATTAAACAATTTTTTTCAAATTCGATAAACTTATTACGAATATGAACAGAAATTTTAAACACAATTAATGTTTTACGTTTCGTATGTTATAATTCTGTTCACAAGTCTTACTAAATTTGTTAACATCTAAAAACAATTAATGACAGCGTCAAATATTGTTTAGTTATTTTTATTCTTTGTATTTTACATATAAATATACTTACGCTTGTCCAGAAAAATTAAATTTTAATTCTCCATTTAATTCTTGGTTAAATTTTAATTCCCCAATTAAAATTAATTCTTTGTTAAATTTGAAGTCACCTAGCATTAAAATGTTATTCTCCAATAAAAATTAACCAAGAATTAAATTTAATTCTTTGTTAAATTTTAATTCACAATGTTATTCTCCAATAAAAATTAATTCTTCGTTAAATTTTAATTGTTCAATTAAAATTTCTTATCAATTCTTTTGGTTTACCCTCTTATTTTGTATTTGTATATGTTTAATAGTCTAATTTTTATATATTTTTCTGTGCAGATTGTCAACATGTGAAGTAGAAGAATCCCAAAGGCAGTAGTGTTGTGTTATATTTCTGTTTATAATTGTCACTATATAAATAAAACAAAGTTTATTTAAATATTGTAATAAAATGTTAATGTATATTTTAAATATATTTGTAATTATATATTGCTAATAAACTATAAAATTGATGTAAAAATGACTTATTTTCTAATCTTTAGTTTTAATTTTTATCATACATCCCTCAAACACACGTAAGTATATAGTTTCTAAGAGTCGTGATCGTATTACGTATATAGTTCTTAAAACAGCCGCCAGGGGGCAGCACCTGTCGGAAACAGCGTATACCTACTGGGAATTTGAACTCAGTAAATCGTGCATGGATGCTTCTTCGATATACCTATTGGGAATTTTAAGCCATTCAAAAAGAAGCATCCATACACCAAATTTTTGAAAAAATGGTGCATATACCTTGTTCCATTTAAGCCATTCAGTATTGCGGAGCATAGGGAATAGTTTTGACCTCTCTAATTGGCTGAAATTAGAGACAAGAGATAAGTTTACCCAATGTAATTTCGGCTACTTCAGATTTGCGCTGTTGCCAGTTCCATCTACTGAATGGCTCAAATGGAATAGAGCATAGATATGCTACCTTAAAGTAGCATCTATGGACCAAATTTTGTAAAAAAATCGTGCATAGATAATACCTTAAAGTAGCATCTATGCACCAAATTTTGTAAAAAATCGTACATAGATGCTACCTTATGAAATTATGGTTGCCTATATTTTAGGCGCAAAGATATATGATGGGCACAGTTTTACTTGAATTGCAACGTTTATCGACAACTGCTGCACCCTTGCGGCCATTTTAAAAACTACATACGTGTAAGGAGTAAGGAATAGACAAATTATATTTTAATTTATATTTTATTCTATAAAATATTGTACATTAAAGGTAATTGCATGAAATACAACAATGTGAAATACAAATAAACAATTAATACATGTAAAATTAATACAAACTATTATTTAAACATCCCTATTTTTAATTTTTCAGGACAAGGGTAAATATACATATTTATAAAATACAAAGGCATAAAAATAAATGCAATTTCAGCTATGAACATAATAAAGACAACAATGTATTACAAATAAACAATAAATATTACTTAAACTAATACAATTTTTTAACTAACCTTTTATTTCAGGAGAAAATACTAAGTACAACAAAAACAGGGAAGTATGTATTTATTTAATATTTACAACATATTACCAAAATTCTGGGGAAACCGGTAAGGGGTGTTTACATGAAAAAAATTCAAATATATTTAATTATTTCCTGTACTACAAGAGAAAAAAATTTAAAACTTTATATCTATGTTAGTTAACCAACAATGCATTCATTAAAAAAATATCAAAATTCTGGGGTAACCGGTAAGGGATGTTTACATGAAAAAAATTCAGATATATTTAATTATTTCCTGTACTGTTGTTATTAGATTGTTTTCAAATTTGATAACAAACTTAGTAAGAAATAATTATGAACAGAATTTTTAAACACAAATGTCTTTTACGTTTGATGTGTTATAATTCAGTTCATAAATGTTACTAAATTTGTTAACAAATCTAATAACAGTGTCAAACATGGTTTAGATATAAAATTAAAACGTTTGTTATCAAATAAAATTACCATTATCATGGATATATTCATTTGTTATTAATTATTTTGTATCTTTGTTCTGTAAATAGCTTATCTGAAGATAAAACTTTTTACAAAATAAAGACGCAAAATAATTAATAACAAATAATATAACCGTAATAATTTCAATTGGTCACAAACATTTTAGTTTTATAACAGATCCAAAACTCTACTTATATATTTTTAGGGTATATACTACCCAATATATATTAAAAAGAGTTCCGTTTACAATACTTATAGACTATTTAACAAATTAAATCTTGGGGTCCCTAAATAAGATTTCTTGTTCCCAATGTTAAAGGAACAACATTTCTTATTCAGTTTAAGACAGTTTACGAACCTTTGCATTAATTATTATTTTTATGTTACCACCCAACCGCCCACTTATTAAAATATATATTTATTAATACAAAGCTTCGTTTACAATAAATACTTAAAATCTCACTTTACCCTGACCGCGTCTAAATGCTTAATAATAAATACAATTTTTACTAAAACTACCTACTGTACTACTAATGTGACAGGTTTAAATTAAACAGAGCATAAATTAAAAGATTGTTTTTATTGTGTACATACATTTTAAACACAGTCTTTGTGAAGAGGAAGCCATGGTCTGCGTCACCAATCGGCACTGCAATCTCGACGACAGTGACAGGGCAGTAAACTAAACTATTTATTTAATAAATTGTATATATAGGGAGCAACCGCCCTCAAATGCCAAACCCACGCTCCCCATATATACCATTTATTAAATAAATACAATTTCGTGTACAATATTTTATAATCAAACTTAAGCTATTGTAGAACCCCCCCAAATTAAGTTGGTGAAGTGCGCAAAATAGCCTATCTTACGTTAATATCTCGTTCAAAGAAAACGCAAATCTAAGCCTATCTTACGTTAATATCTCGTTCAAAGAATAGCAAATCTAAAAGTGTGAAGTTACGTTAATTTTTCTCTCTCTCTCAAAAAGCAAAAACAACCCTTGCCTATCTTATATCTAAGCTATCTTAAGTCTACGCAAGCTATCTTATATCTAGACTACGCTAAGCTAAACGCGAAGTTTGAGAGAGAGATATACGAGCTAAGACAAAAAGTGAGAACGCCGGGGTGGTTCTCACATGTAGTTTACGAGGGGGTTAAGCCGACCCCACACGATGCACTGCATGTACGGCCTGCCAACGCGAGCTCCCTAAGGACAAGATAGACAGTTACATGTAATCTACTCGGCTTGGATGCCTGAGACAGCTACTCCCGAAGACATCGCCCGGTCTTATACGCGATACCTATCCCGAACGCGATCAATCCGTGTGCTCAAACAAAGTTAAATCAAACAAAAACTTTACTTTGTCTTTAATTATTCGTTGCCATTAACATTAGATGATGATTACATACGTTGCCTCCGGATGAGGAGAGCACATAGACGCCATAAGAGAGTTTCCTGTGATAGCATTCAGGTTTGTTTAATCTTTTCTCATTCGAGTCTAGCAATCTAGAGCGTAGACCAATACGATGGTCAGCAAGCAATTTTACAAAAGAATTAAACTGTCCCTAGAAACATTCGCACAAGTGCGAAGCGATCCCCCAGAATAAACAACTGGTTTCACATAGCATGGCTAACCATATCAGTCCACTCAATTATGGAAAACGCGCACGAACTCTGCCTACCCATCCCACTAACCGTGATGTTAAATAAGGAAACCCGAACCCACATCAAGTTTCGAATCTCTCCCACCTTCCTGACCCTCTCACTGATTCTCTCACCCATTCGCATCATTCATGCCCCGATACATATATTTTTCTTTTCACATTCACTCTCCCTAGGGGCCTTCTGGGCAACCCGCGCAGTACGCGTACCACGGTGGCAAACGTAGACGCACGATTTTATGATGAATCGCCAAGGAATGCACTTCAAATTAATCAATTTATTTTCATTTTTAAAGAAAACGCGTGTTTGCTCAACGGCGCGATGAGCCAAAGTTTAATTAAGACCTGAAAATACATTTAAAAGAACTTAAAACTAACTTAAAATCTACTATATTAATCTAGTCTTCTTGATGTCCGATTCCTGAAAAATATACGCTAATCATATGTTCCCAGATATTGATTTTATTCATAAATAATCAATATTTCAATTTTAAATTATTTGTATATTATATAGACATTCATGAAAGTTATATTTCTTTCAATGTAGTACTCAAAATCGAATTTGAATAAAAGATAATATTTACACATATATTATAGTCATATTTCTTTGACTATAAGTTCTAATGATTGAACATGAGAACATATATTTTATATAAAAAAATAAGTTTCTTACCAGTTCAGAAGACCTACAGTGTTGAAATCCAAAAATCGAACGCTGCATCGAAATTCTCCAAGTTTCTTGAGGTCTCAGTCCAACCAAAACGTCCGCCTATTAAATAATAATTATTAGTTTGTGGTATTCTTTAAACAATTTCAAAAAACTGTTTGATAAAATTTCGTATGGCAAACGTGTCTTCAATAGACAAGACACTTGATTTATTTAATAAATACACGTGTACCATGCAACATTTTATCGAACAGTTTTTAAATGAATTCAAATTTGCTTTAATTTGATATTGCGAAAGAAGATGATAAAAAATAGTGCAGAGAAGGCCATTCAAAGGAAATATGTCAATTTAAGGGCTTTACAAAGTAAAATAATTATAATCACTAGACAAAATTTGTAGATATTCTAAATGGGACATATCTGCTTTTGCCTTAAAGCCACAGAATTTTAAAGCATATAGTATGAAATCTATTAAGATTCTTACCTTATACATACAGACAGCACGCTTGAATTTTGGGTTTGTAGGGCCCCAATGCAAGAACTACGTTATCTCCTGTTTCGCCTAAAGGTGCTCTACCCTTTTTTGCTGCCATTTCCAAGTTTCCGAAGTCCTCATGATGAATTTTGGGGTTGTGGGGCCCCACTGCAGCAATTTCGTTATCTCCTGTTTCTCCTAAAGGTGTTCTGCCATTTTCTGCTTCCATGTCCATGTTTCCGAAGCCCTTATGGTCATGCATGCAATCTGAAATAGGAAGAGAAATAAGTTACTTTAGTCATACTTTACAGCTTTCATTTCACTCCTACATTACAAATTATTATCGTTGGTATATCTTAAAAATAGTTAATATTGATATTGGTTGCTCTTGCACAAAGCCATAGAGCTATATACAAATATATATGCTGATAGTATTGTTAAGGAATTTATACAAAATTCTACGCCAAAGGAAATTATGTCAATTTAAGAGCCTGACACAGTAAACTAATTATAATCACTATGTAGACAAAATTTTCAGAAATTCTAAATAGGACATATCTGCTTTTGCCGTCAAAGATCGCGTTTGTTAAAATCTGTTAGCCGACTGAAAAATGTGAAAGATTATTTCATGACCACATAACAATGAACACAAAAGGTTCAGGCGACCGGAGGTAATTTAACACGTCGCGGCTTGTTTGTTTACGTAGCCCTGCTGCTAGCGCGATTGCGTCATCGCTATACTTAGACGCTTGTTCAGTGTAGCAGCGGGGCTCACACGTTACAGTATGAAACTGGCCGTTATAGCTATTAACATACCTAGGAATGTTATGTATATCATAACTGCCCAAGATGTCGGTTTGAAATCTGAGCTCGTAGAGCGAGGATTTTAAGACATCTAAGACTTGTTATGATTAATAACATCCGTGGTTTGTTCAATAGTTTATCGGTTTCAGAAAATTAACACATTATTGATAAATACCATTTTTTGAAATTCTCTCATTAATGCTAATTTTAGATTGCTATGGTTAACAGAACAATTATTTTGACATATGTCAATATGACAAATATTCAAATTAAGTGCTTTGTTCCACATGTTTATTACTTTAGAATAAAGTAGACCGTATTTAGAACGATAGGCTAACGTTATCTGTATGTATTAATGAAGAGCATTATATTTTCATTTTATTTTATTTTCATTCTGTAGACCGTTGTTGACAAGTCAGTATGGTGATAATATTACCATACAGATACAGTTATTACTTAGTTACCAGCCTACTTTTGTACATGTAAACAGTTCCGGTTTCAGGATATTATTCCACTGTTTACATCTGGAAGTAGCATTAATGAAAAAATTTCAAAAAATAATATTTATCAATAATGTCTTAATTATCTGAAACCGATAAACTATTGAACAAACCACGGATGTTATTAATCATAACAAACCTTAGATGTCTTAAAATCCTAGCTCTACGAGCTCGGATTTAAAACTTACATCTGCGGCAGTTATGATGTGCATAACATTCCTAGGTATGTTAATAGCTAAAAAATCTGATGTGGACACCACACGACTTCCTTGTACGCAAGACTAATATAAAGTATAGACTCAATTATAAAATTGTACGTATTTGACGTAATTTGACATTAACATCTATTTCTTATTTTTATTGATATTTTTTGTCTTAATCCATAGCAAGCTTCATTACAAAAACCAAAAAGTATATAAGTTTTAAATTTACGTATCTCACTTATGCATAGGGCTACTTTAATAATACTTGATGTGCTACGCGCAGAATTTAATTCGCTAAAACTCTTATTTGAAGCATTTATTTCTAAAATCAAAATGAAACCATTTTATTCAAGAAAAACTGTTAACAACTTCAGGTAATATATCACTTCCGGTTAGCTTGTTTTAACCAAAATCTGCTATGTTATTCCAATTGACATAAAAGTCCTATATACCAAATTTGAAAAGTTTTAGATTATATTTTAAGATAGTTTTTCATTAAAATCTATTATAGGCTTCAAATAAAGTACCATTTCTAGAAATTATGTAATGACCAAAAAGGGAGGTGCACAACTAGATGTTATAGCAGTCCTAAATACAAAATTTCAACTTTCTACGGCATACCGATTTTGAGTTATGCGATACATACGCACGTACGCACGTACGTATGTACGTACGTACAGACGTCACGACGAAATTAATCAAAATGGATTCAGGGATGGTCAAAATGGATATTTCCGTTGAAATCTCAAAACCGAAATTTTTCACGATTACAATACTTCCTTTACTTCGTACAAGGAAGTAAAAGGTATTTTAAAATATGTTATTAATTATTATTTTATTACGTATAATATGCATTGAGAAAAAAGCAGTAGCATATATGAAAATGAATTTAATTTATGAGGTTATTCGTCATTCGAACACCGGAAACGAAAATAGGGGATTTTAATTGCCTGATTCTCTACAAATGATGAACCTACCCCACCAGGTGAAAGATATAGAACACCCTCTGCGCTATATTTCATCTATACTGAAGCGTAATTTAAGGGTTTTAAATAAGTTTTGTTTATGAGGATACCTGGCAATAAAATATGAATCAAACAATGGGTTCAAATATAATAAACTATGTACAATATTGATATAGGTACTTAAAAATTGAAAACTAAAATTTAACAAATATTCACGTCACTAATTTTCAGGGCGTAGTTTATAGAACGAAAAGGAATCATATATTATTATTATTGTAAATGAAATGGAAACACACGAAATGATTATTAAAAACCGCATATATGATTGAGAACACGTGTACCTATTTAGGGACAAAACTGAAATTATGTTTAGGTCAGGGTGGTGCGTAACCATGCGTAGAGACAGAACCGTATTAAAATAAAATATAAAAATCATAGAATTATTATTGGCAACATAATTCAACCAAAATGCATGCATTATAAATATTATTTCTGTTTCTTAATACCAAAACAACAATGTCGACATTACATAATTTAATTGCGTAGGCTTCCACAGTCTGAGTCATGAGAAATATTCGTTTTCCGGGAATGGACTGTGTCATATATATCGCCCGCAGTCGTATGGAGCATCTTCAGGAGCAAGGGGGATTCTCGGCATTCCTTTCGTCACTTGGTTTATTTGGCCTCTAGCGTGGTTTACACGTCGAGTAACCTTGTAAACTGAGTCTCCCCCTCTTGTTGCTTAAACTCGGCCTCTAGCGTGGTTGACACGTCGGGTAACCTTGTTTAAGACAGTACTATCCCTCTTGCTCATGAAGATGCCCCATACGATTGCTGGCGAAACGTTGAGCTCTGACTCAAAATATGACACAGTCCATTCCCGGAAAACGGATATTTCTCATTACATAATTTTATGAATTAAGTCAACTAGTCAGTCACAAGTGTAATTTTTGTTAAAAAAAGTTTTTATTTTACATTTTGGACTACAAATTTTACAATTTTCATATTTTTTTTTTACAATTGACTGCTTATCTTTTTATATGTTATTTATTTATGTTTGTATACCTTATGACGATCAACTCTGTGATAATTTTATCGAAAACTGTTCCTCATGGGTGGTTGCCACAAATGATATGTAATTGACCATTTCTTGCCCTGAAGAAGACTAACGTTTTAGTCGAAACGTCGGTTAGAAATAAATAACTTTCACCAGTAGACTGCTTGTCCAATCATTTTTCCCTTGGGACCCATCATCCATTCTTCAGTCGATTATCGATCAAATTAAATAAGGGGTGAGTTTTCGAATATTTGATTTTTTTACATGTTAAAATATTTTCAAATCTAAAGCGTTTTTATTTTTATATTTTGTAAAATTTTATAAAATACCGGGGAAAATAATGTTAACCTTTTGCAATATTTTCTTCCCGCCACTACGGCGTACATAACATCAACTATGTGCGAATTAAGTCTCGACATACGTGCCCAAAATATGCTTCATAGAAAGAGACAGAAAGCAAACACGGCCACCTGTATATGTTTACATTTCACACTTGAGAATTTAATTTGTTTTTATCGTATTTTCTAGTTTTACATTTACCTATTTAAAATTAAATAATTTGCTTTTTGCAATTTGACGTTTAAATATCATATATAAGGCGCTTTCTTTTTAGGAGGAAAATGAACTGATCTTACCTCGTACTCAACTGAACTGAACTACTCCTAAAAGAACAGTATATTTTTTTTAAATAAGAAGTTATAGTCTGTTGATTAGATTTTGACATATTAAATTCTTTTACCTTTGTGTATTTAAATATGGATGTATTTCTTATGGTAATGAAACATGATATAACGTTTCAAACTAATTAATTTCTTCTATTCATGTCATTTTAATATCAAATACTTCCTAAAAAGACAAAATACATAGCAATCAGTCATAATGACGTGACATTAACATTCGGGATCAGTTCAGGATCTATATGATCCTGTTTCAAAGGTGGTGCTTCGCGGGGGCGGGGACGAAGAAACTGGGTAGTACAAGATCATTTATCCCCTTTTAAAAAGAACGATTTAGGGTAGATGTGTGCTACTCGGAGTTGATCTTCTTGATAAAAAGAAAGCGGCTATAGAAGATACACGTTCACGTTTTCAATTTAAACTAGCGCTCGTAGCGGGCAGCTACGGCGAACCAAAGACGCTGCATACGCAGGCCTGACGAGAAGGGGGGGCAGACGGGGCAAGAACCCCAGGGCCCGGGCCCGATAGGGCCCGGCGCTACCACTTTTATATAAATTTTTGTACTATTAAAATCTTTTATTATAAATAAATAAAAATATAAAATAATATTAGATAAAAAAAGCGAGTGACAGCAGAGTTTACGAGAGAAGATTATTATTGTGTATTTCTTTAAAATTACAAGTGCTGTAGAAGGTATGTAAATAAAACATTTTTTAGAATAAATACCAAAAGTTTCTTTAAATAGTTCCAAACTAAACCGGTAGAGCTCAACTGCCATATCCGTGAAGCTGAAGCTATGCTGTGACGTTAGCGTTGAAATTAAAGGCAACTTGCATCTTGCATGTATCATACTCATATAAGTACCTGTTTTATTATGTACCTTTTATATTTTTTACATGTGCACTTAATTTATGTTGCTGGTGGTGTTTTTATATTATTATTTTTATTATCATCGCAATATTCATTTATCTTTAAATTAGTTAGTACTCAATTTATTTAAGTATAGGTATAATTCTTTCTGATCATAATTTTTATTTAATTTTTGATAATCCTACACAATGAATATTTTGTTTTTATTTTATGTTACATTGATGAATAAAATATTAAAAATATTTTACATGAAAAGTACATATAGTAATTCTTTATTTGACGGGGGGGGGGGGGGCGGTAGATTGATTTTGCCCCAGGGCCCGTAACGGCTCTCCACGGGCCTGTGCATACGTCATCGTATTGCGGGCGTTTTAACTAACGATAAATTGAATATCGTTTGTAAAAAAAATATGCTATATTTTCTTACTTTTATTGCATTAATAGTTTTAATTTAAAATTCATTATAGATTCTACGTGTGTGTGTGAAAGTAATAAAAAGTAGATAAAAGTATATTTCATCCAATGTATCTACCCTACATTTTATGCCCTGTGAGTATTGTATTAGCATGCCTTAATTCGGAACAAATTTACAAATAATCCGCACTTCATTGTTTCTCTGTAAGGGCTGCAGGGGATGAAGCATCTAGCCACTTGTAAGGGGCGACAGCCTGCACCCTCCGATACAGAAACATCACGGAGACAACGATCAGAAACACCCAAAAGTTCATCACTTTAACAATCAATTATTATTATTATTATTATTATTATTATTATTTAAATTGGAATATAAAATTCTTTGTGTAAATATACCTATGTATAAGATAAAAATCTGTAAATATTTTACCCTTATACTAAAACACTAGAAGTGGTTATACTATAATTATAATTACAATTACTTTGTCATCTGTATAGTTTATAAATTTATTTAAGAACATATTTCACAGTTTCACAAAATGCAAAGTCCCAAACCCTCTGCATGGGGATCTCAAGAAGAAAACTATAAGAAATACGTTGTTTTGTAAATAACCAAAATCTTCACACTTGGAGGAAGAAACTTGCAAATATAGAAAACTGCAATAATTTCGTCTATATGTATAAAGTAAGCTATGGATTTTTTAAAAATATCAATATCTATCATCATTAAAATGGTCTTCTATTAGGACAATTTTTAACTTATTGACTTGACATAAACCTTTAAATTAAATTATATTATTTTTTTTTTAAATCTATTGTTCTTTGTTTCGTTCTAAATGTTATGTTATATTGTTACAAATACTATAGGGCACGAGCAGACACGTGATTCGAGCGACCTTGACTTGCTTGGGATCAGCTGTCATTTTGACAAGAACATTGTCAATTTGTCAAGACTAATGTTTTGACTTATTTTGATTTTGAATTGCTAAAATGTTAATATTTTACAATTTTTAGGCAGTAAAACACATGTGATTAAAAATAATAACACTTTAGCAGTTAGAAATCAAAATAACTCAAAACATTGGTCTTGTCAACATGACATTGTTCTTGACAAAATGACAATGACATACGTCCCTCGAGTCACGTATCTGCTCGCGCCCTATTTGTTTCATGTGGGTAAGCCATAACTCTATGTAAATATCTTATTTAAACAGTTACTGAAATTTTATGATTTAGAAAATGAATAAATAACGGGCACTCGGAATAAATTAAATATGTACTAATTTTTAGAATAGAAAATTAGCATGAATAGAAATGTAAAGAAAATGTTTAGAAGTTCTGGGTATGGACAAACATTTGTGTGTGAACAGAACTAATGGAAACATATGTAGCATGAGAATCAAAATGTGCAACTAAATGCACCGAAACACAGCGCATCAAAATGCTATTAAATTTGTTTACAAGCAAATTACATACTTGAGAAATATTTATCTAAAATTTTTATTAATTCATTTCTTTGATAAGGATCTAATTGTATAAAAGGCGCAAGAATCAAGCTTTTCAATAATTACATATTAAAAAACCAAAATAGAAATTCCTAAACATGAAATTACATATATTTTTAAATATTTTTTTTATAAATGACCAAAATAGAAAAAATTGTATAAAATACACGTTTCATAAGACATTTCAGCGCACTTGTCTCCTTGGAAAACTCGCGGCAAGCCGCTCGTTTCTAACAAAAAGTAAAGTACCACTTCCGGTTTATCAATTTTAGCAAAATTCTAATATGTCATTCTCATTAATCTAAAAGTCATAAATACCAAATTTGAAAAGTTTTGGATGATATATTTTTTCAAGCAAATCTGTTCAGAGCTTCAAGTAAAGTATTACTTCCGGTTTATCAATTTTAGTAAAAATATAATATGTTGTTCTCATTAATCTGAAAGTCTTAAATACCAAATTTGAAAAGTTTTGGATCATATCTTAATATATTCTTTCAAGCAAATCTGTTCAGAGCTTCAAGTAAAGTACCACTTCCGGTTTATCAATTGTAGCAAAAATCTAATATGTCGTTCTCATTAATATAAAAGTCTTAAATACCAAATTTGAAAAGTTTTGCATCATATCTTAATATATTTTTTCAAGCAAATGTGTTCAGAGCTTCAAGTAAAGTACTACTTCCGGTTTATCAATTTTAGCAAATATCTAATATGTCGTTCTCATTAATCTAAAAGTCTTAAATACCAAATTTGAAATGTTTTGGATCATATCTTAATATATTTTTTCAAGCAAATCTGTTCAGAGCTTCAAGGAAAGTACCACTTCCGGTTTATCAATTTTAGCAAATATCTAGTATGTCGTTCTCATTAATCTAAAAGTCTAAAATACCAAATTTGAAAAGTTTTGGCTCATATCTTTTTATATTTTTTCAAGCAAATCTGTTCAGAGCTTCAAGTAAAGTACCACTTCCGGTTTATCAATTTTAGCAAATATCTAATATGTCGTTCTCATTAATCTAAAAGTCTTAAATACCAAATTTGAAATGTTTTGGATCATATCTTAATATAGTTTTTCAAGCAAATCTGTTCAGAGCTTCAAGGAAAGTACCACTTCCGGTTTATCAATTTTAGCAAATATCTAGTATGTCGTTCTCATTAATCTAAAAGTCTAAAATACCAAATTTGAAAAGTTTTGGCTCATATCTTTTTATATTTTTTCAAGCAAATCTGTTCAGAGCTTCAAGTAAAGTACCACTTCCGGTTTATCAATTTTAGCAAATATCTAATATGTCGTTCTCATTAATCTAAAAGTCTTAAATACCAAATTTGAAATGTTTTGGATCATATCTTAATTAATTTTTTCAAGCAAATCTGTTCAGAGCTTCAAGGAAAGTACCACTTCCGGTTTATCAATTTAAGCAAACATCTAGTATGTCGTTCTCATTAATCTAAAAGTGTAAAATACCAAATTTGAAAAGTTTTGGCTCATATCTTTTTATATTTTTTCAAGCAAATCTGTTCAAAGCTTCAAGTAAAGTACCACTTCCGGTTTATCAATTTTAGCAAATATCTAATATGTCGTTCTCATTAATCTAAAAGTCTTAAATACCAAATTTGAAATGTTTTGGATCATATCTTAATTAATTTTTTCAAGCAAATCTGTTCAGAGCTTCAAGGAAAGTACCACTTCCGGTTTATCAATTTTAGCAAATATCTAGTATGTCGTTCTCATTAATCTAAAAGTCTAAAATACCAAATTTGAAAAGTTTTGGCTCATATCTTTTTATATTTTTTCAAGCAAATCTGTTCAGAGCTTCAAGTAAAGTACCACTTCCGGTTTATCAATTTTAGCAAATATCTAATATGTCGTTCTCATTAATCTAAAAGTCTTAAATACCAAATTTGAAATGTTTTGGATCATATCTTAATATATTTTTTCAAGCAAATCTGTTCAGAGCTTCAAGGAAAGTACCACTTCCGGTTTATCAATTTTAGCAAATATCTAGTATGTCGTTCTCATTAATCTAAAAGTCTAAAATACCAAATTTGAAAAGTTTTGGCTCATATCTTTTTATATTTTTTCAAGCAAATCTGTTCAGAGCTTCAAGTAAAGTACCACTTCCGGTTTATCAATTTTAGCAAATATCTAATATGTCGTTCTCATTAATCTAAAAGTCTAAAATACCAAATTTGAAAGTTTTGGCTCATATCTTAATATATATAGTTTCAAGCAAATCTGTTCTATAGAAATTAATATTTGAAAGTGAATGTCCACTCCTGTTTGTTTTACAGTATGATCACCGAGATATGTTGCGGACACGGACTTAACACCATGTTTCCCAACAAATATTACTGTAAGAAGAAGAGTTTATTAGAAAGAAATAGCTATATATTCTACATAAATTAATATTTGAAAGTGAGTGTCCACTCCTGTTTGGATTACTCTATGATCACCGAGATATGTTATGACACGGACTTAACACCATGTTTCCCAACAAATATTACAGTAAGAAGAAGAGTTTATTAGAAAGAAATAGTTATATATTTCCCTCTCTGTCTCTCAAAAATTAATAAATGAATATTTGCGAGTGAGTGTTCAATCCTGTATTTATTATTCTATGTCGTGATGTCTCTGTCTTACAATATACCTTTCTGTGTCACACAAAAATCAATATGGACACTGAGGTAAAAATTGAGATTTAATTTATTTGATTAATGACAAAACAATGGCTCCCGTAAATTATACATGTTGGAAGGGAATACTTTTAAATAAAATAAAACAACCAAAGTCTGGTGACACTTCATAATTGTTACAGTACCTCCCGCCCACTAAACCAATGTATAAAGGTGACATATTTTAACAACAATACCTCCCGCTAATAACAAATAGAGAGAGATCAACAGTACCTCTTGTCAATTCAAAATGAGAATAGTGCAACAGTACCTCCCTCCAACTAATCAGAGTAATGTTTTATAACGAAACAATGGCTCCCGTAAATTATACATGTAGGAAGGGAATACTTTTAAATAAAATAAAACAACCAAAGTCTGTGTCTGTGTGTGACGATTTTTTCCTCCATGGTAACTCTTATAACAAACTTCAAAAAATTTCTAATTTCCGTATTTAAGTTTTCTGCATTAATGTAAAGAGTTGATTAGATTTTGGGTAAAATTGGACAACCGGAAGTGATACTTTACTTGAAACACGTAACAGTTTTTAATGACAAACTATATTAAAATTAATTCAAAACTTTTCAATTTTAGTATTTAAGACTTTTATTTGAAGGGAAACAGCATATTAGATTTTGGATAACATTGATAAACCGGAAGTGATACTTTACTTGAAGCTCAGAACAAATTTTCGTGAAAAATATATTATGATTTATTCCAAAACTTTTCAAATTTGGTATTTAAGACTTTTATTTAAATGGGAACAACATATTTGATTTTGTTTAAAATTAATAAACCGGAAGTGATATTTTACTTGAAGCACATAACAGTTTTTAATGAAAAACTATATTAAAATATAATCCAAAACTTTTCAATTTTAATATTTAAGACTTTTATATGAAGGGGAACAACAGATCAGATTTTGGATAACATTGATAAACCGAAAGTGATACTTTACGTGAAGCTCAGAACAGATTTTCGTGAAAAATATATTATGATTTATTCCAAAACTTTTCAAATTTGGTATTTAAGACTTTTATTTGAAGGGGAACAATATATTAGATTTTG
Source organism: Harpalus rubripes (assembly GCA_963082715.1). Classification (NCBI taxonomy): domain Eukaryota; kingdom Metazoa; phylum Arthropoda; class Insecta; order Coleoptera; family Carabidae; genus Harpalus; species Harpalus rubripes. The sequence continues at coordinate 3,305,267 of OY720456.1, read as the reverse complement.
TTTAAAATTAATAAACCGGAAGTGATACTTTACTTGAAGCCCATAACAGTTTTTAATGATTAACTATATTCAAATATAATCCAAAACTTTTCGATTTTAGTATTCAAGACTTTTATATCCAGGGAAATAACATATTAGATTTTGGTTAAAATTGATAAACCGGAAGTGATACTTTACCTGAAGCCCATAACAGTTTTTAATGGAAAACTATATTAAAATATAATCCAAAACTTCTCAATTTTAATATTTAAGACTTTGGTATGAAGAGGAACAACATATTAGATTTTGGCTAAACTTGATGAACCAGAAATGATAATTTACTTGAAGCTATGAACAGATTTTTTGTTATCAACTTATTTTATTTTGCCGAGACATGATATTGAAAAAATTACTAAATCAATTGCCATAATAGATCTCTAGTATCAACAATCTTCAAAACAATTAAACTCATCACAACAATCAACCCCTACCCCTGTATTTCCGATCTATCCCGAACATATCCGAGGATAAAACATCCTCTATCACCACCAACATCGACGCATCGTGACGCAGGACGCAGTTACATTTTACGGGGTTTGGGTTACGCGTCGACACTCATTGAAAAATTACAGAGACACACGACTGACACGTGTCATAAGTGACAACACGTGCCAGATTGTTTACTTGACTGTTACGTGGTTAAGTGGTTGTAAGGTGGATGAAGACGCGTGGCAGTGATTAGTGGAATAGTGGCTTTGATAAGGGTGAATTAAGGGATGAAAAAGAAATTAGATATTGTGGATAAAAAATGTGCCATAAAATTATTGTTCACTATAAGAAAATTGAATTATATATAAATTAAATATGGCCTAAACTATAATTTAAATAATTTTTAATAAAGTATGTTTCAAATAATGTTAAAAATTAATATTTTTAAATTATTGTTGCTCTAAAAAAATGGTGTAAATATTTCTTAAAATATATCAAACCAAAAAGAAATTCTAATCTTTACATTAACTAATTTATTAATAACCCTATTTAGTTATTATTGATCATATAATTATGCTATATCAATCTGAATATTCAAACCATGTATATTTAAATATAAAATAATAACTAATTTTTGAAAGAAATTGCTGATCACAGTTTTAAGAAACACAAAAGGGAGAGTTGACAAATTAACAGAAAATCTTTAAAAAAATAATATTGAGGATTATTTAATTATTTATAATTTAAAATAAACTTAGTCAAAAATAAGTATTATATTTTTTGTTAACGCTTGAAGTTTGTTATCCATTGTTGCACAATATCCCCATACAAACAAAATAAAACAAAAAAAATGTGCAAACAGTTTAATAAAACAATATTTAAAGATTTTTGAAAAGATTCTTTTAAATCGAATAAATATTGTAGTGTCTTATCAAATATCTAGTGATCTGTGAAAAAAACATTACTTGGCGCCAAATTGTATCCCGTTCCTCTCTTGTTAAACAATTGAAACAAATAAACAATTGTTACCAAAAAAATAAAAACATTTCCTCATCGTTCATGCCTACTTCGATTTGCCGTCTCGGGCAGTGATGTTCAGCATGGAAAATCTAGACCTCGACGCCGTAAACCGGCAATTGTTTTTCGACGCGTCGGCGTTTCTAGGAGGCGGGATAGCGACGGGTGGTGGAAGTACAGGTTCAACCAATAGTAGCGATTTGTTCCTCTACGACGACAGTTCTGATTCAGGCTCCTCCTACTCTTATGCAAGTGACCAGGAAAATAGCTCAGGATCCAAGGAGTAAGTACAAAAGGATAATAATAAAATATAAATAAGTGTGATAGAAATTATTCATTATTCCATGACCGAAAGTAAAAGTCGATTTCTTTGGTACCTATCAAAATTAAAAGAGAAGTACACTCTTTTGCCTCTAACCCTAGAGACGAAATGTAAAAATATTTCCCCAAAGAAAATTTTATTATTTTGACAAGTAATGACATTTAATCCTTTAAGGTACAATGGGCTACTTGCGTGCCACTTTTTATTTAATATTTTTGAAGAGACGATATAAACTTGCTACCCATATTTTTTCTTTTGGCAAAATTTTCATTAATTGGCCAGAAAAAATTAACGAAATTTTAATATTTAAATTACCGACATGTATGACGTAGAATTACGCCGCAACAATGAATGGCCGTAAAGCAATAACATCGGTGCGTCCAATAGCAACGGCATGTGCGGGTAATTTAAACATGACAGATTTGTATTTAATTAGTTTGAAGGGTGTAGATTTAAGATTTTAAAACCACAGGTCGATATCTCTTTTCGTGTCCGAGATATTCGTCCTCAAAACTTTGCTCAAAAATGCCCATTTTTGGGTCATATCCCAAAAATGGTCAATTATACACCCGTGGTGATATCACCATTAGATTCTACGAGCAAAATTACATAAGCATACCAATTTTCATAATTTTTGAACAACTATTACAATCTCCAGAAGGAAAAGTCTGAAAATGGCCAAAAAACGCAAAAAATCTAAGGTGTACCCCTTGCGATTTTTTCAGTTTTTGACGATTTTAAAGAATGTTTAATAATAAATGTATCCGTTGGAATATTTTGATGAAAATTGGTATACTTATGGTTTTCGGTACGAGGAATTTACTGGTGAGGTCGTTGAAGGTGTACCGCACACCCATTTTTGGGTATGAGGGTGGTGTGGTATAAAAAAGGGTCGAATTTTTTTAAAAATTAAAAATTCTGAAAATTTGTATTTAATTAGTTTGGAGGGTGTAGATTTAAGATTTTAAAACCACAGGTCGATATCTCTTTTCGTGTCCGAGATATTCGTCCTCAAAACTTTGCTCAAAAATGCCCATTTTTGGGCCATATCCCAAAAATGGTCAATTATACACCCCTGGTGATATCACCATTAGATTCTACGAGCAAAATTACATAAGCATACCAATTTTCATAATTTTTGAACAACTATTACAATCTCCAGAAGGAAAAGTCTGAAAATGGCCGAAAATCGCAAAAAATCTAAGGTGTACCCCTTGCGATTTTTTCAGTTTTTGACGATTGTAAAGAATGTTTAATAATAAATGTATCCGTTGGAATATTTTGATGAAAATTGGTATACTTATGGTTTTTGGTACGAGGAATTTACTGGTGAGGTCGTTGAAGGTGAACCTCACACCCATTTTTGGGCATGAGGGTGGTGTGGTTTGAAAAAGGGTCGAATTTTTTAAAAAATTAAAAATTCTGAAAATTTGTATTTAATTAGTTTGAAGGGTGTAGATTTAAGATTTTAAAACCACAGGTCGATATCTGTTTTCATTTTCGAGATATTCAATATTTTTTTCAAAAAAGTGAATACACCCTTTCTCTCGGTTATTATTGCAGAGACACATATTGATTATTGAATTGTGTGAAAATTGTAATTATGGAACTTCCGGTATAACCGGAAGTGTCATCAACTTTGTAAATTTAAATACAACCTATACTATTTTTTAGATTCATAATATTTATTAAAACAGATGAAATTTTTAACCAACATTCCGCGTGTATCAAATCAAAAATCTTCTTCTTCTTCAATATCGCTCATTTGAGTATTTTAGACAAGAAATAATAGTCAAAATCTATCATATTATGAAACTATAAGCAGGAAATACAATTTTCTTGCCAATTTCAAAACGAAATTTTCTACATATTTTATGGATAAATATATAGATTTATCTGTAAGTTAAATCCCAGAGCCTAGACTTTAAACAAACACAACTCAGTGGATACACAGTTCATATTTATGTAACTGACAGATAAATGTCTGTCAAAGAACTAATCATTTCAAATTACGTTTTAAAAAGAAAATAGTAAACAGAACCATAGTTATATGGAATGGAACTTAATATAGTTTCCAGCATAAGTACATATTTAAGTATGTATATTTAAATTAATAAAAATCTAATGCCGGGAGGTATAGTGTTGGCCATATCAGATTTTTTATAACAGAAATAATGAGCCATTGAATGTACCAAATTTTTGGTCCCCGACGGCGTTATATTTTGTCATTCTTCTCGAAGTTTATTTTTTAATTCTTCTTTAGTTTTAATGTTATATATTCTTGTTTCTTTCAAGAATTTCTTGCACTTGCTCAATTGGGTTTAAGTCCTATGATAGTGGGGGATGATTCAGCTTATTTTTGATATTACACAATAGCCATTCCCTTATAAGACGCGAATTATTTGTCGGATCGTTCTTATGTATGAAATTAAAATCGTCTACTAAGCCTTTTTCGGCACATAGCTTTAAAGTTGCTTTTAAAATATCAAGGTAACCTTTGGTATTCATAATTATTGCAATAAAAGCTAATTTTCCTACTTTCTTTCATTAAATATACCCCAAAACTTAATGCTGCATTAAAACAAACTGGTAGTTAGATTCTGATATAAATTTATTTTAACTAACACCTTTCTGCAGGCAAAAATTGAATAACAACGTTTAGAAAGATAGAAAGAAACAAACTGCAAATATTTCTGACAGACACGTCACTAGTACTCATGCCCAGTTGCGCCAAGGCTTAAATTTTAAGTGACAAACAAAAATATGCAAATCGAATTTGTGACAGCAATGTATAATAATTCCTTTGACACTTCAATTTCAATGCAATATTGTCAATTTTAAGAACGCATAATATTTGTTACGTTGGAGCAATCGGCCATTAAACAATCAATATAAACAATAGAATTCCGTTGTAATGATGGAGTCAACGAAGTGTTCCTGTTTAACAATCCTCGTATAATGTATAAAATAAACAACCACCGAGAGCCAAAACTTGTGCAATTTTGGACTTGCAAATATTTTCGTTGCTCAGTATTTCCTTGTTACATCGTAAATCTGATAACCGCGTTTTCTTTCAGGGGTCGTATCCGGCACCGCCGTCGTTCAAAGTGTCCCCAACAGCAAATCCAACAACGTCAAGCCGCCAACTTGCGCGAGAGGAAAAGAATGCAGAGCATCAACGACGCGTTTGAAGGTCTTCGAGCCCACATTCCAACCCTGCCGTACGAGAAGCGACTGAGTAAAGTGGACACCCTGAAACTGGCCATCGGGTATATCAACTTCCTCAGCGAGCTGGTGCGCACGGATCGCAATGCCAATCAAGAGGGCCTTGGAATTACGAGGAACCAACAGAGAGAGGAACCCAAGAAGATTATTGTCAGAGGTAGAACGTAGAATAGCCTTTATGAATGCATGCATATGGTGTAAAATATTGTTGAACTTAAAGGTAGTATTGATTTTTATAAAAAATAGTGGTGTACGCGAAGCGAGACGAGACGAGAAATATTTTTCGGATCTGTAATCTCGTTCTCGCACATTTTTTTGGGTCTCATCTCGCGAGAGTCTCGCTATAAGCGCTTGCGCACTACGTATTTACGTAACTATTTAACTACAAGAGACAAGTTTGCACCAATAGACAAGAAAAGTGTTAACGGTCAAACTTAGGCGCGAAATTCAAAATCAGTTCATAACGCTGAGAACATAATTTCAATTCCCATATATTTCTTATCAAGGAAATTTTTGCTCAACTTTAGAGGCCGAAAAATGTGATAAAAGTAAATCTCTTATGCAAAACATTATAGTAATATCTAGACCGATCCTTTATCTCCAGTTTCGTACAATAATATTCACATGAACAGTGCACAGTTTATAATTATTTAAATAATAATACAACACTACAAAATTCATTGAACGTATGTCTTAGTTTGATCGTGCATGCTTCATCTTCTATTGTTTTGTCCTATTTACTGGTGGGTCAACGATATACGGTATCCTTGCTTGCACCAAGCATTTTAATTTCTAATAATTTTCTTAATTTACCTTTTCTACAAGTTTAAACTGTTGCAATCTATTACTGAATAAGCAAACTATCGAATTCTAAGCAAGAGCTGCTTAATTTCTTTTACAAAATATTTTTTTTTGTCTGTAAAATTAAACTCCTATATGAAACCTATAGTAGGGAATTCAAACTATGAACTCGCGCCAAATGCAAATTCTAACCTAACTTTTCTGGTCTATAGCACCGTCTTCCATGTATTTGCAGTCGTATAACTATAATAAAGAGATATATGTTGTTTCTTCAATAAATAAGGCTAGATGGTCCACGTAACGTGTATTTATTTAATAATACGGACGTTTCGGGCTGTCAGCAAGCCCATCCTCAGCTAAATTACAACGGTTGTAGAGTAATTATAAAAAATATTACAGTTGAAATGTTTAATCAACGTGGTTTACATTTTACGTTGAAAAATTATGTTTTTCAGCATTCAGCCAACTGAATCATTTCGGAGTATCTGTAATATTTTGTATAATTACTGTACAACCGTCCATATTATTAAATAAATACACGTTACGTGGACCATTTAGCTTTATTTATTGAAGAAACAACATATATTTCACGTTCTGGTCTTGTCCTTCAATCCCATTTTGATATAATAAAGAGACGAAACACTAAATTCTAGTCACCAAATTATCCAATACGAACATAATATTTATTCATTTACGGTACGGTCACCAGAAAATGTGATGTTAGTAAATAATTTAATTTACCTCTAAAATATCCAATTTATCATCAAATTGTGATCTCTAAACTATTTCAATAAGAACACATTGTCATCAGTAAAACGAATTAGACATTAAAAAAATATTTTTTGTAACTAAAAGTATCTACACTTTTTCATTAAATATATGCCACAATTTAAGTAAGATTGTCATAAAAATACCGCTACACTGGTAACCCGCTGGCAACCAATCACTCCGCTTCTCTCCCTGTGGGCTCCCATCGACGCTTAAAATAACATCGTTTACTTTTCAGTGGCGACAACAGTTTTATTAACTGTGGTTTTAACTGGGTGAATTAGGGAATGAAATATTAGAGAAAACTAGTTCTATTGGATGCAATACCGACTTTGTTTTTATTTTTGCATTTTCTCGCTCAGAGACCGATATTAATCGACTCTAAATAAACTCAAAAAATATTGTGAATTCATATAATTTTCACATTTACGTGTTCTATGCATGAATTAGCGTTGACTCTACTCCTTGTACGGTGCATTTATTCATTGAATTTATGAATCAAAGCTATAAAGTTACAAATACTTTTATTGCGAGAATCTCGCGAGATTTTTCGATTCTCGCAGTTGTTATAACGATCTCGCCTCGAATTTTAAACTGCAATCTCGCTCTAGTTCTCGTCTCCCATAATGACTATGTTTACACGTATAACAAAAAAGTACTTTGACTTGACTTTGACTTTCAAAAGGCGACTTTTGCCGTTGTGTAAACACTCTCGGCTATTACTTTTCTTCCTAAAGTCAAGTCCAAAATAAAATAGACTTGACTCATATAAGTGACTTTTAAAAAGTCGTGTGAACCAACGAACGAAACATACTTTACTTTACTAACAGTGACATCTAGTTTTCATCCACAAGTTCCTTGTAATTGGATATTTAATTACACAATTTTGTGTTTTATATATGAATTTAAAATTTTCTCGAATTTAAAATATTTTATGCGATTATTTTTTAATCTATTTCGCATCCAATATTGTTGCTGCATAGTTATATTATTTAAAAATATCGCACTTAAATTTAGTAACTGTAGTTTACTATTCATTTTTTCTATAAATAATTTATACTTAATTATGATTATATGATAATAGTTAAATAGGTAACTTGCATCACACGTATTATAACCAAACTTTACTTTGCTGTCAAAGTCAAAGTTGAGTGAAGGACAAGTAACAAACGTAAAGTGAAATAGATTTGACTTTATGTGTAAACGCACCATTAAATTGACTTTTCATAAGTCGCCTTTTAAAAGTGAAGTCAAAGTAAATTTTTCTCATACGTGTAAACGTAGTCAATGCAACGAGACGAGACTAGATGCGAGAGTACTCTCATCGTCGCCATGATTTTTTAATAATTTGACTAGTTTATTGTTTTTCATTCACCACAAACAACATAATCAAAATTCACGCCCGCATATTTATTCGTTTATAGCAAACACATTACATCCTAATATCTCAATTTCCATCTTCCAACAATGGTCTTTAATTGGACAACAATCACCACTTGACGTGTACCCCACAATAATATACCCTGCACACTGTATACTGTGTAAGAGCAATCATCAGGGGCCATACTCGTAGGTCCCAGGTCACGTGATCGATTATACATGCGGCAACCGAAGAGAAATACCCTCGTGGTAGATTCGTTATGCAAGCAGATGTAGAATTAATATACCCCGTGAAATGTAGGAAAATTACTAGGGATGATGAATTTTGTTAGCTAATTAGCGTACACTTTAAAACAGATATTTTTAAATGTTTGTATATTAAAAATTTACAAATCAGGCAGAAAAGAACTGATATAAAATGTGAGTTAAATGTTTTGTGTTTTCTATTGATTTTTGCTACAATTATTTGCAATTTAAGAAACTGAATTTACTACAGTTAAATTTCTATTCATAGTTTTTGAAGAGGACGAAATTCTTGATCGATAAATAACGATCTATAAATAGGTAAGATAAATTTCTTAATCAATATTTGTCAAATAATTATGAAAATCCAAATAATTATTAAAATCAAGAGACGTAAAAAATGTAAAAAGAAATTTACTTAATACTTAATGAATTTACGAGTATACAATTTTAAAGTGAAGAAGCAGAGAAGGTGGTTCTATCATTATATGTATTTACGAATCAGTTGATTATATTATTAAAAAGAAATATAAATAATTGTTAATGCAACAAATTAATTGTAAGTCTGAGAATATTAATCGTAACCCACAATGGCATTGTTTAAATTTTATTCCAAATTGTGCGTTGTGGATTGTTCTTCAGACACTGTTTCAGCTTATGTCATATTGTTTCAATAATATTGAGGTCCAGACTGCTTGAAGACTGATCTGGTACATTAATATAATGATTTTCAAATCATTTTTTAACAGTTATGGTAGTATGAGAAGAAGCGCAATCTTACTGAAAAATAAAATTGTATTCCTCCTAAATCCAATTCTTGGATGGAAGGCAACAAGCTTGTTTCCAAAATTCTTTGATATTTTTCAGTATTGACGGTTCCATCTATGAAGTATAGTTTTCCAAGTCCCTTTGCTGACATTCAGCCCCAAACCATTACTCATTGCGATATTTGATTGTATGTTTCTTGCAATCTTTATGATATGCCGCGGTTTTAGTTTTTATAAATCGTTTGCGATAATCTCCGACACAGAAATCAAACTTGGACTCATCTCTAAAAATAATATTATTCCAGTCTTCTATTGTCCAGGTAGTCCTTGCCTTTGCCCAAGCCAGCTAGTCACCATCAGAAATCAAATTAAAGTATAAATAACACCATTTTTATAAAAACTAAGTCCAGACTTTTGAAGCCACTTCCTACAACATTTATAAGAAATATAAGTCTGCCTCTTTATTCCAACGAGCGCTAATGTCTCGTACTACGGATCAACTTGGACTTTTACATATTTTAAAGAGAAGGCGCTACTCTTTTCCGAATTACTACTTTGGATCGCCCGGGACTTTTCCCACCAATATTAATGCTGCCTGTTTTTTTATATTTTTCTAAAATATCTCCAACACTAGACTTAGTCATAACAGTGGTTTTCAGCATTGTTTCTTATTAATTAACCTTCAAGATATGTCGCTCTACCTCGAGTTATAATTATTTATAATTATCGCGTGAAAATTATCACAATAAGCTAATAAGTGACAAATTACATTGACAGTGTCTTCACATGCCCACTAATAGACTTATTTCGCAGTTTATCGTACGCAATGATATTAAATACTTGGTGGCCGAATATTAAGGTGTCAGGTGATATTGACGTGTTTTGTTACAATTAGATTATAAATTTATTATTTCTTTTCTAAAATAGCTTCTTTACAAACCTATCTTTAGATATATCTAACAAGAATTCATATAGAATAAAGTCATTATTAATATAAACAGTTATTTATAATAAATCACCGAGTGTCCGAACATATAGTTGTTGGGGCTCGGAGTAATACCAGCTTTAATTCTATTAAGCATTGAATCCTTACGTCCTGTACATCTTCCTGAGAGTATTGTCTCATATGTCTTGCAAGGTAGATTTTACTGTACGCACTGAATTTTTACGACGTTGCTTTTTATTGTGCCAAAAGGAAAGGGTGTCGGTAGAAGCTAAATCCAAATCATAAAGCTAAACATTGCAAGGTCCAAACTTTAGGTTTATGATTTAGTTTGACGTCACAAACTTCACCAATGAGAACGAGTCAGAAAGGATATAGATATATACACCCATCTTTATTTAGTATTCATTTGGTGGATTCGGCTTTTTAAACAAATGCGAGCAGAACATGGAGATTGTTAAAACTTAATTGCTGAAATATAACCAATAATACCAAGCGAATGGCAATTTCACGGCGCACGGGTAACTGTTAAGTACTGTTCTACTGATATTTTAATCTTGTTTTTGAAGCATTTACATATAGATGTCTGTACATATCAAAACTAAAATACAGTTAATTTAAACTTACATTGATGAATTACTTACTTAAAACCTCAACAAAAACCATAAACCTAATTTTCATTTGTGAATGCATCTTAAGTTTTGACAGTCTTCATGTTCTTCTATCATTTGTTTAAGAAGTCCAATTCACCAAGTGAATACTAAATAAAAATCGCTGTATACATCTATATCATTTCAGATTCGTTCTCAATGGTGAAGTTTGTGACGTCAAACAAGTTTGTGACGTCAAACTAAATCATAAAACCTAAAATTTAGACCTTGCAATATTTAGCTTTATGATTTAGATTTAGGGAAACAAAATTTTGAAGTGTGAATGGAGTCATTACATTATATGCGGCCAAAGTCCTTAAATCTAAAGTATACACCATAAATCTAAACCTAATTTTCATTTGAGAATGTACCTTTAAAGTTATTATTTTACTTGGCAAAAGTTTTGTATGAGACTTTTATGATAGAACCACCTAAATATTCAATGATTTTAGAAATATGTATACAATTTTAAAGTGAAGAAATAGATAAAAATTTAATATCAGAAAAAGTTCCTGCATGTAGTTGTTAGCTATAATGACTAAATCAATATTACAATCTATTCAATATCAGCAATGTTACCTATCATATTTTATGTATATCTTTTTCTCTAGTTTTGATTTAGGAAAAAATCCGTATGCGTACCTACCTACATACATAAAATATTGTACAACAGCCGCTAAGTAAAGATAATTTATAATTTAGACATTAATGAAGGGTTGTATCACATAACTGACAAAAGCATTAACGTGTAATTCATATATAAATACTAGGTGTGTGAACACATGTATGACTGAATATCATATAACGTATGTTTACGTGTTTGATTTGTATGCTACGCAACATACCATAACCAGGTATTATTTCTATCATTAAAACGATGAATGGAATATATGATAAAACAAATCTTCAATATTTCCAATTTTTTATAAATGTCTTGTCAAGCAACAATTATCAATAAACACAAAATTAACTCCTACCTTATTCCTGCAGGACAAGGCAACCACTTCACCGCGCACTCCCTCTCCTGGTCCAGGACTAAGGACACCAACCCCAACGGCACGATGTACGCCAAGGTATGGACCCCTGAAGACCCGCGCGCTAACAAGTCCAATACCGCTAACTCCACCTTCATCAACAACGACTGAAGCACGTGGAGGAAGTCACTGCGAATATAAAAAATGTGCAGAGTAAGTTTAAGAAATGAATAAGTTATTGCAATATTTTTGTTTGCCGTCCTTTTGGGTAGATTCTGTAACTCGTCCGTTACCAAACGGTACTGTTATCACTATGGTTACATAGAAAATGACATTTTATTTGACAATTGTGACGTAAATATGCCAATCATCTTATAAAAAATACGTTGCTATAGTGATAACGGTACTGTTTGATAACGGACGAGTTACAGAATCCCACCCCTTATTTTTTTATTTTCAAGTAAAGTAAAATTCTTATAACTAAAAAATTAAAAACAATGATGGTTCACATCTAATTTTTTATGAATTTTTTCTACTCTAATGATGTAAATATTTCACATAATGTAAATTGCTAGTTGCTAGTGCAATTTGACTATGTTTTATTTATTAACAAACGTAAGTACTATATGTTCATTATTTATTATGAAATTATGAATATTCTTTAAAAATTTATTGTACAAATGTTTGTAATTTAATTGACTATTTCTTACAATGTTTCTTTGAATATTAAATGTGATAAACAGAAAATAAAGTCAATAGAATAAGGGTAATTATACCGAAAAATGCACAGCTTCATATAGGTATGAATAAATTAAGCTATATATAAAATATAATATTTCATAAACAACGATATTTAACATAATTATTTCAATTTTGCATTGAAAAAAAGTGTAGAATTTAAATATGGGTAAAGATCTCGACTGTGCTGTAGATTAGGTGTTGACAATTACTCGAAATCTCAGTCATACTAACTGGCTTATTCTGTAAGAATGTCGCTATACCATAACGTATCCTTATGATGAAAAAGTTGTTAAATAACGATAATCTTCAAAAAGCGTATTCTGTAAAACCAATGTAATGTAAATCGTATTGTCGTTATTTTAAGTAGTTCGTGAACGATAAGGATTCACTTGTCGTTATTCAGTCTGCTAATGTCAAATGTTAGCAAATGGAAGAGTTAATTAATTTATTATTTATATTTGTGCAGGAAAAAATTGAAAATAGGTAACAAAACATTTATTTATACATCAAATATATAATTAACAACCATAATTACATTTTAGAAGAAATGTTTGTGGTCGTGAAAGTCTTTTATGAAATAATAATAATCTATTTGATAATCGTTTTTTACACATATTCTTTACTCAATAAAGAAATAATAATTAAAATAATAATGTCCATATTTTTTTACAAAATGACTACAATGACAATTTAATTTACAATAATAGCTACTATCTTTTCTATAAAAATGGCTAAAGTCGTTATGACAAACGGTATGAGGACGTTTATAACGATATTACTAGTGAATACGATTTTTACAAAATGTCGTTCAGGATCACATCGTTACATTTATAAATAACGATAGTTTTTATATAACGATATTTTTAAAGAATAAGCCTGTAAATCTATTTTTACAAAACCGACGTTGCGGTATATACGTATTTTTGTATAAAATAATTAGGTAACGTTTGCGCAAAAAAAAACTGATTTCCTATGTTAAACGCTTATTTCGAAATACACCCTATTAAATAAAACTAAATATTTAAACGAATATGTACAGGGTGTAAATCGAGAAGTAGAACATAGGAGTTTAACATGGAAAATCATTTTTTTGCGCAAACGTTACCTAATTATTTTATACAAAAATACTTCAAATAGAAGTTATAGAGATTTAAATGCAGCATCTAAATCATGTGAAACGATTATTTTATCTCTTCATATAGACGTAAAAATTAATTACAAAGTTACAGTTTTTATGAGCATTTGTCTAAGCAGCCATGGATTTATGACAAAAAAAAAACAAATCCGTTGTTTATTGTCATAAATCCATGGCTGCTTAGACAAAAAGCTCATAAAAACTGTAACTTTGTAATTAATTTGTACGTTTATATGAAGAGATAAAATAATCATTTCACATGATTTAGATACAGCCTTTTAATCTCTATAACTTTTATGTAAAGTATTTTTGCATAAAATAATTAAGCAACGTTTGCGCAGAGAAAAAATTGATTTCCCATATTACACGCCTATGTTCCACTTTTCGATTTACACCCTGTACATGAATTTATGTTTAAGAATCTGAAGCAGAAGAAGATACGTGTATAGATACCTAAAAAATCAGTTTTGTTAGAATAAATGCTCTATATGACTAAGATTTCGAGTATTGGTAACACCTATTAAAATACAAATGTAAAATAATAGGTATTTCTAGTCATCTGAAACGGTTCTAATCATATTTGTTTTTATTTATATTGTATATTTTTGTTATTTACTTTTATTAAAATATATAATATAATATTTATTTATAAAAGTCTTGTATGTAAATATTTTTTGACTAAATAAATATATTTGAAATATAAAATATTTTATTGCTGTTACCATACCATAAACAAACAACAATGAAATCCTATCATTTATTTTGCATAATAAAATAATATTTTTAATTTTGATCCTGTGAAATTTTAGAGTTATGTTATAAATTGGAACAATTTTTATTCATTTTACAAAATACTAGCTAATATTTATAACAAATAGACAAAAAATTCTTGTCTGACTGATGTGAAAATTACAAATTCCTGCAAGAAATATCAGGACGTGGAGACAATCCTGCCATTCTGCGTCAATAAAGCAGCAGGAGCGTGATTGGCTACATCCTGCACATTCCCACGCACTACCAAGATGGCGGAAGAAGACGCAATTGTAGTATCTATGTTATCAGGACATAAAGTCAAAGTTTGCTTGGAATAAGGATTTACAGAAAATGAAGTGAATCTTTCATGACTGTTCGCTGCTTTCAGCGAAACATCGATCTTATCAAACTATGAATATTGTAATTTTGTTGAGAATTTTAGATAAAGTAGGTTGAATTTTATAAATATCCATCGCAGGATTTACATTTTTATGATAATTGTGTTTGTTCTCTTATAGATAGGATATTACCTTTACACTAAAGATTTTTCTTTTAATTTTAATTATTCTCATATAAAATATACGAGGACAGCGCCAAAAATTTCCGGCCTGATATAGATCCAAGTCAATATGTTAATAAATCTGATGTGGCCAACACCAAACCTCCCGCTGTTTAATTTTTATTAATTTAAATATACATACTTACATATTTAGTTATTGCGGAAACTGTATTAAGATCCTTTCCATATAACTAGGGTTCTATTTACTATTTTCTTTTTAAAACGTTACTATTATTAATTTGAAATGATTAGTTCTTTGACAGTGACATTTATCTCTCAGTTACATACATTTAAGGTTTGAACTGTGTAACCAAGGAGTTTTGCTTGTTTAAAACGTAGGCTCCGGGACTAAATTTATAGATAATTTTATAACTTTATTCATAAAATATATAGAAAAAGTATTAATGCAAATCTGCAGAAAATTTAATCTCGAAAAAATAACATTTAAAGGTATATTTTTCGAAGAAAAACTATTTTGAGCTTCTAGTAAAGTGCCATTTCCGGTTATCCGATTTACACCAAAATCTAATGGGCTCTTTCCATTACAGAAAAAGTGATGTCTGTGTGCATATATGTGTGTATGTGTGTGTGGATCCTTTACTCTAACTCAAATACTATCATTAAGAAAATTTTGAAACCTTGTACGAAATACAAGGATCCTTTACTCTAACTCAAATACTATCATTCAGAAAATTTTGAAACCTTGTACGAAATACAAGGATTTTTTACTCTAAATCAAATACTATCATTCAGAAAATTTTGAAACCTTTTACGAAATACAAAATACAAAATTTTTTGAATGATAGTATTTGAGTTAGAGTAAAGGATCCACACATACATACACACATACATACACACATACATGCACACAGGCATCATCGTGAAAATGTTAAAATTGGATTCTAGGGACCTTAAAACGTGGTCATTTAGCAAAATCTCGATATGCGATTTTTAGCACGATCCCTATACCTCCCTTACCAAGGGTAACGGGAGGTAAAAAACAAAAATGAATTTTAAGTCATTATTTTTCTAATAACTGCCACTCGTTTATCACAATGTCTGAAGTCACGAATATTGACTATCGAACTGTTATCAAATTCTTTACCCGAGAAGGCCTTTCTCCTCAATGTATCAAAGATCAGCTGGATGGAGTTAATGGGGAAAATTCTTCTTACTCTGTGGTAAAAGATTGGTCGAACCGGTTTCGATTTGGGCAGGAATCCTTGGAAGATGTCGTCAGAACAGGAAGGACGGCGGACGTGGTGACGGACAATATTGTCCTTATTGAAAATCTAGTATCAGGCGAGCGACGCTTGAAGGTGATAGAAATATCTCAAATGACGGGGCTTTCTGATACAAGCATTCATCGAATCATCCACGATCATTTAAGAATGAATAAAGTTAGTGCAAGGTAGGTCCCCAAACATCTCTCAGCAATTCAGCGCCAACGTCGTGTTCAATGTTGTCAAAACTTTTTGAAGCTATGTGATGTAAACCCAACGGAGGAGTTGAGGACAAATGTCACACATGAAACTATGGTGCTCTACTATGATCCTTTATCCACAAGGGAGTCGATGGAATGGAGGCGAAAAGGAGAAACACCGCCAAGAAAGTTCAAGGTCTGCCAGTCGACAAAAAAGGTGATGGCTACGATCTTTTGGGATTCTCAGGGCATTCTTCTCATAGACTTTAAAGAACGTAACACAACAGTCAATGGGGCATATTATGCAGCACTTCTGCACAAATTGCGACAAAATATTCGGGAAATAAGACGTGGTAAACTAACCAGAGGCGTGCGTTTGCTGCATGATAATGCAGCCGTGCACACTGCTGCAATTGCGCAAGCTGCGATTCGTGACTGCGGTTTTGAACAAAATGATCATCCTCCTTATAGTCCAGATATGGCCTCCAGTGACTACTATCTGTTTGGAAATTTGAAAAAGGACCTTTGAGGGCGCCATTTCAGTGACGACCGCAGTTTGGGCACATTTTGAAGACAAACCAAAGGAATATTTTTTAGGGGTATTGAATTGTTACTGAAATGTTTAATAAGTGCATTGGTGTCAGGGGGGATTATATTGAAAAATAAAATTTAATTGTAAGTCTACAGCGTTTCATTTATAGTCCGGTCGGAAATATTTGGCGCTGCTCTCGTACATCCTAAATTATAATAATTTCTGCGACGAGTAATTTATTTTCCAGCAGATAATTATTGTAAGGTTTCGAGCTATACTCCGCTCTGATTATCAGAGTCTGATATAAAGGCACATTAGATTTATTGAAAATAAGAAAACAGGAAAGAAGTTAGAATTCAGTTAATCAGTTTTTTTAAAGTATCGTTGTTAGTGATAATAAGGAATTAAATTATGTTATATGTATGGATTGGTATTACGGTAAGGAAAATATGTATACAAGAAAAAAAAATCTGATGTGGCCAGCACATTACCTTCCGTCAGTTCTATGTATTTTGTACAAATTTCATACGGAAAGTTCCTTGCTAAATTAAATATTCTATTTCTTGTACATTACCTTCCGGCAGCTGCATGTATTTTATGCAAATTTCATACAGAAAATTATTATTTTGTGACGTTTTCTATATACAGTGTAATGTATCTGCAGAAATAAAAGATTTATTATTATTATTTCTTGTACATTACCTTAAAGCAGTTGTATGTATTTTATACAAATTCCATACAGCAAGCTAAAGATCCTATACCTATTTCCAGTAAAATTATAAGATAAACACACTATGTCAATTTCACTTGACACTGACATCTTTCAATTAATTTTTTTTAATATATTAGCTGTTTCCACAGCTATGGCTACTTTATGAAATTTAATTTCTTTATAATTTTTTAACTCTATATCCATTTAATATTAGGTATAAAATGCAATCAAATCGTATAGAAAATAAAATATTCTTTAATATTTATAATAACATTAAATGTGAAAAAATGATATTTAACATAGTTTTTTCAAGAAAAACTGTTAAAATCTTCAAATGAGGGTACTTCCGGTTGTCCAATTCTAACCAAAATCTAATCAGCTCTTCGCATGGATGTAACGAAGAGAAATGCGAAAGAATTATAATTTTTAGAATTATAGTATGGAAGTTATCGTAGACGAAAATTTTGTTACACACACACACACACACGGACACACATACATACATACATACACACACACACACACACACACACACACACACACACACACACACACACACACACACACACACACACACACACACACACACAACACAACACAACACAACACAACACACACACACACACACACACACACACACACACACACACACACACACACACACACACACACACACACACACACACACACACACACACACACACACACACACACACACACACACACGCGCACGCACGCACGCACGCACGCACGCACGCACGCACGCACGCACGCACGCACGCACGCACGCACGCACGCACGCACGCACGCACGCACGCACGCACGCACGCACGCACGCACGCACGCACGCACGCACGCACGCACGCACGCACGCACGCACGCACGCACGCACACACACACACACACACACACACACACACACACACACACACACACACACACACACACACACACACACACACACACACACACACACACACACACACACACACACACACACACACACACACACACACACACACACACACACACACACACACACACACACACACACACACACACACACATACACACACACACACACACACACACACACACACACACACACACACACACACACACACACACACACACACACACACACACACACACACACACACACACACACACACACACACACACACACACACACACACACACACACACACACACACACACACACACACACACACACACACACACACACACACACACACACACACACACACACACACACACACACACACACACACACACACACACACACACACACACACACACACACACACACACACACACACACACACACACACACACACACACACACACACACACACACACACACACACACACACACACACACACACACACACACACACACACACACACACACACACACACACACACACACACACACACACACACACACACACACACACACACACACACACACACACACACACACACACACACACACACACACACACACACACACACACACACACACACACACACACACACACACACACACACACACACACACACACACACACACACACACACACACACACACACACACACACACACACACACACACACACACACACACACACACACACACACACACACACACACACACACACACACACACACACACACACACACACACACACACACACACACACACACACACACACACACACACACACACACACACACACACACACACACACACACACACACACACACACACACACACACACACACACACACACACACACACACACACACACACACACACACACACACACACACACACACACACACACACACATACAGACATCATCGTAAAAATAGTAAAATCGTATTCTAGGGACCCTAAAACGTGCTTATTCATCAAAAACTCACCACCGAATTTTTTGACCAAAGACAATACCTTCCTTACCTAAAGGTGACGGAAGGTAACAATATCGTACACCTGCATACCATAGTTAAAGATAAGTTATCATGAAAGCGAAATAATTTGATCGATATAGCAATAAAGCACACAATAACAAGTCCCCCACCATAGTGATGATGTTCAGGTGTTCGTATGACATACGTGCACCTGCATCTGACATCCGACATGAACCGCGACCTCGCGAACATAACATGATGAGTGTTTACAACATGTCATTTTTATATGACTCATATCATGCAGAGAAAATCGGTATGATAATTATGGTCATACAATTACAAGATATGACCATTAGATTTGTTTCGAAATATTGACCATATCATGTATGGTACAAACGCAAACAGTGTAATTCTGTTAACGTATGTCCCAAAAGTTTTACAAAACATTGAGTAAATGCATTTTTAGCTAGGCCAGTTCTCTGCCAATTGCCAGTTTTTGCGGACGGTGCATCAGGCCTATGATATTCAAATTTTACTATTTATATATAGTTTTAACAATAAGTGTCAGCAGACTCACTCCATGTGATCCGGATGCGGTATTTCGCTACCGAAAATCGGTCACTTTATTTTGTAAGGAGTGAGAAAAATGTGTTATTGTGTATTTTTAATTACCTTCCGTCACCTTTAGGTAAGGAAGGTATTGTCTTTGGTCAAAAAATTCGATGATGAGTTTTTAATCAATAAGCACGTTTTAGGGTCCCTAGAATACGAATTTACTATTTTTACGATGATGTCTGTATGTGTGTGTGTGTGTGTGTGTGGATGTGTGTGTGTGTGGATGTGTGTGTGTGTGTAACAAAATTTTCGTCTGCGATAACTCTAATACTACAGTTACAAAAATTATAATTTTTTCGTGTACTTCTTCGTTACATCCATATGAAGAGCTGATTAGATTTTGGTTACAATTGGTCAACCGGAAGTACCATCATTTGAAGATTTTAACAGTTTTTCTTGAAAAAACTATGTTAAATATAATTTTTTCACATTTGATGTTATTATAAATATTAAAGTATATTTTATTCTCTGTACGATTTGACTGCATTTTATACTTAATATTAAATGGATATAGAGCTAAAAAATTATAAAGAAATTAAATTTCATAAAGTAGCCATAGCTATGAAAACAGCTACTATATTAAGAAAATTCTGATTGAAAGATGTCAGTGTCAAGTGAAATTGACATAGTGTGTTTGTCTTACAATTTTTACTGGAAATATAGGATCTTTTGCTTTCTGTATGGAATTTGTATAAAATACATACAACTGCTTTAAGGTAATGTACAAGAAATAATAATAATAATAATAATAATAATAATAAATCTTTTATTTCTGCAGATACATTACACTGTATATAGAAAACGTCACAAAATGAAATTTGCATAAAATACATGCAACTGCGGGAAGGTAATGTACAAGAAATAGAATATTTAATTTAGCAAGGAACTTTCCGTATGAAATTTGTACAAAATACATAGAACTGACGGAAGGTAATGTGCTGGCCACATCAGATTTTTATTTATGTTATGTTAAAAATTTTGACAAAACTAATGGGCCATTAAGATGCATTCACAAATGAAAATTAAGATTATGGTTTTTGTTTAGATTTAGTAAAACATTCATAAATGTAAGTTTAAATTACCTAAAAATTAGTTTTGATATGTACAGACATGTGTAAATGCTGCAAAAACAAGATTAAAATGTTGGTAGAGCAGTACTCAACAAGACACCTGTGCGCCGTGAAACTCATTCGCTTGGCATTATTGGTTATATTTCAGCAATTAAGTTATGACAGTCTCAGAGTTCTTCTCGCGTTTGTTTAAAAAGCCAAATCTACCAAGTGGATACTAAACAAAGATGGGTGTATATATCTATATCATTTCAGACTCGTTCTCATTGGTGAAGTTTGTAACGTCAGACTAAATCACAAACCTGAAGCTTGGATCTTGCACTGTTTAGCTTTATGATTTGGATTTAGAGACCCTGAACTCTGAAGTGTGAATGGAGTCATTACATAATATGCGGCCAAAGTCTTTATATCTAAAGTATAAACCATAAATCTAAACCTAGTTTTCATTTGTGAATGCACCTTTATAAGAATCAAGTTTAGAAATATAAATGAAATGAAACAGTTAAACCCAAATACAGCTGTTGACATCAGGATATACGATCGCTCCATCTAAATCACTTAATGATAATGTTACTATTCCAACATACCCCACACCCCAAACAATTTGTAACTGAATACATTTTTATAACCGGTACGAAAAGTCATTTGCAGCCTTAAATAAACATGGTACTTTAAATCTTTCGAATATGATACACGAAAGTAAATAACAAAATGACATTTACAATCATTTATCAGTTTTAAATTATTTATATTAGAATGTACAAAGTATTGTTAACTGCTACTAAAAAAATTAATGATTATATTGCAACTGTATAAAAAACTATTAAATGTAAATTATATTGTAGCAGTGTTTTATGTTTTATAAGAATATCAGACCAGACGGTCATGAAATATTTGATCAAGCAATGGACGCGTTCAGCAGGACCTAGCGCATCTAGCGGGATGTGATGGCACAGTGTATTGTCAAATTGACAACTGTCATATGTCATTTTTAAGCATATTAGGTGTCATTACTTAACTGCATTGCAAAATATAAGCGGTTTTCACATACTAAATCAATGATAAATAAAATTAGAATGGATCTCAACAAATAGGCGTAATCGACTACGTTTAGAAATCCTTAACCTTGATTTAAAAATATGAGGTTGCTTGAGAAAATATAGCTAGCCGCGTCTGTCATTTTTATTTAGTGATCTAGAACTGTCATTTATGACAGGCAGAAGAAATTTCATGTCCTGTGACTATAAAGTAAGAACCTTGATAAGGATTCATTAATTGCAATAAATTAGTTTCACATAAACATGAATTTTTCAATATATTCCAAAGGCTTTTAGTGCAGAGCACTGCGGGAATATATTTACAACAAAACGTGCACATAATTTCTAAGTAATAAATTTTCTAATACGATAAGTGTGTACCTTTGAATATACCTAGTTCAATTTTTGATTCTGTTCCTATTCTTCGTGTACCACTGGACAAAATAAGCATTGTTCTAATTATATTTAATGCATCCAGTCTGACGTTATAGTCGTAAAACTTTATATTCATTCTGTCACTCTTCATAAATGACATTACTAGACAAGGATACCATTAATCTAGCATTTTAGCGAGGATAAAAATGGGCTAGAACAGCTGAGTAAAAACGAGACACTGGTAGCTAGGTTTTTCCAAAAATAATTCAGCGGAAACAACCTTTCAATTTGAATGAAAAGTTAAGGAATAGTAAACCTGACTGATTGCTTACATTTATTGATCAGATTCATTCTACTTGTATTTATCATTGATTTAGTATCAGAAAAACCCATATATTTTGCGATGCAGTTAAATAATGACTGCTAATATCTTTTAAATCATTTTATATAATATAGGAGTCATTTCTATTAATCGTTACTTGATAATAAACCTTTTCAATTTAAAGAAATAGAAAATATGCGTCATTTTACGTACTATGCGGATCGCGATTGTTTATTCAAAATTTAGACATAAAATGTGAGGAATGTCGTTGACAACTTTAAAAAACTTCTCAATCGAAGTTATAAAAAGCTTTTAAAGAAGCTAAAATGTCTAACGATGTAAATTTTTACTGAGAATTAAGAAATTGAAAAGGTCTATTGTGTGGATAGAAGATTTTGTTTTTGTTGCTTCTGAAAAGTTTGGTGTACCTATGTCAGGTATGAAATATTGGCAAAACACAGTAGATATTGTTACCTTTATAGGGTAATGTCAAATAAAACAGTGTAAAATTAACTAAACAAATAAATTTCAGCAACACTCTGCTACTTTCAATAAATTCAAACAGACTGACTGCATGAAACTAATTATATTTCATAATATTCTGGAGAAATTACTATTAATAACAATAATATAATTAAGAAGATTTAACCAATACGTTTAAGAATTACATAATCTGTTTTTTATTTGTTAAATAGTTATAGTAAAAATATTTTTACTGTCTATGCAGTAAAAGTGACATTTTACAGACAGTTGCCAAAAAATCGTACTTTTAATATCAATCGGAAAAAAATATATTTTTTAATTTTTCAATGCGATAAAATGTAAATTATTTGAAAGAAAATCTATCTACAAATTCGTTCATTTATATTGCGTGGTTTTTTCCTGAATAATACTAATATAAAAATATAAAAACTACATAACGTCCATCGTCCAACTAATCTAATCTAGATATAGAGAATTAATTCACCATGTCAAAACTCAAAATCGAAAACTCTAATCCTGATAGAGAAAAAACAGCTTAAGCTTTCCGCTATGGTTTTAGATCTGCGGATAGAATCACCCCTCTTCATTCTATAATAACGCCCTAGAGGGTTGCACTATCCCAATGTCCTCTGAATCTCATTCAAACCGTATCATCTCAATTGCGCATTGTAATATACACGCATTTAAAATCAGGTACCATGGTATTTATTGTCATTCTAGGGATGAACAGTCGAATTTGAACTTTATGATGTCGTATAATAAGGAGTAAAATAGGGGTGTTTTGTAAGATTAGTTGTTTAATATCAGATATGCTAATATTTATTTATAAGATTATTTATAAAAGTGAATATGTTTGTTTGATGATTACTTATCTAAATTTGCAAATTGATTTTTGTAATACTTTGCGGAAATTATCATTTTTTTAAACTAGTCTTGTAAAATCACAAAAAAATGCTCTTTGCTCGAAAGCAAAGCTACAATTATTTAGAATAAGTAAATCGGATAGGCCGTCAAAAAAAATTGTAGTTTCATTATTCTAAACATTTATGTATGTCATTTGAAATTAATAGTGTATTCCGTAATGCAACCAATTCGATCAGGTTTACGGTTTAGTGTTCCGTAAATCCTGAAATTATTTATTCAGTTTCTATTCGGAAAGCGGTTTCTGAAAAAGGTTGGTAAGAAGTCGGACCACGGCAACAACGAAATAATCCTTGTTTCTCTGGTATTTTATAATTTGACAGCTTTGACAATTTTATAGTCAGCCTCAAGTCCCAGTAATTAATTTGACAGCTTTGACATGCTCCTAATTTAAATCAACATAAATTAATTTGACAGCTTTGACATTTTTTAAATCTCCCAGAAATTAATTTGAAACCATTCCAAAAGAAGATTGATTGGCAGCTTTTAAGAAAATGAAGAAAAGAATGTAATAGCTATTAACATACCTCGGATTGTTATGTATAAGAATCATAACTGCCGCAGATGTCGGTTTGGAATTCGAGCTCATAAAGCAAGGATTTTAAGACATCTAAAGGTGTATGCACAAATGAAAATTAGGTTTAGATATATGGTTTATACTTTAGATTTAAAGGCCCGTATTCCGAGCGCACTTTTATAATAAAAGCGCTTTTATGGAGCAAACTCCTCATAAGAATATAATGCAAAAGCGCGCTCCATAAAAGCGCTTTTATTATAAAAGTGCGCTCAGAATACAGGCCAAAGACTTTGGCCGCATATTATTATGTTATGACTCCATTCACACTTCAGAATTTAGGTCTCTAAATCCAAATCATAAAGTGGATAGATGTGATTGATAAGGTACTAAGAGAGAGAAAGTTTCCGAGTGGGAAGAAGAAGAGCGTGTATAAATGCGATTATGAATGTGGCCGAGGCGAAAGAAGTGTGCTTAGACAGGAATGTGTGGCGAAGGATGATTGTTTCGTAACTATTATTGTG
Source organism: Harpalus rubripes (assembly GCA_963082715.1). Taxonomy (NCBI): domain Eukaryota; kingdom Metazoa; phylum Arthropoda; class Insecta; order Coleoptera; family Carabidae; genus Harpalus; species Harpalus rubripes. Next base: position 3,280,058 of record OY720456.1, on the reverse strand, counting down.
GTTGCGGTATTTCGCTACCGAAAATCGGTCACTTTAATATGTTAAGAGTAAGAAATGTATGTTGTACCTATGATGTCAGGTTAGTAAGAGTGTTGTTGGAAGAGAAAGTGATTATTTTTTGGTTCATGTTATTTTTATTCTTTCGGGTTTGTGCTAACCCACTAAGTGGGAAATGCGTGATTTTATGTATGTATGTATGTATGTATAAGAAGAACATGGAGACTGTCATAATTTAATTTCTGAAATATAACCAATAATGACAAGCAAATGACAGTTTCACGGCGCACAGGTGCCTTGTTGAGTACTCTACCGATATTTTAATCTTGTTTTTGAACCATTTACACGGATGTCTGTACATATCAAAACTAATTTTTAGGTAATTTAAACATACATTTATGAATGACTTACTTAAACCTAAACAAAAACCATAAACCTAAACACCTTAAGGCTTGTTATGATAATAAGTATTATTTTTTGTAATTCGCTCATTAATGCTACTTTCAGAATGTTATGAAAAACAACAATTATTTGGACATGTCAATATGACAAATATTCAAATTATGTGCTTTATTCCACATGTTGATTAAGTATTTCGAAATAAAGTAATCGTGTTAAGAACGATAAACTAACGTTATCTGTATATGTATTAATGAGCAGAATCATACTTTCATTTATTTTATTTTCATTTTATAGAGTTGTTGACATGTCAGTATGGTAATAATATTACTGTACAGATACAGTTATTACTTAGTTACCAGCCTACTTTTGTATATGTAAACAATGGAATAATATCCTGAAACTGGTAAACAGTATTATTGTTAAATGCTTTAAACATATTTTAAAAATAAAATTTTAAAAACTGTGAACCATATGACACTGTCAATAATTCTAGCGTAACCCTTCTATTAGTAAAAAACAATAAAACCATAAATTTGTAACAAGAAAATAACATACCAATCATTCAATTTCAAAATTCATAATTAATATCGTCAAAATTTCCGCAAACTGTGACATATCCGGAAACGCACATTTCCTCCCGGAACCTCACCACACACACGTGGGGTCAACCTCTCAATCCCCTTACAGAGGCGTGAACTACAAGGGGTCACTAATTCCACCCTTAAAAAGAGGGTGCTGCCCCAACCTCGACCCAGCAGTCGGCGGTGTATTTAAAATTAAATAAACAACAGCACGCAGCTGGATATTCGATAGCCATTATATCTAGTCCACCCCTTGCAAAATTTAGGGCACCTGACATAACCAAGTAAGAAGTAATGAACCCGGGCCTTTCAACAAGAGGATGAATTACAACTACAATAATAAACGAATGTGAAATGGAATATATTCTCAATAATTTAACATGACCTTCGAAAAGATCTAAGTACCATTTTTACGTTTTAAAATTTATTTGAGATATTATTGTTATGTTAAAAAGAAGTACTTTGAACATGCATATTTAGAATAAAATTCAAAAATATACAGGCTGTCTCACAACACGCGCCCCAGAGCGAATGAGGAAACACGAGACTGCACTCAGATGTGTAATTTCGAAGAAAAAAAAATCTAGCTTAAAAGATATTCGAGAAAAGACGTCTTAAAATTGACCAATCAGAGACCTACACCTTTAACGTGTGTTTGCCGTAATTTTACGTTACTAGGGTTTTATACAAATCGTCTTTAAAATGTGTGAGCGACTGTAGTTTTCGAAAAATGTCAGTGTCAAATTAAATTTGACAAGGTGAATAAAAAAGGCAAATTCTTACCATGTATTCAACCGCTGATTACTTAGAAATGATTATAATTATAGGTGAATGTGGACGTAACGCCAGAGAAGAAAAAAAAATCTAGCTTAAAAGATATTCGAGAAAAGACGTCTTAAAATTGACCAATCAGAGACCAACACCTTTAACTTGGGTTTGCCGTAATTTTACGTACTAGAGGCGCTTTCTTTTTAGGAAGAAAATGAACTGATCTTACCTCATACTGAACTGAACTGAACTACTCCTAAAAAGAACAGTATATATATTTTTTTTTAATAAGAAATAGAAGATAAAAACATATATAGGATTATTTTTATAATATAATAATATGCTGAATTTGCTTGTGGTTATAATCTGTTGTGTATGTGATTTGATTTTGACATATTAAATTCTTTTGCCTTTGAGTATTTAAATATGGATGTATTTCTTATGGTAATGAAACATGATTATAACGTTTCAAACTGGTTAATTTCTTCTATTCATGTCATTTTAATATCAAATACTTACAAAAAAGACAATATACATAGCTGTCAGTCATACTGACGTGACATTGACATTTGGGATCAGTTCAGGATCTATATGATCCTGTTTCAAAGGTGGTGCTTCGCGGGGGCGGGGACGAAGAAAATGGGTAGTACAAGATCATTTATCCTCTTTTAAAAAGAACGATTTAGGGTAGATGTGTGCTATTCGGAGTTGATCTTCTTGATAAAAAGAAAGCGACTTAGGGTTTTATACAAATCAAATCTTCTTTAAAATGTGTGGGCGACTGTAGTTTTCGAAAAATGTCAGTGTCAAATTAAATTTGACAAGGTGAATAAAAAAAGGCAAATTCAAAGAACGTTGCACTGTACGATATATAAATGATGATCTCGGATGACACCTTCGCTAACCTAAATTTGTTAACAGTGAAAAGTCAACTCTAAAGTGTCAAAATTGCAGTAAGTCAAACAAATTTTGTAACTCACTAGTAGTATTTTTAAAACCTAGCAACCAGTTTTATTTTGTAATAATATCATCACACCTCAAGATATCCTTCCGGGATTGGTGGATTAAAAAATCTTGTAACTCCGTTATGCAAGCAGCCGCAAATTATTTTTTTCTATTTGTTGGCAACTTATTGTCGTCGGCAAGTGTTAGTTTCATCTGGGGCGCGAGTTGTGAGACACCCTGTATGAACCATGCTCATAAGAATATAATATAATGTAATAGCGTGCTCCATAAAAGCGCTCGTAATACCGGCCAAGTTCAAGTTTGTTAGCAACTAGCAACAATAACGAAAGAGAAAATTAATAAGGAATAATGCAAAGAGAAATAAAAATAAAACAGTAAGGAGTAAAATTCTAACCAGTCTTTAATACCTACTCACAAAATGTGCAGTCTTAAGTTGATTGATTTGCAATTTGTTAAAGTTATGCGTATTGAATTATCCCAAAATATCACCTACTTACTGATAAATACTAGTGAATTCATTTCTTTACCTTATAGGTAATGATAACAAATGTAGGTATAAACTTGTTAAAATGAAATATACAAAACCTTAAAATTGGTGTTCCAACTTTTGTTATATTAATTATAATACCAAATTAAAATGAACTACTTTTGTTTAATACATGATATTCCAAATACATTATTTGACTATTTTTATATGTTTTCTGGTAAAACTATTTAGCTTTCTTGTTGAAATTACACTGTAATTATTATTTTGTATTAAGTATATGTATATTTAACATTTTAACAATTTAATTATTGCAAAATAAATTTTAATCGACTGTTGATATAGATTTGGAAAGGTGAATTAATGGAGAACCAGTCCTTGAAGAGCAAAATATTTATTGATACATTAACAATAAACAACACCGACGTTTCGGTCACAAATTGACCATCCTCAGGATTAGTTTAAATATTTGTTATACTCGTATATTACAAATCTGAAATTTTAAAATAACTTAAACTAACCCTGAGGATGGTCAATTTGCGACCGAAACGTTGGTGTTGTTTATTGTTAATGTATCAATAAATATTTTGCTCTTCAAGGACTGGTTCTCCATTAATTCACCTCTCCAAATTTAATTATTGTTCACAAAATATTTTAAAAAAACTTACCACGTATGTATATCAATAGCGAAAACATCAAAACATTCTTTAACACTAGAAAATATTTAAAAATATGAAATCATTTTAACAAACTGAACGCTTAACTGACAAAACACAACGAATTACACAATCATTTGTTCGTGGTTTGTACTTGTTAACTTATTCCAGTGGTACTAAAAAGTTTGTTGTGAATTGAATAAAATACTTATTCATGAAATAGGAAAAATCTATTTTTGTCCAAATATGTATTTAAATATAAGAATTATGTTAAAATTGCGTATCAGTATTTTAGTGAATAAGCACTTTTAAGGGCTCTAGAATCCGATTTTAACATTTTTACGATGATATGTGTCTGTGTTTTATGGAACACGCTTTTACATTATATTGTAATGAAGGCGTCGGTCGGGATCGAACCCGGTTCCCCAGATTCGCGACCTGACACTCAGGCCAAATATTTCGAATTTTAAATGGCACAAAATTGACCCCTGTGGTGCACTCTCCACGCCAGCAATGAGTGCCCGTGAGGTGACGCCTGGTAAGCGCCCGCACAGTACAAATATTTCATCATTACCGCATCTGCATACAAAGCAGATTGGCACACCCAGCAATGGGTAATAAGCCGTGATGATATATTTATTTATTTATTTTATTTGTAATGAAGATAAAAGCGCTTTTATTATAAAAGGACGCTCGTAATACGGGCTTACTAAAGATCTGTGAAAGTATTTATTCCTCAAATTAATATTAATAAAAAGATATTGTTAGGCCTAATGACTTGTAGATTCAACAATACAAAAATACAACAAATATTTCGAATTTTAAATGGTATAAAACTGTGGTGCACTCACCACGCCAGCAATAAGTGCCCGTGTGGTGCGCCTGGTAAACACCGCACGGTACGAATATGTCACCATCATTACCGATATCTACTTACAAAGCAGATTGGCACACCCAACAATGGGTAACATGCCGTGATGATACATTTATTTATTTTTATAAAATAATAAGTTTTAATAAATAATGTAGTTTTCATTTTATACAGGGTGTTCATTTTAAATGGGCCACCATTGCTATCTCGAGAACTATGAGTTACAAAGACGGTTAAATGGGCAAACAATTTCTATTTCACAAAATAAATTTAAAGAAAAGAAACATTATTTTTTTGGGCCAGTGGTTCTCAAAATACGGGAACTAACTTTTTAATTTTAAATGAGAACATATTTTTTATTTGCTCATTCATTAGAGAATTTAAGCTGTTTTTTGGCGACACACTGGTTTGATGCTGGTTCGTAGTGTTTTGAAACTTATTATTTTCTCGAATGAAAACGGTGCAAATAATGACGTCACACTACGACCGTTTTGAAATAGTTTTGAACCAGCGGGCAGTAGTGGTTTGAAACGTTTTCGAAGTGGGGGGAGAGGGCGAGGAGGTTTAACCTCAACAATTTGCTCAGTTTTTTTTTGTAAACAAACTTGACAGATTCAATTCATTCGAAATAATGAATAGAAAGCTTCTTCTAAATATATGTCTATCCAGTTTATTATTGAATTGCTCTCTATATCACTAATATCCCTTAAAAAATGTATGAAATTAATTTGCTCTATTGTATTTTTATAGTCATAGAATTAAATTCAATAAAATTTGCACTTCTTGATCTTTAACCCTAGTGACAAATAAACTTTTATTTGATAACTCTATTTGTCAAATTCAAATACGACATTACGTTATTGTTTTAAAACTATACATTTTGGCGAGTCGAAAAACGATGACATCAGATACGAAAACGGTTTGAAAACCTTGTTGAATACGGTTCGTCGCCAAAAAACAGCTTTAATTCTGTCTAATTTAGCCAGAAAATAATAGGCGTTTTTTGGCGTTACATTGGTTTGAAACTATTTCGTAGTGTTTTAAAACATTATATTTTGGCGACGCAATGGTGACGTCAGAGACGAAATGGGGGAGTTTAGTTATGTTGAAATATAATAATTTTTGCAATATTACTATTAATGCAATAAAAGTATTAAAATATAGCGTATTTTTTTGTACAAACGATATTAAATTTATCGTTAGTTAAACCGCCCGCAATATAATGACGTATGCAGCATCTTTGGTTCGCCGTATAGTTGTCCGCTACGAACGCTACTTTAAAATGAAAACATGGACGTATGTCTTCTATATTTAATATTGAAACGTCAAATTCAATGTCAAATCGCACAAAGCAAATTATTTCATTTTAAATATGTAAATGTAAAACCTAGAAAATACGATAAACACAGAAATTATTTTGCTTCTCTCTCTTTCTATGAAGCACGTTTTGGGCTCGTATGTCGAGACCTAACTCGCACGTAGTTGATGTTATGTACGCCGCAATGGCGGGAAGAAAATCTTACAAAAGCTTAACATTTTTTTTCTACTATATTTTTAAAAATTTTGCAAAATATAAAAGTAAAAATGCTTTAGATTTCAAAATATTTAAACATATAAAAGAATCAAAAATTCGTAAATTCCCCCATTTTGAAACAGTTTCGAATTATTTCATAGTACAGGGGGAAACGTCAAGAACACGGAACACCGGTAAAAGTTTCTAAATCATTACATATTCTTTAAAAAATTAATAATTCTAGGTAATCCATTATTATCTTTAAAAATAAAACGTTTGTACGTATAAATAAATATTAAAACACACATATTTTATCTGTTAGAAAATAAGAATAGAGTGCAGTCAAAAAACCGGTTTTCAATCACTGTTTTAAATAGTTTTTATCAGGGACTCGAACCCCAAGATATAAAGATTCGGTTTCGGTTCACGGTTCAACTTATGTTTTTGGTTCGGTATTTTGTTCCGGTTCAATATTTTTCTTTCAAACCGGTTCACGAACCGGTTTAATATTGGTTCACAGTACGATTTTTCAAAATAAATAAAAAGTACATATACACCAAAAATTTAATGTAAATGTTTTCTTTGTATTTTAAAGTATTATAGTTTCCAAGGTTTCTATTAATACAAATGAATTTCTATCATAGCTATAAAATTAACACAATATTAATTTATTATCAGCGAACTGCGTTTCTTAAAACACGGATTTTAAGCAAATATGATAATAATATTGATTGAATTAATAGTTATACCTTACATGTAGGTGTAGAACACGTGACAGATATAAATAACTTTCTGAACCGGTTTAAATTTACGATCCGGTTTAGGTTCTCGCTCTTGAATAATTTAAGAAAAGTTTAAGGTTCCGGTTTAGGTTCATTACAATAAGCAGGTTCACTCCGGTTTCGGTTTAAGTTCTGGTTCGGTTCAAGTCTCTGGTTTTTATGTATACCACAAATTCAAACTTACTCAAACGTCCAATTTACATTTAACAGATTTATAAAATTTATACGTCCTTAGTTCAAAACGCAGTATTTTAGCAATCCCCACATTTATAACATCATGTACGAAATAGTTTTGAAAACATTACGATATTACGAAATTGGTTCAACGCCAAAAAACGCCTAATATTTTTGTAAATTTGTAAAATACGAGACCCGCACTGCAGTCTGTAGGCAACAATCTATACTACACACGTCAAAATTTTTATAAATATTAATAAGTATTTATACGTTTCAGATCACATTCAGAAAGATAAAACATATTGAAGTTTAAAATATTTTTTTGGGAATTTAATGTTTTTGTTGAGTAATACCAATAAATCGTTTGATTTTGTGTTGGATTACCAAAAAATAATACCGGATCTGACATCTATAGGCAATAACATGAACTATAATTTATACAATTTTTAAATAATTTTTTACCTTCCGTCACCTTTATGTAAGGAAGATATTGTCTTTGATCAAAAAATTCGGTGGTGAGTTTTTGATGAATAAGCACGTTTTAGGGTCCCTACAATACGATTTTATTATTTTTACGATGTCTGTATGTAGCAAAATTTTCGTCTAACATAACTTCCATACTACAATTCTAAAAATTATAATTCTTTCGTATTTCTCTTCGTTACATCCATGTGAAGAGCTGATTATATTTTGGTTAGAATTGGACAACCGGAAGTACCCTCATTTGAAGATTTTAACAGTTTTTCTTGAAAAAACTATGTTAAATATCATTTTTTCACGTTTAATGTTATTATAAATATTAAAGAATATTTTATTCTCTATACGATTTGACTGCATTTTATATTTAATATTAAATGGATATAGAGTTAAAAAATTATAAAGAAATTAAATTTCATAAGTAGCCATAGCTATGGAAACAGCTACTATATTAAGAAAATTTTGATTGAAAGATGTCAGTGTTAAGTGAAAATCACATAGTGTGTTTGTTTTATAATTTTACTGGAAATATAGGATCTTTTGCTATAAATTTTCTGTATGGAATTTGCATAAAATACATGCAACTGCCGGAAGGTAAAGTACAAGAAATATAATCTTTAGCAAGGAACTTCCTGTATGAAATTTGTACAAAATACATAGAACTGACGGAAGGTAATGTGCTGGCCACATCAGATTATTTTAAGTTATGACTGTAACGATAAACAAATATACACTGGAGGGACACAAAAATAAGTCATTTTTTAAAGATTTCATTATTTGATACAGCTATATTAATTGTTTAAACAATTGATATACGAATAAATGCATTTCTAGGTGCTGCAAACCGATTTTCATTTGTTAAACAGCAATCAAATTAACCGTTTTTAAAACTCGTAAACTAATTTAGAGCAGAAATGATTTTAAAAATCAATTATCAGAATAATTTCTACACCACGCAAAAAGAATTTTCTTCTGTCTCCCAAATCACTCAAACCTAAGTATTTTATATATTATAATAGTAAGGGTTGTATTTGTTCGTATAATAATGAATATGTGGGATATTTAATACAATATACATATAATTTACATATTTGCAGATCAACTGTTGCTCGTTTTTTACAAAAATGAACATTACAAATGTCTGGAGTTGTTTAGCGAAGAAGATTGTTATTTAGGGGATGAAATATCGGGGAACAAAATTATAAGGGTTGTTGTTTATGCTTCTATATGCATCTATAGCTACTTGATTTTTTATTTAGATTAAGGGTAAAATAAAATGGAGAACCGTATAAACAAAAAATTTGGACTTGGGATTATAGTTATTTAAGTATTAACGGCAGTAAGTACTTCTTACCGGTTAAGGATATTTCGATACCGACAGAAAAGCACTTATGGGCCGCAATGTTATTACGTTTTTTGCACGATTGAAGCATAAAATTTTTAAAATATGATTAGAAAATTATTTTAACATAAAAAATTTTGGTTGTCATTTTTATTTCCCGTCATACCGTAGGTAAAAGAGGTAATGTAATCGTGCCAAAAATTCGATGGTGTTTTCAGTAAATAAGCACAAATTAGGGTCCCCACAACTCGTTTTTACTATTTTTACGATGATGTCTGTGGGTGTGACGATTTTTTTCGTCCACGATAACTCTTATAACAAACTTCCAAATATTTCTATTTTCCGTATTTAAGCTTTCTGCATTCATGTAAAGAGTTGATTAGATTTTGGGTAAAATTGGATAACCGGAAGTGTCTCTTTACATGATGCCCATAACAGTTTTTAATGAAAAACTATATTAAAATATAATCCAAAACTTTTCAATTTTAGTATTTAAAACTTCTATATCAAAGGGAACAACATATTAGATTTTGGCTAAAATTAATAAACCAAAAGTGACACTTTACTTGAAGCTCTGAACAGATTTTCGTGAAAAATATATTATGGTACTCCACAACTTGTCAAATTTAGTATTTAAGACTTTTATATGAAGAAGAACAACAAATTAAATTTTGGCTAAAATTGATAATCCGGAATTGATACTTTGCTTGAAGCTCTCAACAGATTTTCGTAAAAAATATATTGATATATTCCAAAACTTTTAAAATTCGTATTTAAGATTTTTATATTAATGAGAACTACATGAAAGATTTTTTCTAAAATTGGTAAACCGGAAGTGATACTTTACTTGAAGCTCTGAACAGATTTTTGTGAAAAATATACTATGATATATTCCAAAACTTGTCAAATTTAGTATTTAAGACTTTTATGTAACGGGAAGCAACATATTAGATTTTGGTTAAAATTGATAAACCGGAAGTGATACTTTATTTGAAGCTCTGAACAGATTTTCCTGAAAAATAAATTGATACAATCCAAAACTTTTCAAATTTGGTATTTAAGACTTTTATATTAATGAGAACGACATACTAGATGTTTTCTAAAATTGATAAACCGGAAGTACTACTTTACAGGAAGCTAAAAACAGATTTTCTTGAAAAAATATATTAAAACATAATTCAAAACTTCTCAAATTTGGTATTTAAAACTCGTTTATAATTTGAAACAACATTAGATTTTGATTATACATATATGATAAACCGGAAGTCGTACTTAATTTGGAGCTCTTAACAGATTTTCGAGGAAAAACATAATAAAATATAATCCAAAATTTGGTATTACAGACTTTTCTATTTATTGAAACAACAAATTAGATTTTGTTTACAAACGATCAACTGGAAGTGATACTTTACTTAAAGTTCATTGCTATTTCAAACATGGAATTGACGGGAGGTCATGTGTTCGCCACATCAGATTTTTAAGGTGAGCTTTGATCGTTATTTTTATTTACTTACCGCCTCCGCTCAATAATTTGTAAATAAAACCTACTGCCTTGGAAACCCCATCGGTAAACATTAAAAAAGACCCGATCGTGCAAAAAAAATACTTATATAACTATTTTGATATTGCAAAATACTTATATAAAGTATAATAAAATAAAATTGGCTTGCCACAACTGATTTTTTTTTTTATAGTTAAATGTTATAGAATAAAATTTGGTGGATAAATGAAAATAATATATCATTATAAAGTGTATATTACAAAACCTATTCGAATAAACAATCAGACTTGTTGATTACAAAATATACATACAAATATATAACAGCACATTCACAAATTCACATATTGAATTATAATTATTTTATCTGAACTACTCACAGTATGTATATAAACAGTTTCCTAGTTTCTACCTATGTTATAAAAGTCTTACAAAAAATCCCAAAAATATTTTTACTAATAAAAATAGGGATTTCATTTTAATATTAAAATAGTTAATTTGAAAACACAATAACCGAGATGTCTGCAAATAAACTATTTTCATTTTTAGATTAAAGTACGAGCTTAAATATTTAGAGAAATGTCCAAAGCAATGTCCAGGCAGAGCCTCAAAAAAAAAATTGATTTGTCGCACATGCGCAAAAATTTATTTCAAATAGTAATAAAATATTTACTAGGGTTGTAGAGTGCAACAGAATTAATTTTTGTATAATATTAAATTCCGGCCCCTCCTTCATCCCCGTTAAAACTACGGTTAATGTAGTTCTTGCCGTCCCTGAAAAGTTGGGGTTATTATATTAAGCATCGATAGGAGCGAAGCGGAGTGATTGGCTTCGGCGGATGGGGTATTCCACTAAAGTAAAATTTACAACTAAAACTATTTTAATATAATAGATTCCTTTATAAAAAAGAAAAGAACGAAAAAATGTTTATACAGGTGGTGACTTAGAAGACGCAGCATAGGGGTTTCAATGGTAAAATGTAATGTGCAGTTATTTGCTCCCCTAATTATTTTAGATCAAATTGCGTTTAAGTTTTTGCTACAGAAAAAAATACTGCAACCGCATATACTAATGATTAAAATATTTCAATTTCCGGAACCGTAAAAATAGTGGAAAACAATAACATTTTTGCAAAAATCATTGATGCCGTGGAATAAACAGATTTGGGCATTGTTTAATGATAAATCAATGATAAATGGTGGTTTGTGATAAGTTAAAGGTCGTATTCATAGTTACTTCTTAAAGAAATCTTAAATTTCGTTCTCGTCAAATTACATTGTTGTAATCAACAATTCCATTGTTGTCATCGACTACAATAAAGGTGTTTTCATTTTCCTCGTTTTTGAAAATAAGTTTAAACGTCAAGAATCAGTGACAGATGTTTGCGCTTTTGTTAAAACTTTCGTTCCATGGCACCAATGATTTTTGCAAAAATGTTATTATTGTTTTCGATTATATTTACGGTTCCGGAAATTGAAAAATTGTGACAATAGCATATTCGGATGCAGTATTTTTTTCTGTAGCAAAAATCTAAATACAATTTTGCTCTAAAATAATTAGGGGAGCAAATAACTGAACATTAAGATTTTGCCATTGAAACCCCTATGCTGCGTCGTCCAAGTAACCACCCTGTATAATATTATTCACGAAAGATGACTATTCAAGGTAATTTGTTCGAAAAAAGAATACGCATTTTGTATTAAAAAGAGAAAGATTATTTAATGTATGTCTATTTAATTTATGGGGTATGACAGATATAAGTAAATGATGACGTATGACGCAGAGATACAGACATGAAATTATCTACTATACTGCCCTCTATACTTATGTTTATCCAGTGTCGTTAACATTTAAATCAAATTGTTATTATATGGTTTACGTCAAGTCTATATTTTTGTTCTATGCAAAAACATAGGTGAAGCAGATAAAACTTTGAGAAAAGCAGTATTTAAAAAGAAACAAAATTTCCAAATAAATTACATTTATTTTTTCAGTTGTAATATATCTATGAATATTTTACGTTGCACGTCTATGCGCACGAAATGCAATGAAGTTATCTGCAAGTAATATTACATCAGACGGATCATAAATGACCTTGAATCTTTCGTGAATAACAGTATTTTTTTGTTAATATTGGCGATAAAATGAACTCGTAGCCGTCTGGTGGCAAAAATATGAACTTGCCAGAAAAGTAATCAAACTGTTGTGTTTACGGTTGTCATATTTCCCTTTAAACAATACTGCACTTCAAATCAATTTACATTTAAAAATATATAAACTTTATTTATTATTTCTCTGTCAAACATTGTACAAGTTTTGACAATTACTCTTCTCGTCGGCCATTTTGTAAAATCGGTGCTGCCTCTATCGGTCATTTTGACAACTCTCAAAACTTAACTATTGGCAACGAAAATGACCGATAGAGGCAGCACAGACTTTAGAAAATGGCCGGCGAGAAGAGTAATTGTCAAAACTTGTACAGTGATAAACAGAGTTATAAGCAAATAAAGTTCATATATTTTTAAATGTAAATTGATTTGAAGTGCAGTATTGTTTAAAAGGCAGTATGACAACCGTAAACACAACAGTTTGATTACTTTCTAGGCAAGTTCATAATTTTGCCACCAGGCGGCTACGAGTTCATTTTCTTCGCCAATACTGTAAACCAAATGAAAACCATTGACGAGCAGTCAGCTGATTGTCGTGAGTGATTTTGCTTGTTTTGTCATACAGTGTGTTCAAAAAAATTCCTAACTCGGAGTGGGCTATGAACAAAGAAACGTTTGTCAATTTAAAAGTATTTAATTTAATGTCAATTTGACATAAGATATTGTCAAAAATGTTATCTAAAGAAATCAAAGCTTTTCTTCTTGAATCTTATTTTAGAAATCGAAAGAAATTAGGAAACGGCGAATGTTGATAAACTGTATCCTTCTTTATTGTCTTTTCCCTTTAAAATTACATTTTAAGATCAATTTTGACATCTTGACTTTTGAATTGAATAATGATCAGACATACGCTTCTCTGTTCATAGCCTACTCTTGGCCTACTCCGAGTTAGGAATTTTATTGAACACACTGTATTACCCACGGCGTAGTATCTATAGGTGAGAGCACGAGATGCGTTGACATGGCTAAGTAACTGGGAAACAAAATGGCGCTAACGCGACCCGTTACCATTTGACAAAAAATGTTTTGCTACAAGATGCACAACAGGGTATGGATCAAATAAAGAGAAATTTAGTCTTTTTAAGGTGCCAAAATGTGCAATTTAGCGGCAGCCAGCTAACACTATAATCACAGAAACATGTACTAAGATAAATTTCGGATTGAAAGGTGTCAATGTCAAGTGCATTTGACATATGTTGTTTTATAATTTTACTGGAAATATAGAAACGTTTCTGTATGGAATAAATACATAGAACTGACAAAAGATAAAAGGTAATGATTGAAAATATAGAATATTATGCGTTATATATGAATAATTTAATATTTTAAATATTTTGTGTAAAAACCAGGTCGCAACAAAACCTGACATCTAGCGGTACACTGTATGAACTAGCCCAGTTAGTTAGTCATTCTTCGTAATGCAAGGAATACGTCGTGCACTCACCTATAGATACTACACCGTGGCATTACCTTTTAAACACACGTTAAAATAAAATAAAAATAACAATTAAGATAACTAATATGAACATCAACAAAAGATATGAATAAGTTTTTGTTTTTGTATTGTCACAAGCGTTGGTGTTTCTACATCTCATCACTAGGCAGCGCTATTATCACTCTGATTTGTCATTAGGAAAATATACGTCAATCCGATGAAATTAAAATATTTTAATAAATTTGAAAATGTCATATCTCGCTCAAATTATTTGAAAAGCGCCTTAGAATTCCAAATTTATATTTCAAGAAAGCAGTGCTTTCAGAAAATAAAATAAAATGAATACAGTGGAATACCCCAGGGGATTTTTGATTCTGTTGAGAAGTCCGCTAGACTCTGTTCCATTTAAGCCATTCAGCAGATGGCGCTCGCATCAGCGCGTTTTAAGCAGCCAAAATTACACTAGGGAAAACTTGTCGCTTGTCTCCAATTTCGGCCAATTAGAGGGGTCAAAACTATTCTCTGCAATACTTAATGGCTTAAATGGTCCATTTCTGCGCATGTGCGACAGTTCCCTATTATTTTTTGCGGTTCTGTCTGGACATTGCAATAGACACCCTCAATATTTAATGCTGAACAAAATTCACTATTGACTACTTTATTTCATTTGTACTTTTGACAACTCAAACTACTTTTTCCCTTCGTGGATTTGTTATCGACAAATATTTATCATTTCTATTTAACACATTTTTACAAACTAAATAATATTTACAAATTCCTAGCCTTATCTAAATTCGTTACATGTATTTACACTTATATTTGTCGACAACAATGAATGCCAAATAGTCTATGACTTGCTTCAAATTATCTAGTAGCTTCTTCAACATTTAGCATACAAATACTCCCAATTTAAACTAACATCTATCGTCTTCGTTTATATGGCTAACTTCTATTAATAGGCAATTACTATTATTTTAAAATTAAAACTAAAGCCTTGAAGTACCAAGTTGTCTTAATTCTGTTTATTGGCTTTACAATATATGAATATGGGAAACAATGATTTAGGTTATTGTATAAAATCTGATATGTTCTAAAAATTGTAGTTGCAATATTAGCCTTAGTACTAAAAGGCAATGAACCAAAATAATAAATAAAATTACTGAAACGAAAAATTTAAACGAATTTTGTTTGGTTATATATTTTAGCTGAAGGCTACTAAATTATTATCTTAAATGTAAATGAAAATTATTCCCTGAGTTGTACGCGATACACTAAAAATTATGTACATAAATTCACAAATCAAATGTCTACATCGAAAAGCTCGTAATTAGCGTTTAGAATTTTGTAAATTATTTATGTACACGTTAAGTAAAAGTACTACAGAATTTACATTAATGGCACTGTCACATTCTAGTTTATAAATTTCTTAAATTTAGAAAATGCAGAATATTTTAACATTTACAAAACTATGAACAAGCGATAAGAAGGAACACTTTAGAGAGAATTTATAAGAATTTGTTCAATTAAAAAAAAAAATCTGACGAATAACTTCCGAATGGGGTAGTTATCATACGTTGAATTTTAATGAAATTTTTATTTGTTTGCAAAATATAACCCATATTAACTTATATAGGGTGTAACAGCTAAATGAGCTACTTCAAATAATTTCTATATTATTAAAGATACAATAAAATGCTATAAGGCAATTTTATAAAAGACCAAGGGGGGACATCTGATTAGAGATGAAAATATTTTTTTCTCAAGTTACAATACAAAGTTTATTTTCTTAAATAGCACGATATACAGGGTGTTAATTATAAAGCGGGCCATAGGCGTTTAACATGGGAAATCAGTTTTTCCTTGCGCAAAACTTTCCATTTAATTTTAAACAAAAATGTTTCAAATAAATGTTGTAGAGAATTAAATTCTACACCAGCATCACTAAACAGATTATTTTGCATGTTTGGTAACCTATAAAATCCAGTTTGAAATTTTATAAATATTGCTCATTTGTAGTGATAGCCATTATTTAACAAAATTACAAAGAAATGCATATCGTTTGAATTGTCAGAATTTCGATTATGCAGGTTACAAAATAAAAATAAATAAAATCTAAGCAATAATTTAGAAGTAGATTATAAAAACAAAATATTTTTAAGGACGTAGGATAGAATATAATTATCAGTAATTTTTATTTGAAAATCGAATTTCTGGGAATTCAAACAATATGCATTTCTCTGTAATTTTGTTTAAATTCCATGGCTATCGCTACAAATGAGCAATATTTATAGAATTTCAATTTGGATTTTACAGGTTACTAAACATGTAAAATAAAATCTGTTTAGTGATGCTGGTGTATAATTTAATTATCTACAACTTTTATTTGAAACACTTTTGTCTAAAATTAATTGGGAACTTTTGCGCAAGGAAAAACTGATTTCCCGTGTTAAACGCCTATGGCCCACTTTTTAATTAACACCTGTATATTTTTAGGCCTATTCGATAGAGTATTTTTTTCTGAATGTAACCATGTGATTATTTTATATTCTTACATAACAAAAATATTGAGAAAAATTCAACTGAAATTTAAATAAATTTGATTTTTATTATTATTTTTCAGTAGGTTCTGTATGAAAAACAATTGACCTTAAATTAAAATGAAACAAATATTTGTCAATAACGTTATAAACACTGTTCTATTTGATTTCTATACTAAATAATTCAAATTGAGAAATAGAAGTTTTTATTTTTCGTACATAGCCTACTGAAAAATTACTATAAAAAAATATTTAAATTTCAATAGACCTTTTCAATTTAAAGAGATAGAAGATATGCGCAATGGGGATCTGAGCAAAGTAAGAACAACTGAGATCTATGGCGTTTGTTTCTAAAAAAAATAGACGAAAAATATGAGAAAAATCTCAGACAATTTAAAAAAAAACTTATCGAAATAAGTTACAAAAGCTTTTATTGAAGCTAAAAGGTCTAATGTTGCAAATTTTCACCATACAGGTGTTTTAATAACTGCAATATTTTTGAAGTTTCGTTTGACAGTTCAACTGGCAGTTATTGGCGGCATTTTCTTACTATTTGCACCAATAAAAAGAGATAGCCGTTAAATTGAAAAGGTCTATTGAATATTTATCAATATTTTTGTTATTGGCGACTGAAATGTCCTATAGAGGCGCTTCGTTCCTTTAATATGGCCGACTTAGTTGGTAATTTTCCTACGGTGTGATTGGCTGCCATTACCAATTCGGAGGGTTTGCAAGTTTGCCGCTTGGTGGCTACGGGTTAATTTCAGTCGCAAATATAAAGATATAAAATGATTATATGGTTGAATTCAGAAAAAAATACTCTATCGAATGGGCCTAAAAAATATATATGAGGTAGCTCGTTCAGCTGTTATACCCGTATACTTTTAACAGAAGTAGCAAACGTGACGTCACAATGGCGGGAATATATGAATCCCATATTTTCATAATTCTCCTCTTTAAAAAAAATGTGCAAAATAAAAATTAGAGATTTAATTAAATTTAAACATACTTTCATGTAATAAAAAATCAAAATAGGCGATAACTACCCTATTGTGCAATGTATAAAAGTAAAAATAATTATGAACACAAGAAGTATCGAAGCTTTAAAACTAAAATTATCTAACTTACATGTAAATTTCTTCAAGTAGGTACCTACTACCTATATAACATGTATTATTGCTGTTAATTTACGGCATGTTTAATACCTGAATTCTAGATCTTACAATTTAGCCTTTCAAATATGTTTCCACATTATAAATTAAAAATTTAATGTAATAATACAGTACAGTAAATTCAGGGTATTAATGAATAAGTGTTACAAATTTATAGGACATTAACTATTATTATTAACTCATATCATATCCCGAAACGCACCGTTTTCGAGCTACAAGCTCTGAAAAGAATAATTATCTATCTTAATTTTAATAGAAATAGAATAAGGTAAATAATAATAATAAAAATAGTAATAATAAATATACTTCCTGATATGAGGTTATGGTTAATCAATTTTGCATCCCTTACATACCCTAAAAATTTGTAACACATATTCATTAACACCCTGTATAGCCTGTATATAATAAAAATGGTTAATGATCACTTTAAATAATAAATTAATAGATGATTATCACAGATTGGACAATTTTTAAGTATAAATAGACTAACCTAAAAATTTGGCACAAGTAATAAAACTGATTTGAAGTATAAACCATTTTTGAAGTAATTAACTTTTAACTTATAATATGGAAATATCAACCAATAAGGTTTTATAACGAATGGTCCTTTATATTTCATATAAAAGGATGATAACTTATTCTTAAGTCTGAAATGAATTGCCATTTATAAAGTCGCATTTGTCAACAAAAACTGATAAATCACAAATTTTGAATTCTATAATAAAAAATATTTACAATTACCAAACATTTATTTACTTAAAAACAAGTATTTGCTTTTATAATCTCATACAAAAAGTAGTACGTAGTGAATAATTAAAATTAAAAAGATTTTGTATCAAATATAAAAAACATAATTTATGAAAAATCAGTTTAAATGTGTAATAAAAAAGTTAACAATTTCAATAACCAAAAAACAGAAAATAATGAATGAGGTCAACACTTCAGAAATAAATAAAATATATTTAAAAATTAATATACTAGTAAAAAAACAAAGGCAGTGTAATAGCTGATTATCATCAAATACAATAAAATATTTGTACTACATTCTAAAAGTAAATCAAAATGAAAACATTTGATATCATGAGCAATTTTCATCGAACTCAGTCTCGTGATGGATTTATAATTTTAAAACTGAACCAGACGCGCGGTGTATGTTTAAGTTACTTGCATGTGGAGCGAAGCTTAGTTGACCAGGTCCAATAGGCAGTTGATGGAGAAGCTTGACAAAGCTCCTGATTGCTTGCCCCCTCAGCTAGGCTTTGACGACGGCATTTGATGATGGACGTCGGAGTCTCGACGCATTACCATCTACAATAAATCATTCATTTTCCCATTTATTTCTCAGTAAGATGTATTCAGTATTTACGTTTGCCACAAATGCAATAATTAGTCTTCATTATTATTATTCTTCCTTATATTCCTACTTTTTTGGAATTAGTTTCTTTTTTAATTTTTGTTTCAGATCTTCAAAATTTATAACGGAAAAATTCACAACCAAATTCTTCTTATTTAAAATATTGTAGCGTGCGCGCTGCCGACGCCACTGAGCAAACAATTCCGCGCCACGCGCGATAACGTAATAGACCATTTCAGAAATTCAAAGCGCATGCGCCAAGTGTTAGACTGCGACAAAAAGTTGTGCCGTTTTCCAATATACCTATAAAACTAATATACTGCTGGTGGGAGTGAGATTTGTGAGACTAACATTGGACGAGTGCAGACATATATATCTGCATATATAGCTGCACTTGTCTGTAAGAATAGCTCTGCGCAAGCGACAGATTGCTTTGGTTTTATTGGTGTAGAACGAGAAAGAGAACTAGCGGGAGGGAAATTATTACACTAGCTGACAAGGATAGACAATAATGTTTGTAGCAGACTCCTCTTAAATGGGAGATAGGGCATCAGCAGTATATTTATTTATAGGTATATTCGTTTTCCGTATATCCATCCTTGTTTACATGACAGTTCTGTGTATTTCACAGTCTTTTTTGTTTTGTTGGTGTCGTTTTTCAAATAATTATGATGGGTACTAAACTTCTGGCCCCCAAAATATTGCTATTTGAAATGTTCTGTCTGGTTTGGAAAATAAAAAGTGGGGTTAAGTAGGTTAATACAATATTTTATAATTGATTGCTGAATATACTTCACTTTTTCACATACTAAAATAAGTTTTTATTTGTAAAATAAGAATTTAAACTATACCTTATACTCAAATTCATATTAACAACTCTTGGGTAGTTTTAAAATTTAAAACTATATGCCCTGGTTACGTATAAATTTGAAATGCCGCTATTTAACGGCACTAACTTTTTAGTTCAAAAAATAAATGTAGTGGTCGCTCAAATTTCTGAAATGGTCTATTGTCGCGTGCCGCAAGCGGCTGACATATGTGTTGCGTGACCTTGTTCGCATAGGTTCATGAATACTCTAAATAAATTCAGGGCTATATAAAGACGCCGAGGCTCTGTACGACTTAGTCGATAAAAGTCAGTCAGTTGAGTCCAGTATAGAAATGCAGTCCAGTCAGTTGAGTCCAGTATAGAAATGCAGTCCAGTCAGTAGAGTCTAGTCGACAGTGAACGGGACTTTTATTTTAATTATTAATATTTCTCTGATTCTTACAATTCATCCAAATAAATAAAAATTACTAAAATATGATCTCGGATAGGGGATGAAGCACATTTTCGGGAATCCGAGCGTCGGACATCAACATTCTTCGCACAATTTGGTGCGGTATAACATTCGAAAAGGCAATCGGGCCTTAATGTTTTGAGGGCAAAAATAGTAAAATAATTACGATCGATATATCAAGCAATGTTGGAAAATTTTGTACGTCTTACATTCGAGGATACGCCTGAGATATTTTGCCAACAAGACGGGGCAAATGTTCATCTATACGATTTAGTCGATAAAAGTCAGTCAGTTGAGTGAGTCCAGTATAGAAATGCAGTCCAGTCAGTGGAGTCTAGTCGACAATGAACCGGACTTTTATTTAAATTATTAATATTTCTCTGATTTTTACAATTCATCCAAATAAATAAAAGTTATTACAATATGGTCTTAGATAGGAGATGAAGCACATTTTCGGGAATCCGAGGGTCGTACATCAACATAATTTGACACACATTCGAAAAGGCAATCAGGCCTTAATGCTTTGAGGGCAAAAATAGTAAAATAATTACGATCGACATATCAAGCAATTCTGGAAAATTTTGTACGTCTTACAGTGGAGGATACGTCTGCAATATTTTGTCAGAAAGATGGGGCAACTGTTCATAACAGCTAGAGCCACAATGCAGCACCTACCAAGGCAAATATTCGATGAGCGAATAATTTCGCGAAATCCAGATTTCAATGGACCTTTTCAATTTAACGGCTATCTCTTTCTATCGCTGCAAATAGTAAAAAATGGCGCGAACAACTGCCAGTTGGGCTGTCAAACGAAATGTCAAAAATATTGCAGTCATTAAAATGCTTGTATTCTCAGTGAAAATTTGCATCGTTAGACATTTTACCTTCAATAAAAGCTTTTTTAACTTTTTCCGAGAAGTTTTTTTAAGGTATCAAAAGATTTTTCTCACATTTTATGTCAAATTTTTTTAGAAACAAGCGCCATAGATCTCAGTTTTTCTTACTATGCGCAGATCCCCATTGCGCATATCTTCGATCTCTTTAAATTGAAAAGGTCCATTCGTTTTTACGTTTTCCCGATTTTACAGGACTAGTCTTTTTTCTTTGCAACTATCTGAAGTATCGGGTGTGTGTCTATCTGTCAATAATCCCAGGACTATCCAGCAATTTAAGGACAACATTCGGGAAGAAATTCAAAAACTGAAGCCTAACATTTTGATAAAGTTTTCATAACATTCGTTTCTTCTTTCACTTCATTCCTATCATTTTTGAATGAAAAAGCACGAAATGAATTCAAATTCCAATAAATAAATGTGAGTAAATTACATTTCCTAACATTTGGCAGTAATTTATTAGGTTTATTTTATCTATTATGTATCTGCTTTTAGAAAAACAACCTTCGTCAATTTTTACCTTCCGTCACCTTTAGGTAAGGACGGTATTGTCTGGTCAAAAAATTCGGTGATGAGTTTCTAAAGAATAAGCACGTTTTAGGGTCCATAGAATACGATTTTACTATTTTTACGATGATGTCTGTATGTATGTGTGTGTGTGACGATTTTTTCGGACAGCATAACTCCGATACCACCTTTCCAAAAATTATAATTTTTGCGTATTCCTTTTCTTTACATCCATATGAAGAGCTGATTAGATTTTGGTTATAATTGATCGACCGGAAAAATATTTTATTCTCTATACGATTTGATTACATGTTATACTTCATATTAAATGGATATAGAGTTAAAAAATATAACCATGGAAACATCTACTACCTATATTAAGAAAAAATTCCAGATTCTGATTGAATGTCAGTGTCAAGTGTAACTGACATAGTATGTTTGTGTTATAATTTTATTGGAAATATATAGAATCTTTTACAAGACACTTTCTGTATGAAATTTGTACAAAATACATAGAGTTGAATGAAGGTAATATACTGAAAATGTGAAATCTTTTGCAAGAAATTTTCTGTGTGGACTTTGTACAAAATACATAGAACTGACGGAAGGTAATGTGCTAGCCACAACAGATTTTTAACAACTTTCTAATTTCCTTACTTTTATAGTGTAACGTGAGAGTACCTACAACATTTGGTCCGCGAGCTCCCGACATGCGCGTGCGAGCCGACGCCTATACATAAAAGCGTTCAAGTAGGTAGGAGAAGCCTACGCAGGCGATCGATAACACAGATGCGGCGCGCGGTGGCAGGCGACATAAGGGGACTACTGTGTAAACAAGAGAGGGGATAAGAGTAAATACCGGTGCGTTATTATGACGTGGAGAGTTTTCTAGAAAATATTAGAACCACTATATAAGCGACGTACGTGTGTGCCTAGAGGGACAGTCCATAGAGTGTTAGTCCGTCAGAAAGACAGTCAATAGAGTGTTAGTCCGTCAGTTTGGTGTCGAGTGGAGTACTCAGGAATTTACTGGTATACTGGGATAGCTGTAGAAGTGAATACTCGGTAGTTTTGAGGAATATTGGGAAACTAGGAGTACGGGGGACAGTAACGGGAAGTGGATACTCGGCAGTGGTGTTGAAGAGTTGTGGCATACAGACAATCGGTGGAGTATGGAAGGAGAGAGTTACATGAATAGACAGTCAGACAGTTGAATGTAATATAAATAAATGGTGACATAATTAGTCGAAATAAATAATCAGTAATATCGTGTAAATAAATAGTCGTGTTAATTGTTTAAATAAATAAATAAATAGTGTTAGTGTTTAACTAGTTATTATATTTGTAGTCTTAAATTAGTATTTAATATTTGTTTAATATTAGTAATCGTCATTATTATTATCTTTTAAATATTTATTTATCGTTTTAATAAACATCCATTTTAATTAATAATAATTCTTTGATTTTTACACTTCATCCAAATAAATAAAAACGTTACAATAAATTTTTGTAACTTAATTTACCCGCAGATCATTGTAGACATTAGAAAATTATTTATGTACATAATAATTATACATTTTTATAGAACGTTTTTTTTTTGCAGAAACGCTCAAACTTTAAAATGTAATAATTTGTAACCAAGTTACTTTTTACAAAACAGTTTTACAATATTTGGACTCTGGTTGGTTTGCCCACGAGCTCAGGGTTGAAAATAGTATATTAAAGAACGTGTTTTATAAGACATGTTTTTTTCGCACGCGTCAAAATTTAGAAAACGAGCGTTAGCGAGTTTTCTAATTGACAAATGGGTTAAAGAAACGTCATCTAGTACCAACCGGCTAAAACAAAAAATTGCGTATCGAAATGAAGGTCATTACGAAACGCAATTGCGTATCGTAATGACTTCATTATGAACGCAAAATATAAAAACGAAATTTCACAATTTTTAAAATCATTTCTGCGTCTAGTTATAAAAAAATATTACCGGTACTCCACAAGGAATATTAAAAAGCATCTCTCCGATTATTTACAAGTTATACGAGTACATGTGAAACTTGAGAAGATGTTGTTACTTAGATAAAAATATAAGAATTCTGTGAGTAACACCTAATCCCATAAATATAAGTCAGCGGAAAGATAAAGATTATTCAGTAAGCAGCGTTCGTGATATAAAATTAGTTATAAAACCGGCACAATAATTTAAATTAATATAATTTTGTCACTGGCAAATACAGTGTTAGTGCGCAAGATTAATAAAAAATACAAAAATCTCTTACCTGTGGAGGCTGCGGCGTCGTCACCCCAGACATCTGCCCCTGGTACTGCGGGTAAGCAGGCTGACTTTGAGACCTTTGCGCAGACCTACTGCTACCACCGTCACTGACACTTCCAGATCGCCCAATACCATGACCTGACGTGCTTGGATAGTTACTCGCCGGTGAATGTCTGCACCCACAAAAGTAATATTTCAAAATGAATAAATTAACGAGAAAATAATATCGTACCTGATCGTGGGGCTAGGTTGCGGCTGGGAATTAGCGGGACTTCGGTGCTGGTGAGGATATGCAGCTCCGTCAGGCGGTAAGCCGTTCTCCAGCGGAGGTGCACCAGCTCCTGTGTGACCGGAGTATCCTGGACCAGAACTGTGCCGCGAACGGGGGACATCCCCGTGGCTTGCCGAAACCGACGGGTGTAAGTTATTTACTGAAAAATAAACACATACATTCACCAATAGTTTTCGAGATATAAGGGAGAGGAAAATTTGTTTTTCCGGGGTTTGTCTCTCCTATCGCAAAAACTATAACTTCGATTAAATGAAACTTTTTGTTTACGTTTGAACTTGTATTTTCCATTTAACGGCTATCTCTTTCTCTCGCTACAAATAGTAAGTAAAATGGCGCCAACAACTGCCAGTTGGTTTGTCAAACAAAACGTCATTAAAATATTTGTATTCTCCGTGAAAATTTTCATCGTCAGATATTTTAGCTTCAATAAAAGCTTTTGTAACTTCTTTCGATAAGTTTTTTAAAGTTGTCTGATACTTTTCTCACATTTTACGTTTAAATTTTTTAGAAACAAACGCCATGGATCTCAATTGACCTTTTCAATTTAAAGAGAGAAGATATGCGCAATGGGAATCTGCGCATAGTAAGAACAATTGAAATCTATGACGTTTGATTCTAAAAAATTTGCACGTAAAATGTGAGAAAAATCTTTGACAACTTTAAAAAACATCCCGAAAGAAGTTACAAAAGCTTTTATTGGAGCTAAAATGTCTAACGATTATCGAAATAAGTTACAAAGGCTTTTATTGAAGCTAAAAGGTCCAATGTTGCAAATTTTCACCGAGAATACAGGTGTTTTAATGACTGCAATATTTTTGAAGTTTCGTTTGACAGCCCAACTGGCAGTTGTTTGCGCCATTTTCTTACTATTTGTAGCGATAGAAAGAGATAGCCGTTAAATTGAAAAGGTCCATTGTTCTTACTATGCGCGTCTTTTGTATTAAGTAAAATATTGTGGATACCTTGCCCATTTAATTTTCAAACAACTTCTTAACTATTATAAATTTACAAAAATGTTTCATATAAATTTTATTCTATATTGCGTCTGTAACAAAGCTGTTACAGCACCCAAAAGAATTCGTTAATAGTTCATTCGAATGCTGTAATAGACTAGTCAATTTTATTTTTTTAAAGTTGCTGGGTATCAATGTCAAAAAATATCAAATGTCAAATATCACTAAATAAAAACGAACACAAACAACTGTTAAGAATACTATTTTTATAGTGTTCAAAAAAAATCCATACTCGGAGTAGGCTATGAACAAAGAAACATATGTCAATTTAAAAATATTTAATTAAATGTCAATTTGGCATCAAAGTTTTTCTTCTTGAATCTTATTTTAGAAATGGAAACAAATTAGAAAACGGTGAATATCAATATACTGTATCCTTCATTATTGTTTTTTCTCCTAAAAATTACATTTCAAGATCAATTTTGACATCTTGACTTTTGAATTGAATAATGATCAGACTTACGTTTCTCTGTTCAAAGCCTACTCCGAGTTAGGAATTTTATTGAACACACTGTATAATTTTGAATTTAAAAGTAGTAATAACAAGAGAGGAAGAAATAGGTTAACGTCAATTCACACTGGTACTACCAACACAAAATTCCATAAATTTTAACACTATTTTTTATTTAAAAAAGCGCACGAAAGGCGCAAAATAGAAAAAATAGTATAAAGAACTCATTTCATAATTGTCGATTATTTTGCTCGAAGGGTTATGCAACTCCGCTGCGCGTCGTCATTTTTCATTTTGAAAGATTCAATAAAATGAAGAATTTTAGCGTTAGTTAGACTTTTCAAATCTGTATAGTTTTTTAAATATATATTTTTTTAAATTTAATTAATTTTGTGGGAAGTCATAACTACAATTTTACTTCGCCTAAAGTTGTTTACATCTTTAATGTTATTAATTCTGCCAAAAATTGATGTTAAGATGGGTTAACTAATGACAGCTGTCGCTTTCACAAAACTACCTTGTCAAAAGAAAAATCTGTTATAAAGATTTTGAATAAATATTTATTTTAATAAAAATGATAAATGTTTCATTCATTTTCAAGTATAATAAAACTACATATATTGATTTTATTTTTACAAGTTTTGAATAATATAAAATTATATTCTTTTCGCTTGGTAGACTGTAAAAAAAATGCAGTTGTGACGTCATATCGTTATAGCGCCAATAGTTTTTATTAAAATTAGGAATGAAAATAATTAGTCATATTTTCATAATATGAAAAAATAAATACAACTTTTTTTTAGTACTCCATTAAGACATTCGTTCTTTAATATACTATTATTGTATTTTTATGTACTGACAGACAAAATTTTATCCGATCATTAATTTTTGTTTTTCTTCGATTAAAAATTTTAATACAAAATGGCCTCTAGCTCGGAAACAGTTGAAGATCGAACCTATGTTGATTCAGTACTATATGCCCTTAAAGTTTTTACCCGAAGTTTAAAAATACTCTGTACATATTTATTTATTTAACTTACTATATTTAATACTATAAAACAAATTTTAATTTAAAACTTCGACATTAAAATGTATTTAGGACGAACGGGACGAATTAATGTGTTTAAAAAACCAACTCGAAGTAGGCTATTAAAAGAAAATTGTCAATAATGTTATCTAAAGAAATCAAATTTTTTCTTCTTGAATCTTATTTTACAAATGGAAATAAATTAAAAACCGGTGTTTGCTGCCTGTTACAATGAATTTCAGTAAAATTACATTTCTAGATCAATTTTAACAAGACATTTGAATTGAATATTCTTGGTTTTTTTAACACATTATTATTATGAGGGGCTCATACCGTACGAGAACTGAAATAATGCGAAATAAAATATTACATGTATTATCTCGGGGTACAAGAGGATTTGACTATTGTGTTAAAAGTTACTAAAAACACAGTTTTTTAAGAGAAAGAAATATAATTTACATAATTGGTAAAATATAAACATAAACAAAATAAACCATATTATAACAAAATATTACGCCAAATTAAAGTTGAATTAATACTTTTTGGATCTTTTTAACACATTTTATAAAAGAAAATGGCGTAAATTTTACTTACAAGTATGAGGTTGAGACGGGGCTGCAACAGGCTGCTGATTAGTCAACGGAATTGCTAACCTAGCATTAACCGCCAGTAAATGATCTCTGCGCTGGAGTAAACTATTAACATGTTCCTCCAGCCGCAAATTCTCAGCCCGAAGTTGGTGCAGACATGACAGTAGAGACGCAACTGAAATACCTATAATTAAATAATATGCCATAGATATAAAATAAATAATATCTTACTGTCAAAATGTTGAGCTTGCTCCATTAAAAACTGAGATCCTTGCTCCCATTGTCGCTCAAGGAGTTGATCCAAGGTTTGGGGAATAGCACCACCCCCTCCTCCTCCCAACATGGACGAAAATCCACTGCTGCTGTTACTCGCACTTGTCGAATTGTTAGATCGAACCTGAGAAATAATCAATCATAATGGGGGTTTTCAAATTTTTGATTTTTTGTTGGTAAGTTTTTAATGAATAAGCACGTTTTAGAGTCCCTAGAATACGATTTTACTATTTTTACGATGATGTCTATATGTATGTGTGTGTAACAATTTTTTCTCCTTCGATAACTCCAACACTATAATTCTAATTCTTTCATATTCCTCTTCGTTACATCCATATGAAGAGCTGATTAGATTTTAGTTATAATTGCTTGACCGGAAGTACCCTCATTTGAAGATTTTAACAGTTTTTCTTGAAAAAACGCAGTTAAATATAATTTTTTTCACATTTAATGTTATTATAAATATTAAAGAATATTTTATTCTCTATACGATTTGATTACATTTTATACTTCATATTCAATCGATATTGAGTTAAAAAATTATAAAGAAATTAAATTTCATAAAGCAGCCAGCTATGCAATAACACTGGAAACAACTAATATAATTTTAAAAATTCTGATAGACAGATGTCAATGTCAAGTGCGATTGACATAGTATGTTTGTGTTATAGTTTTACTGCAAATATAGAATCAATTCTAAGAAATTTTCTGTATGCAATTTGTACAAAATACATAGAAGTGAGGGTAGGTAATGTAGTAGAAATACAGAATCATTCGTAAAAAACTATCTATATGGAATTTGTATAAAATACAAAGAACTGGTAGATAAATTTAATATAATAATTTTATAAGAAAATAAATATAAATAAACGAAAGCGAGCTGAAAGAACAACATATAACTTTTTTCGACCACATATGTTCAAAATACTGAAGTCATTTCAGTATCTTTTTACCTTCCGTCACCTTTAAGGTAAGGAAGATATTGTCTTTGTTCAAAAAAATCGGTGGTGTTTTTAATGAATAAGCACGTTTTAAAGTCCCTAGAATACGATTTTTCTATTTTTACGATGTATGTGTGTGTGTGTAACAAAATTTTCGTCTACGATAACTCTAATACTACAATTCCAAAAATTATAATTCTTTCGTATTCCTCTTCGTTGCATCCATATGAAGAGCTGATTAGATTTTGATTATGTGGTCAACCGGAAGTACCCTCATTTGAAGATTTTAACAGTTTTTCTTGAAAAAACGATGTTAAATATCATTTTCTCACATTTAATGTTATTATAAATATTAAAGAACATTGTATTCTCATACGATTTGACTGCATTTTATACTTCAAATAAAATGAATACAAAGTTATAAAATTATAAAGAAATTAAATTTCATAAATTATACCTTGTTCCATTTAAGCCATTCAGTATTGCAGAGCATAGGGAATAGTTTTGATCTCTCTGATTGGCTGAAATTGGTGACAAGAGACAAGTTTATCCAATGTAATTTCGGCTACTTCAAGTTTGCGCTGTTGCCAACTCCATCTACTGAATGGCTTAAATGGAACAGAGCATAGATAGCTATGCTAGAAACAGTTACTATACACTAGGTACGTTCAATAAGCCAAGCAAAACAAGCAACCGGAAGTAAAATTTGTTGAACGACTTTGCTAGCCTAGCATTTGCTTGATTTGCTCGCAAGCAATCCAAGCCACAATTTTCTCGCTTGTCTTGCTAAGTGTCAAATATAATGGCGGGAAATACAAATTTTACATACATGAAGTTAACTTGAACTGTTTCTATTTCTTTATATGGTGTGTGTCTATCAACCACATGTAAAAAAGGCTTTGAGAGTTTTGTGATGGATGTTTATAACATTATTAAATTTGAAATATTTTGTTATAGTCAATATAGCTTCTTCCAAATTAATCCCACTATCTGAAAATAAATATATAAATTCATTTTCCATATATTCGCAGACCAAGAAAAGAAATGCAACAGGTACACAATTACACAATGTTATATTTGACATCTATATACGTTTCTCGATGACAGTTGTGAATGACAGTTCGTCATATAGCTAGCAAATCGTTCAGCGCACTAAGCAACAAATCTCGTTTGCTTACCTAGCATTTGCTAGATATGCTTACTTCATTGAACGCACCTACTGTTCCATTTAAGCCATTCAGTAGATAGAGCTGGCAACAGCGCAAACGTGAAGTAGCCGAAATTACATTGGGTAAACTTGTCTCTTGTCTCCAATTTCAGCCAATCAGAGAGGTCAAAACTATTCCCTATGCTCTGCAATACTGAATGGCTTAAATGGAACAAGGTTATATATTAAGAAAATTCTGATTGAAAGATGTCAGTATCAAGTGCAATTGACATATTCGTAGTATATTTGTGTTATAATTTTACTCAAATATAGGATCTTTTTGCTCGAAACTTTCTGTATGAAATTTGTGAAAAATACATACAACTCTCGAAAGGTAATGTACCTACAAGAAATTTAGAATCTTTTGCAAGGAACTTTCTGTATGGATTTTATAGAAAATATATACATATTTACGAAAATTCTACCGGTAGATACCGCATCTACTGACTGTTCGAAAACACGAGTGGTAAAAAGTTACCGTGTGCGAAAATTGTACAATATCTACCAGATTCATCTACCGGATTCATGAAGAATCTAATCTCAAAAAAAGGTAGTGATGCGATACGCGCGCGTTAAAATTTCTATCCTGTTTCAAATTTTCAAATTTTTTTATAGGTTACGGATCTACCCTGTTTACCACTTGCGTTCTTAAAATATTGATTCCGGTAGCTATAACCTGATAAACAGCTGTTTACCGGTAACAGCTGACCGGTAGAATTTTCATAAATGCCTCATATAACTGACGGAAGATAATGTGCTGGCCACATCAGATTTTTTCTATTAAATACAAGTTAATTATTTATTTATAAGCTCAATATACTTTTATTAATTAAAATTATAAATTCTGGCAATTACTTTAGATATTAAAAGAACAAAAAATATGTAAATGTTATTTTTAGAGTTTCGCTCGAACTTCTTTAATCAACTATTTTGATTAGAAAAAAGCAACTTTAAAATCTGATATACACAAAAAAAAATATCATTTCTGTCTACAATAATGGAAATATTTACTTACCGAAGCAATTACCCTGGAATGCAGTTGTGGTCCTACTAAATTTGCGGAGTTTTCAGCCGGATTAAAAATGCTATGAGCTTCTAATTCGGAATTTAAGTGATCTGACATCTTCTGTGCCATATTTGAGTTTGGGTTTAACTGATTTCCAAGCATGTGAGGCGCGTGGACACCATTTTGAAACCTAATTAGAAACAAATAATAGGTACAGTTTGTAAATTTTTCATTAAAGACATAACAATAATAAATGTGTAAACTAGCCGCAATCTACCAGAAAAACTAAACCAATTATCTAATTCTATTAAACCACAAAAGATAACTTATTTGCACAAAGATAAGATGCAGCAAAGTAAATATTTCGCTATTCAAGCAATTTTAGTTTACATAAAAAATCAATATATTACTCACACTTTAATGTCCTTCATGTCTTTCGCTTCCGATTTGGGAACAGTCGGTGTACTCGAATTACTACTCGAAACGGAAGTAATAGTTGCTGGTGCACTCTTTCTGCCCTTTGTTCGTCTTCCTGACGCTACACTGTTGCTGTCATCGCTTGGGGAACTTGGAGGAGACTCTTTTACAACCTGTTGTTGTGGCTAAAGAAAATATGCGTTGTTGAGTGGTGGAAAGATTACAAGTAAATGAAAAATGTGTTATATCGCGGTTTTGAAGTTAAAATTGATAAAGTTGTTGGTTTTCTAATCCTAATCAATGTTTTTCTCAAGTTTACAAGTAGCTATTGTTTTGTTAAAAATAAAAATTCTTAGATTAATTTGAATTTTTTTCCTTAAGATAATCAATAATTTTATATAGATATTAACAATTAGAACATACGTACATGCATAAATAAAATATTATATTTTTTAATGCCATTAATATCTACGATAAATATCTGCTATGTACCAAAAAAAAGATTCCACGATTTTTTGATTTCTTTATATATTAATGTAAAGATAAAAATATTAGACCCATATTTTTTTATTTTGCATAAAAATTTATGGAACGGATGAAAAATGTAAAAGAATTTTGCAATTTGCCATGACGTCATCCCGTGACGTCACAACCCCAACAAGAGACAAAGCTTAATGAACTATTAGATAGAAACAGTTGTGTCAAGTGAATTTAGCTCACTGAACTAAATGTAAACGGGAACTCGCTATAAGGATCAATTTGCGCGCATCATAGGAGATCGCCATATTGCTCTAACTCAGGGTTTTAAAACCGCGAATTTTGAATTTTTGTTTTGATTATACGAGCAATAGATTGATTCCAAAATAAAAATAAAATGAATCGAGGGACAGTAAGAAAAACACAAATATAATGAAAAAAAGATTAGTGTAAAAGAAAAATTATAAAAATAGGTCAATATTTAATAATTATTTATCATGAATGCATAAAATAATTTATTAAGAGATGTTATTATTTTTGCTCCTCCCAAACACTCTGTCTGCTTCTTTGCTAAGCCTACTTTTTATTCTACTTGTTCTTTTACTTCATAAAAGTTAAATGTGTGTTAATATATGTACTGCTTTATGTGCACACTTTTAATTTTACGTCAAGACTTTAAGTTGACCAATTTTCAACTTAAGACCGTTAAAGTAAAAGAATATCACAATTGCGCATGAGCTCCACTTCACAAACGTCAGCGTGTTGTGTATTTGTTTTTGTGTGTAGGTATTACATTCTTGTCCATTTTAACCGGATATAGTTTTCTATTTACATTTGCGACTATATGCCAGAAAAATCACATCTGCGCATGTGTATTGAATGCTTTAAAGTAGCTGCATAAAGTACCAAACTTTAAGTAAAAGCGAAAAGAAAAGGTAAAATAAAAAGTAGACTGCATAAATCCACCTTAAATTGTAAAAGCGAATTTTACAGTATGATCTTGCAATTAATTCAACTAATTGTTTTTCATTGCCATCTTCACAAACCAACAACTGTTATGAACAGCTGATTACTATCATGAAACAAATTTTTCATTAAAAATTTCAGAAATATTACAAAACTAGGCGATCACGTTCAATTATTAAGAAAAGTGATAAAAGACCTTAAATTTGTAATAGTTGAATATACAGGGTGTTGACCGCGACACCGGAATTTAGGACTTAAATATGTAAAATAATATTTTCCCCTGTATGACGTTTGAACAATAGTTTGGAGATTAATATTTTATGCTGTAAGTTTGATCTTGTACAAGTATAAGCTAAGTTAAAATCCTGCTTAACAAATCGAAATACGTAATAAAAGAAACAGAAACCAAGCAAATTGCAAATAATAAACAAGAGACAGTAAGAGAAAAATGAACTAACGTCAAATTCAAATTAGATCTACAGGTTACATTCTTAAATATGCTTTCCTTTCTCCAGTTCAAAATAATGCTGTAATAGAAAATGTTCTTTTTTAATTTTCTAAAAACATATTTATTATTAAATTTATTTTTTACCTAAGTTTTTAACTTAAATTTAGGTATATAGTGTTAGATATCAGATTTTCAGTACCACGCAAGTAGCCCATTAATTTTGATTGCTCTATAACAGCAGAAAATAGATACGAAAATGGCGGAAATCGCCCAAAAAAACAGACGTTATAGAGCAAGCAAAATTAAATCTGTTTATTAAATCTATTGATGTAGAATTTATGCTCTAAAGGTGCATTCACAAATGAAAATTAGATTTAGATTAATGGTTTATACTTTAGATTTAAATGACTCCATTCACATTTAGGGTCTCTAAATCCAAATAATAAACTAAACATTGCAAGGTCCAAACTTTAGGTTTATGATTTAGTTTGACGTCACAAACTTCATCAATGAGAACGAGTCTGAAATGATATAGATATATACACCCACCTTTATTTAGTATCCACTTGGTGGATTCGGCTTTTTAAACAAATGTGAGAAGAATATGGAGACTGTCATAACTTAATTGCTAAAATATGACCAAAAATGCCAAGCGAATGAGTTTCATATCGCACAGGTGTCTTGTTGAGTACTGCTCTACCGATATTTTAATCTTGTTTTTGAAGCATTTACACAGTTGTCTATACGTATCAAAACTAATTTTCAGGTAACTTAAACTTACATTTATGAATAACTTACTTAAACCTAAACAAAAACAATAAACCTAATTTTCATTTGTGAATGCACCTTTAAGCTCTGCAATATTTATTTGAATCATTTTCACCCAAAATAATTAGGGAAGCAGAAAATTTTGAAAATATTATTTTACATGTTGAAGTCCTATGTTTCGGTATATGTACATAATTATTAAATCTAACCTGTTGCGGTGGTGGCACTTGCATCGGTGGTGGTTGTTGCTGTTGTTGCTGCTGCTGCTGTTGTTGTTGTTGTTGTTGCTGTTGTTGTTGTTGTGACACACTGCTAAAAGCCCCAGGTTGTGTTGTGGGGGGCGGCGTCGAATGTTGCGATCTGCTTAGTCGTTTACCGGCCCCCATGGCTGGACCACTAATAGTTGGTACACCATTCGAGCCTCGTTTCTTAGGCCGACCAACTTTTTCCGTCTTGTCAGCTGACTGAGATCTACAAATCACGAAATAATTTGGTTTATTTTTCCTCCAATATTTGTTTAAACTTATACCGCGTTTCACGTAAAAAAATAACTCATCAATACTAAATATTTTCAGAAGTAATATCACAAGACCTCCTGATTTTATCGATAAATTTTTATTTTGCACGAATTTTTTTGCTTAGCAACAACCACGAAAGCAAACTGCATTGTAAATCCCGACTCCGAAGGAGGAGGGGTTTTACTTAATGTCAGTTTGCTTGAGTAATTTTGCTTAAAAGCAAAAAGAATGAGTGTTTAAAAATAAAAGTTTATCTGAGAAAATCAGAGAGGTCGTGTGGTATTTTGTGAGATAAATTCCAAAGACAACGCAAAATGAAACAATTTAATTATTAATATTTTATTTTTAAACTTGAAATATTAATTAACTGTCACACTGACAGTTATAAACAATAACAACAGTTTATTTACTTGGTAGCGGAAAATTATCGGGGTAACGGAGTTTTATCAGTATAATACTGTTCCCGTTGGTTGAATTTTCAAGTGTTTTGCATCATGATTGGTTAAAAACTTGTCGTTGGAATTTATCATCATAAATTTGTGCCAAAACTTGACCAATCAAATGGCAGATTTTATTTTCCTATTTAAACAAATGTTATTTTCTTTCGTGAAACGAATTTTAGTAATATTTATTAGTGTTATTTTCGCATGATGATGCTTGTCAAAATGCTAGTGTTAGTGAAAATTAAAAGATGAATGAAATGAAGATGTACCTCGACCTTTTAGCAGGGACATCGTCAGTAATCGTAGGTGGTAATGATGATGATGGATTGTCAGTTTCTAACCTACTTATGCTGCTGCTTATACTAGGTTGCTTTTCATAAGTGATCTTCAGACCACCGTCGTTGTCCGACCGTACCATTGTGCTATCTAAACTTGTAGACAATCCAATAATAGAATCGTTTGGACCTATAAATATAAAATAAATATTGTAAACACCATATGGCAAATTAATAATATTTATTTGATTCTAAATTAAATACGCGTTAATACTTTTACCGCTTTTAAAGAGCATTTATTAAAAATGACGTATAACGTTAATAGAATAAGAATATAATGTAATATTATTATATTAATAATTTCAAATTTGCCTACCAGCTTTAATTTAAATAAAATAAATAAATATAAATATATTACCACGGCTTATTACCCATTGCTGGGTGTGCCAATCTGCTTTGTTCGCAGATATCAGTAATGATGAAATATTTGCACCGTGCGGACGCTTAAAAGGCGTCACCTCACGGGCACTCACTGCTGGCGTGGAGAGTGCACAGGGGTTAGTTTTGTGCCATTTAAAATTCGAAATATTTGGCGTCGGTCGGGGTCGAACCCAATTCCCCAGATTCGCGACCTGACACTCAGGCACGCAGCCATTTTATTTATTTTATTATATACACGTACATGAAATAAGTACATTAAATTTATTAAAATATTATTAAATATTTCTTAATATTTTTTTTCTAATTCTCAAGCTTTTAAGTTAAAATACTTTAAAGATATGTTAGATATTTAGTTACCCGAATATGATTTTATGAAAAATATGGCTGCTGCCGTGTGCTGTCTGAATTTAAGTTCGATACACACAGCACAAAAATTGTCGGCTGGTGTTTGCTTTCTTGCAGACACAATTAATAAACAACCAACGGAAAACATTTATTATTAATAAATTCGTAACAGTACAATTTATAAAATTGTGTATAATACAAAATAAATACTAAATTAAATTATCGATCATTTTTATTAATATTATAGATATATATCAAGGCACTGAAGACAGTGATTGATTGAAATATTATTTTTTATAACGAATGTGGAATTTATTTGCCGAGGTCTATAGTGCGCGAGCAGACACATGACTCGAGTGGCCTTGAAATGCTTTTAAACAGCTGATTTGTGTGTGCCTGTCACTTTAACAAAAACAATGTTTTGTCATATTTTGATTTTGAACTACTATATAAAATATTATTTTACAATTTTCAGACAATAAAACACATGAAATTAATGAAACACTGGTTTCGTCAAAGGACATTGTTCTTGTCAAAGTGACACGTGCACACATATCAGGTGATTCCAAGCACTTCAAGGTCGCTCGAGTCACGTGTCTGCTCGCGCCCTATAGGGTCGAGGAAAATAAACCATATGTGTGAAAAAGGAACTTCAGTACCGAGGTGCACATTAAATTTTATTTGAAATCGAAAAATTGTGAAAATGAAAGGAATATTTATTTTTATAGATTATGTTTACAAATGTCAGTCTGACACTCAATGTTGCTAATCTCGTACATTGAATTTATTGTAAAGAACACTAAAAATTACGTTTTATCCCAAACTTGTTCATCGGAATTATTTACTTCGTTCTTTTTGCACATTTTTTTGTCATTTTACTTATAAATTTACTATTGTACATCGTAAACCTGCCCAAATTATCTTATATATACAATAAGTATCAAAAGGTTTGCAACATTGCATTTGTATGAATTCGTCGTATAATGGATAACTTTATTGCCGATTTCTAAGCTTATAATGACGATTTTTGTGCACTAGTGAACATTTCAAATAAAAATATGTTTTCTAAAAATATTTTACAATTATATGGCCATATTCTATATAAAACTGCAAGTCTTACAGATCTGTAATTCTATTTAAAAAAAAAACTGACAAAAACACTTCTATTTTTGTTTATTAATAAAAATTATACATAAGAGTGGCAGATTTCGTTACGATTTTGATCATTATTTACAGATCCCTAAGAACTGCCATAATATAGTAAATAATTATCTGGAAACATTGCGGAATTTATTTAGAATAAACCTAAAGATTTGTGTTATTGTTACGTCAAATTTTTAATATTCTGCTAAAAATTCAATCTAAAGTTATAAAAATGAAATATGTTAGTTTAAAGTAATAAATAAACATTTCAATGATCCAATAATTCAATAATAACACTTCTAAATCATAAATATTACCTTCCATTCCTAGTTTATGGTAATCCCCCCTTGTCATAACCATTTTTGGTTTGCAAATTACAATTCACATTTAACACATTCTTTCACAACAGTAGAATAGTGACTGAACTATGTGTAGACCAGTTCTGGCAAATATAAACCAAATAAAACGAAAATGGACTTATGCGCAATGTCTGTTTTAAATAAATTAAAGATAGGAATTTTTACAATACTTTTTAGGCTCAATAAATTGAGGAGCTTTTGGTAAAAACAACCATAGTCCAAATATTGTAAATATGAGTTACATACAGCGCCATCTATTTTCAAGGATGCCAAACAGTTTGGTAAAACTGGTCTATTTATTATGTAATTGCTCATCAATGTTTATTTTTCTATTTTTTAAAATCCAGTAAATCATTTTCTAATATTTAAAGACTTAAACATGATCCTAAGTTAAATTAAATTACTGAAATTATTATCAGTAAGAAAGCTAAACTCTGTTTCAAATTAGTTACAAAATTTCCATCTTACCATTCGTCTGCGTTAGGGGCGGTGTCCGGGGCGGCAAATGCGAATACAACTGATGCGCTGCGGCAGTATGGGAGACTGCCGTGAGGGGAGCTGCCCCCTGAATGGGGCTCAAGCTCGTGCTGGCCAGCGGTACTGACACCACCAAGCTGTTGGGCTGTTGCACGACGTTTGCTGTCGTCGGAGGTGGGGGCGGAGGCGGTGGGGCTGCAGGTGGCGCGTCGCTTATCACCGACTGCGGCACGTCAGGTAATACGGACGGAGATGTGGTAGTTCGAGGTGATGTGAGAGAGAGGTGGAGTGGCTGAGGGTGGTCGGTTTTAGCCTACAGAGAAAATAATATTTAAATGATTTATATTTATTTTTTATGGATTTTATGCGACTGGTTGTGGTTCGAAACCGAACACACAAAAGAGATCCTTTTGGATATCTCTACCCAGATTATACAGATAACTATTTATTATTATCCAGTCGAATCAAATGTCAACAAAAATATTATATTTTCCTTGATTTTTATCCATTAATATTTTCTGTTCTTTCAACAATGTAAAGACAAAGAATTCACAATATAAAATCGATTATTAAGTATGCATTTCTTATTTATTAATTGAAAGAAAAAATGAAAAACTCAGTCGATACTGTTTGATTTTATTTATATGTTCATATGATTGCGTTTCAGTCTCTTATTTATTTTTACAAGTACCACGAACATCTGAAAAGAAAGTAACTGTTGTCCGTACCGTTTAGTAAATTTTAAACTTGAACAGTGGTCGCGATAAACTCTGAGATGACTTAAAAATTATTTTTAAAACAATGTAAATAAAAATACATAAAATAAATAAAGAATTTTTGAATTTAACAAAAATAAAGAATACAATTTTGTCTGGAACTTTTCCGAGATCGTTAAAAAAGTACAAAAAAATGTGATAAATACATATATCATGGCTTATTTCCATTTTTGGGTCTTCCTTTAGTTGCAAATTTGACGATATATATATACAGGCTGTCCCAGAACGAGCCTACGCTATCGTTATTTTAAAAACTATTCAATATTATTTTACAAAATTTGGTATCTGGGGGTTTTCCGACATGCCCGTTTCAATTAAAATATTTTCAAAACAGTAGCACTTCCGGATTAACCGGAAGTAGACCCTAACTTTCTTATTTGAAATGGATTGCTATATTTTTTATTTTATCATTGAATTCAGAAGAAAATTTTACATATGAAAACAAAAAAAATTACTCATGATCAACCATTTCCGGCATAATTAAACTTTTTTGATTTTTTCACTAATAACGACCACTTTTTATCACTCTTTGGGGCCTATTCTGTATCTCAGTGGTTAATATTTAATCACTGGTTATTTTTTTAACAAATCAAGTATGTTGACATCTAACAAAAAAGAGATTATTAGTTCTCAAATCAATAACTATTGGATAAATAGATATTGATTTGACAATTAAAAATCCATATTTTGGTTATATGTCAACTTACTTCAGGGCCTATTCTGTAACTCAGTGGTTTTTTTATCCATTCAAGTATGTTGACATGTAACAAAAAAAGGATTTTTAGTTGTTAAATCAATATCTATTGGATAAAATTTTTAACTAGTCATTAAAAATTAACCACCAAGTTACGGAATAGGGCCCTTCATTGGTTAAGAAATTTAACCAATGGTTAAAAATTAATTACTGAGTTACAGAATAATAGGCCCCTATATCTTGAGAATGGAAATTAATTTCTATAATCTGTAAAAACAGTTTTATAAAGATAGCGTTTGTTTGCAATAATATAAATTAATAATCGACAATTTTTGAAAATTGTAATTTCTAAGTGAACAAAATTTAAAAAACTCAATTTTTTTAAATGGAACACCCCATTTTTTATTATGTAAATGAATTCTTCGTTAAAAAATTATAAATATATATATACAGGCTGTCTCACAATTCGCGCCCTAGATGAAACTGACACTTGCCGACGACAATAGGTTGCCAACAAATAGAAGAAAATAATTTGCGGCTGCTTGCATAACGGAGTTACAAAACTTTTTAATCCACCAATCCCGGAAGGATATCTTGAGGTGTGATGATATTATTACAAAATAAAACTGGTTGCTAGGTTTTAAAAATACTATTAGATTTGACTTTTCACTGTTAACAATTTTAGGTTAGCAAGATTTCTATTCGGAAAACGTTCCGAATAGACTCTTGCTGCCTCTCTGGCGTTACGTCCACATTCTCCGAAAATTATAATCATTTCTAAGTAATCAGCGGCTGAATACATGGTGAGAATTTGCTTTTTTTTATTCACCTTGTCAAATTTAATTTGACACTGACATTTTTCGAAAACTACAGTCGCCCACGCATTTTAAAGAAGATTTGATTTGTATAAAACCATAGTAACGTAAAATTACGGCAAACACACGTTAAAGGTGTAGGTCTCTGATTGGTCAATTTTAAGACGTCTTTTCTCGAATCTTTTAAGTAATTTTTTTTTTCGAAATTACACATCCGAGTGCAGTCTCGTGTTTCCTCATTCGCTCTGGGGCGCGAGTTGTGAGACAGCCTATATATATATATATATATATATATATATATATATATATATATATATATTATATATATATATATATATATATATATATATATATATATATATATATATATATATATATATATATATATATATATATATATATATATATATATATATATAACTAAAGACAAAATTATTTAAGTTTTGTTGTTTAAATCATTTTTTATCGAAAATATATGCTTGTCCACGGTGCCTCCCCATCTCTAGTTCTTAAGAATTTCACTATGTGGCATTTTAAAAAATGACGTCACAATGCAATAAAAATGTAAAAGGTCTACTGAATGCGAAAACTTTGATACATATTTTTAAAATGTAATTTTAAATAAATATTAAATTTAAAACCACCAAGATCCCCGAGTATAATTTTGTATAAGTTATTATTATTATTTACCTTTTTAGGCTTGTCGATAACCTCAGCACTACCAATGTCCCTCCTGTCGAGAATCGGCGGCGTTATTGCAACAGGTGCAACAATTTGAGCCACACCAACACTATTCGGCACTGCACTAATCGCACTAATTGCACTCTTGTCGGCTTCAATCGGCGCCACCGAATTAGGCGTTGGAGTCCGTGATCCCGCTTTCCGTTTTTTCGAATTGCTCTTCGAAATGTCTTTCGCCGAACTAGAACTAAGATTCGAGTCACTTCGACTGTCACCAAAAACACTGTTATCATTCAAGGGCGCAACACTATCACTAAAGGCAGAGTTTGGGAACTTGGGTAGAGAATTGTCTTTGATGGATGAAATACTTCTTTCAGAAGATTTTTCCACCGTTTTAGTCTCAGATTCGATCTGAGTGTTAACAGAGTTTGTTAAATCACTATCAGAGTTTTTGGCGGCACTTTTCGTACTAGAAAAACTCTTGCTTGAAGATTTTTCAGCACTAGAGATGCTTTTACTTGAGCTAGATGAATTATGGACGGTTTTCTGGTGAGAACTCGTCGAACTCGAACTAGATTTCGACGTAGACGTGTTCGATTTCGATGATGAACTACTAGATTTGCTATTACTTGAACTACTTTTACTTTTTCTACTGGAAGAACTTGAAGAAGTAGATTGCTGCTGAGAGCTTTTAGACACTACAGTATTTTCTGCTTCCTTTTCCGGGGAAGAATCTGAAGAATGGTTATCCGTGGGGATTGGTTTATACGGAGGGATTGTTTTCACATTACCCCCTTTCTTCAATTTACTGTAGTGGTGTTGGCAGTATCCGCAATATTTAACATTATCTAAATAGTTTCCGGCTTCTTCACAAAGTAAACCTAACGCCTGCGCGCACGTAACATGGAATTGTTGTTTACAACCAGACTTATTGCATTGCATACAAGCACCTACGGTTGCTCGACTTCCTTTTCCCAATTCTTCACAGATGTAACAAACCTAAAATTATATATTTCTAATTTAATTTTAAATATCAATTTTCATTCATATTATTCTGAAATTTAAATCATGTATTGCTAAATTTAAATAAATAACTAATTATTTGAGTTATTTCAACATTCAATATAATACAGAAATAATTTCTATTCAATGAATAACTCAAATATTCGTTATTTAATCCATTTACTAGGTTCCCACTAACCGAATTAACTACCACTATCTATAATACTAACGGAAAAATTAATGAAGTAAATAAGAAAAGAATATGAATGAGAATGCAAATGATTAAAGATGATACTGACTGTGCAGGAAAATTAATAAATTCTTCAGATATTCCAAGTTTTCCATTTAGTGAGAACCCTGTAAAAGGGGTTAAATTTAAACAGAATCAAATAAATATAAGAAAACAATTAAAATAAGTTACATACAAGTCAGTTAAATTTTAGAAAAATTACGTCTTGGACAATTTAATAATTAATCAAATTAATAGCAGAAATAGTAATAAACTATTATTCACGAAAGATGTCTATTCAAGGTCATTTGTGAGCCGTCTGATATAATATTACTTACAGATAACTTCATTGTATTTCGTATGCATAGGGGTGCAACATGAAATATTTATGGACACATTTTAACTGAAAAAATAAGAATAATTCATTTGAAAATTATGCTTCTTTCTAAATAATACTTTTCTGAAAGATTTATATTCTTCACTTATGTTTTTGCAAAATACAAAAACATAGACTTAACTTATAAACCAAAGAATAATAATTGAATTTAAACGTCAACGCCATTGGGTAAATTTTAGCACAGAGGGCAGGGTAGTAGATAATTAGGTATCTGTAATGCTACGACATATATCATTATTATTTATAGTGTGATAGAAAGTAATGCCACTATTTACGTATATCTGTCACACCACATAAATTAAATAGACATAGGTCAAATAATCTTTCTCTTTCTTATACAAAATGTTGCTAAGCTATTGCTATATAAAGTGATGTGTATTCTTTCTTCGAACAAATGACCTTGAATAATCATCTTTCGTGAATAATAGTATAACTATTATTCACGAAAGATGGCTATTCAAGGTCATTTGTTCGAAGAAAGAATACACAGCACTTTATAGTAGTAGCTTAACAACATTTTGTATTAAAAATAGAAAGATTAGTTGACGTATGTCTATTTAATTTATGTGGTGTGACACTAAAAATCAACGACCAAATATAACTAGACAAAACTTCATTTGGTTTGTTTTGATTTCGGCTGGCTAGATAGAGAAACTAGAGATAGAGATATGTCTTGTCTAGTCCGAGTATTACTCACTAGAGGTTACCACTGAGGCCACGTAGAGTATCCGTGTGTAGTTTGAACGTTGCTCACTAGAGGCGCAAGTGTACTGGGTTAAAATTTCTTGGTTAACATTAAATAATTTATAAGGTTTAATATTAAAGAAAAATCAGCGTGTCATTCACAAAACCACTACAACTACAAAACAAAGACAAAATACACATGCTTCTACGTGGCCTCTAGTGAGCAACGTTCAAACTAAACACTAGACTATACACTGACACTCTACGTGGCCTCTAGTGAGAAATACTCGAACTAGACAAGACATCTCTATCTCTAGTTTCTCTGTCTGGCCAGCCGAAATCAAAACAAACCAAATGAAGCTTTGTCTAGTTATATTTGGTCGTTGCTAAAAATCGCAGTGACGTATGTTGTAGAGTTAAAGACATGTAATGGGGTCCGGTACTAAAAAAAAGTTGCATATTTTGTCATATTATAAAAATATGACTAATTTTAAATGATTTTGTTCCAAAATATTTTTAAAATATAAAACTTTTCATTCATAATTTTAATAAAAACGATTAGCACTATAACGATATGACGTCACAACTGTATTTTTGTACCAGTGAACCACGCGAAAAGAATATAATTTTATATTATATGTAGTTCTATTTTACATAAAATGTATGAAACGTTTATCATTTTTATTAAAATAAAACATATTTATTTAAAATCTTTATAACAACAGATTTTTCCTTTGACAAGATACAACTATAGTTTTCTGAAAGTGACAATTGTCGCTAGTTAATCCTCCTTGACATCAATTTTTGGCAGAATTAATGACATTGACAGATATAAACAACTTTAGTCAATAGTAGAA
The DNA here is from genome assembly GCA_963082715.1 of Harpalus rubripes. NCBI lineage: Eukaryota > Metazoa > Arthropoda > Insecta > Coleoptera > Carabidae > Harpalus > Harpalus rubripes. Next base: position 3,235,913 of record OY720456.1, on the reverse strand, counting down.
GTAAAATTGCAGGTATGACGTCACACAAAATTAATTAAATTTAAAAAATATATATTTCAAAATCTATACACATTTGGAAAGTGTAACAAACACTAAAATTCATCATTTTATTAAATCTTTCAGAAAAAAAATGAGTACCGGATCCCAATATCTACTAGACTGCCATCTGTACTAATGTTTATCCAGTGACATTGACATGTAAATCAAATTATTAATTTATGGTTTACGTCAAGTCTATATTTTTGTTTTATGCAAAAACGTAGGTGAAGATAAAACTTTGAAAAGTGCATTATTTAAAAGAAACAAAATTTTCAAATAAAGTACATTTATTTTTCAGTTAAAATGTACCGATAAATATTTCGCGTTGTACGCCTATGGGTACGAAATGCAGTCAAGTTATTTACAAGTATCAGACGGTTCATAAATGACCTTGAATAGTCATCTTTCGTGAATAATACTATACGTAACGTATATAACAAACGTTTTCAGAAAAAAATATAAACAATTTTTTTTATTGACATTAACATAAGGGGTTGTTTTATAAACTAAGGGGATAATAAATCTAGTTGTACAACACCGCTGGCTATTTAGTTACATGATTTCTTTTTCGAAATTTTAAATCATTTCTAATCAAAATTCGGCTAACAATCAATTTTAAAGTGTTAACAATTACTGGAAATCTCAATTAAACAGCATTTACAACACCGACATTTCGGCGCATAGTTTCACCTTATTCAGGGTAGTAAGACTTTACAAATTGTTACAATTCATGTACACGGAATACATTCGTACAATTAAATATTCGAAAAGGCAAAAACACATCTTTTTTCTCTTAAGAACGACAACTTTTTATTCGGTAGTCGAAACTTTTTCTGGTAATTTACAACTACTATGTATTTATTGTGTCCTGTGAGAACTAGATTAGATATTATTTAGTAACAAAATTTGGAGCGTAATATTTTTCTGAAAACTTTTGCTTCATACGTTATGTATAACAAGTGTGATTAAAAACAGAAATATAACTATAAATTAAAAAGTACATACCTTGTTGAATCTCTCGGTAGGAATTAGTTGTAGGATAATTGGTTCCATAGTAGTAACATTTCCGAAGCGTACTTCAGGTATATACAGCGCACAAACGACGTGGGCCCATCCTGAATTATCAGTGCGCTTAAGTGCGCCGTCTTTACTTGGACATAATTCACATCGCTGTACAATCAAAAAGAAAAAGGGGATTATTAGAAACAAGCCCTCAATACTGTAACAGCTATTTCTTAAAAATGAATGTGTATTTCCTTGAATAGATACGGGAACATTGTGTTTAAAATCGTAATTAAATATTAAAAATAATAACTGTTATTATGAACAACTGATTACGGTGGATTAGCGAGCAAATGACTAGCATTGCTTTTTCTCTGTCAACGGTTAATGGATTATTTTAGAGATAAATATTAGAAAAATTAATTGTACGCATCTTTTATATTAAGTATGTTTCTCCAAAATAACCCATAATCCAGTCAAGAGATCACTAAACACACTTAATCAATTGTTCATATTAACGGTAATTGTCATTAAAATCGTATTAATGACAGACAATATACGCTCGCTAATCCTAATACCTCTAATCCGAACATTCCAGTAATCCGAACTGCTCAGTCGGGATTTTTACCCTTTCAAAAGTACAGAAGTGTTTGTGAAAAAGAGAGTAAAAAGTAAAAATTTTGATAAGACTAAGCTAAAAAATTCTCATTTTTTTAAAATAATTATAGATATGTATACTCTGTAATCCGAATTTTTCGTTAATCTGAAGACTCTTCTACATCAGGGTTGATGCAATTTTCCCCGACCCAAAAAAACCCACCCGGTTTTTTAAAAAAACCCGACTTTAAAATTACAGTTTCTTTTATATTTTTTTAATTTAAAGTACCTCAAGTATCAATTTATTTTAACAAATTTATGATCCCTGTTAGCACCAAATAGTTCTGTATCATTAACCAAAATCCAAATTTAGAGAAAAATGTTTCGATCTATGCAAAGCCTACTGGGCAAGATTGAGTATTAATTAAAAATCTGTAAAATTCTTCTGGCATTTTTTAAAACAATTTTTAAAAGATAAATACGTTCAATAAAATTGTAATTGATAAATTCCTACTATAATTTGATGTCTGTTAATAAAACGTAAATAATAAATAAAACCCGGGTTTTTTAAAAAAGCCCAAGCTGTGTGGGTTTTTCCTGCTCTGTATTAATTAATTCCAGGGCTCGCAAAAACCCGACCCAGTGTTTTTTTTTATTATTTATTTTATTGGGCTTCATTAAGTTACAATATTTATTTTCAAAATAATGCGAAACAATGACCAAATTAGCCAATCAATGATAACCTGTCAGTTTTTCGCACAAGTGCAAAAAGCGACAGTTCTAATTTATAATAATTTATTATTTGATTGTTGTTAAAATTAAAGTTTAAACGGAATTAGAAAAAACCTAGAATGTGTATTTTTTGTACATTACATCTTCACGTCTAGAGCAAAAATCATAATTTTGGAAACACATAAATAGCTAATATGGATTTTATTGGGGTTTTTTTTTTTTGGTTGGGGAAAATAAAATCAGCCCTGATTAGTTCGAATTAGTGAAACTTAACGGTAATTTTTCATTAATATTTTAATTTATAACACTAACTATTTATTGCAAAATAAGTTAAGAAAAAATATATGGGCAATTTAGTGTAGACTAGGAGTTAACATACAGTGTGTTCAAAAAAATTCCTAACTCGGAGTAGGCTATGAACAAAGAAACGTATGTCAATTTAAAAATATTTAATTAAATGCCAATTCGACACGAGCAATTATCAAAAATTTTATCTAAAAAATCAAAGCTTTTCTTATTGAATCTTATTTTAGAAATGGAAACAAATTAGAAAACGGCAAATGTCAATATACAGTATTCTTCTTTATTGTCTTTTCTCCTCAAAATTACATACAAGATCAATTTTGAAATCTTGACTTTTGAATTAAATAATGACCAGACATACGTTTCTCTGTTCATAGCTTACTCCGAGTTAGGAATTTTATTGGACACACTGTAGTTGAAATCTGTCATACAGAATTTATTCTGAGAAAACCGACGTTTCTGTCCGATCCTTCTTCAGGGTAAGATCTAACAGATTTTTAAACATAAAGTCATGTACACATATTCGCTTTTACACGATGTTTGTGGAACTGAAATCCGGTATTTTCATCTCTGGTTAAACCGTCTGTTAACTGTCAGTTAAAACAAAATTTAAGTAACAAGTCTTGAAAGCGATATTTGTGTAAATAAACATTCCAGAGGGAGTCGTAGGTGAGCTTTGGAAACTTGTGAGCTTAGTATAAAGACACTTTAGGTCATGTTGGGTACAATTTTTTTTTATTTACGGTCCTGAAAAAGGAATAAAAAATAATCTATAACTATGCATTATTTTATATTATATTTATAGGAAATAAGAAATAAATAAATAAACAAATGATCGCCATGGAAATATTCATATAGGGATCAGAAAGTTACTTTATCTAACACTACTATGGAATTCATACAATCTGCAACTGAAAACTGTTATAGAATGAGGACATTCTGTCATACTGTTACGAAATAATATTCCGTAATTCACAACTGACACCAAGCGCCATGACATCTGACGGCATAATTTGTAACTGTGTGATTTAGTACTCTGGCTGATTTGACATTAAAACTTGTATAGTAAAAATGAATGTAAATAAAGGTAAAAGCAAAACTTATTGTTTGTTGCACGGTCGTAAGTCATAAAGTGGACTATCGGCTTTCAAAATTATCGTACCTTCGGTGAAAATATTAAGTTATCGCTAGTACAATGAGTACAAAATTAAACTTTGACGGGCGCAATAAAGGGTTTGTATTTCGAATTAAAATATCAATGAAATATATAAAATATAGTTTTTAATACATTATCTTCGTGTATGACAATTTCATCAGAAGCCGATTTTTGTGCACCAGTTTGTAAACAGCACAAAATATATAAAAGAATAGGTCTTGTTTCTCCCGCAAATTATACAGTAATATGTTATGCATTATTTACGTACTCACCTAATTAAAAAATATAATAGACACATATTTAGTAATGTTCAATTTATTAACGTACCTTGGTACCTTTTACAAAACATCTTTAGTTCGGATTTGCATGTAGAAATTTAACCTCGGCAGTAGTTATCCTTATTTTCGCTTAAATATAACGTTTTATTTTTGTAATAATACCTAGTTTATTAAAATACCTTCTATACAAGATTAATCGGTTGGTTTTTTGTATGATAATTTTTCAGAATTGTGTAATATTTGCAAAATTTCATAAGACGCCTGCAGATGTAATACGAATGACAGTTAAGAGTACTAAATCAAACGCACGTGTAGTTGGCGACGGTGCTGCCACCATCGGTCGTGTCAGTTGTCAATAGGCAATCACAGACTACTAGTTTTTCAATTCACCCATTTAAAATACACGGGAAAATGCAATTGTTTTCAAAATCAAGCCGGCTTTGCTTGGTGCTTTGTTTCTTTGATTTTGTCACCTCAACTGCCTTAACTGTCAAATTATAAAAGAAATGATCACAAAATCTAATTATACGCCTTGTGTTACGCGTTTTGAAGCTTTTACATGCTAAGTTAAATAAAAATTATTGCTTTTATAACAAACCAATAATATTTTATAATTTTTCGCAAAAATGTTAAATGAGGAGCAAAATATATTTTTTAAATAGTGTTAGAGAAAGTATAATCTAAAACTCATATAGAATAGAATTTCCATACTAGTTATAGAATATACTATTCCGATCCATTATAGACAATTTTCCGAGCTACTTCAATAAAGAACGATTTTCCGGCCCAAAAATGATCAGAAACAGCTCATTTTTGGACGATCGAGAATAAATATAATATAGAATCGATATTATAAGTTACACATGTGTCAATTTTTCGATGCGACATTTTTCGTATTAACTGACAGTTTAACTAAAGATGAAAATACCGGCGTCTAAAGCTTAAACGAATGTTTTTATTTGTACATGATTGCATTTATAAGAATTTGTAAGATCTTACCCTGAAGAAGGTATAACTATACCAAAACGTCAATTTGTTAACACTTAGAAAAACATATATCACCACATTCATACATACATACATACATAAAATCACCACATTCAACAGATGTTAACCGAAATTCAATTATTACATTGCATTCCTTTGTTTACAGAATAAAACTTACAATCTTTTTAATTTTTATGCGCGATGACACTGTTACTGACACTGCCCACATTGTTGATGCTAATAGATCAACCTTGTAACTAAACTAAACTACCCTAAGCCACTTTACTGTCTATTGAAAACTAGGTACTAGGGGATGTTTTTTGTGGAGGGGGTATGTTTAGGTATACGTGACAAAAATCACATTTCCCTGACAACCATTCATGACATAACAATAAGAACCTTTTAGCCCTTTCGCAAAACAATTTTAAAAGCACATGTTTTATTACATGTTTAGTAAATTAGCTATTACTCACCACTCTAGCAGATCGTTCTTGACTTTCACATTTACGACAGTACCAAGGTCCAGTAGGAACCGTAACTATCCCGTAACACGCTAAAATAAACCCAAAAGTAGTTCATTAAATAATTATAAATATAGTACATAAATATGTCTATATTTACATATCCTTCGCACACGAAAAACCAAATAAAATTCTTCGAGGGGGTATCTATTTATGAATTCTTTTACAGCAAAAAATGTACGCACATAAAATAAATACCGTTACGGGTCATTTCCACGAACTTAAATTTACAACCTTACACAGAAGTGCAATAAAGTTTACCTGCTTTCGTGGCTGAAATTTGTTGGGGGTTATAAATTTGTCATGCTCATTGATGGTTACTTTCTAAATAAATCATATACACAATAAAATGTAATGCTCACTTTTTAAAAAAACAGCAAAAACTGTTATTAGTTTCTATGGTATGGTACCTTCGGTACTCAGTTTGGTATAGTTAAAAAAAACCTAATGGCTGTATAAGTATAACACTTAACGATAAATCGACCGATTTATTGATCGACTGCGACCTTCAATTTATCGGTACGTGTAAAACAGAAAAGTCGATCGATTTATTTACGAAAATAAATCGACCAATAAACGAATTCTATTTTCCGCGATTTTCCGTCAATTTTTTCGGAAGTTTTTGGTTACTTTTCTAGTGCCAACTCTATAATATTTGACATTTCAAACTATATATGACGTTTGCATTAATGTTATAGTTATAAGTTTTTATCAAGAAATGGCAAGATATCGGTGCTTAACACGTAAAAGAATCGAAAGTCTAAAAAGGATAACGTTTGCGTTGATATTTGAAAAACAAAAAATGTAGGGGATGATGGGTGAGACCATGGTTTGATAAAACTAAAGGAAACTTACCTTTATTGAAACTATACCCACTTTTACTCATATTTAATAACAATGACAAAATTAATAAACAAAACGACTGAAGTCATAAATTTACTGACACTCGTAAAAGGCGCGAGAAGTTGGTAGCTTTGATTCCAACAAAAATAAATTGATAGAAAATCGTTGAGTGTAAATTCTCAAGATTTCTACGATAAATTGATCGATTTATCCGTCAATAAATTGAACGATTTATTGTTAAGTGTAATACAGCCATAACTCGGAGTAGGCTATGATCAGAGAAATGTATGTCTTCATTTAAAAGTAATAAATTTATAAAAATGCTCGTTGGTTTTCAAAAGTAACCGGTGCGCAACTTATATGTAACATAACCTCAAATTTAAGCTAGCTTTATTTCTTCTTCAGTTTAAAAATGGTTAAAACCGACACATCATTTGGAATTATTTTTAAAAAAGGTGATAAGAAACAAAAAGTATGGAATTTGTTTTTTTGACATACTCAATACGTTAGCCACGCAAAAAATGTTCACTTGTGGCTGTGATGAACAGAAATCTATTGATTTCAAGGAATTCATTTTTTAAGAAATTTCATATAATTTATCTGAGAAAACAATTTATTTTTTATTAAAAATATAGAATAAATAATGAGTTTTGACTTTTTTGTATCATTTTGAAGTACTCAGAAATGGATTGGCCTCAAAAAAATACCACAAAAGGAACCTAAAATGACCGGTCATTTGCCATCACTAATAAAATGTTATTTTGAATAGCTTTATTTCTTTTATCTTGTTTCAGAAATGGAAATAAATTAGAAAAGGGCGAACGGCAAACTTTTGTTGCCTGTTGTAATAAATTTCAGGAAAATTACATTTCATGATTAATTTTGACAATTTTTGAATTGAATAATTATCATGCTTATGTTTCTCTGTTCATAGCCTACTCCGAGTTAGCTAACACACTGTATAACCAAAGAACACATGACTGCTGTTTACATGATACAATGTTGCACAAAAACATTTGAAACTGTTGAAATTAAAACTTTGAATCTTACCTTGATGTACAGCCACAGTGCAACCCTGTCCATCGCAATAAACTAGTGGATTCTCCGGCCAGCCTCTCTCATCAGAACATACGCAACAGCCTCCTACCATTTCCTTCATAATGCTCTTCATCCGATTTTGCTACACTAGCGAACTGACCCAATCATCTTGACAGATACGTCAAGCCATAGTTTATAACTAAAACATTAAAAGCAATGTTCGTTTCATCATTTGAAGATTACAAGATTTGCACAAAGATATTCATACATTTACTTCAAAATACAAAATTTATAATTCAAACAAACTTCTTTAACTTTAAAAACAATAGTTTATCATCATTTGATCATTGTTCTAAGTGCACTTTTTTATTTATGTTTTTGTTTACATTTCAAATGTTTCTACTTGGTAAAAACATGCATTAATTTCATAAAACAATAGAAACATCAACTAAAGCATAAAACAATTTTGCTTTTAAGTTATTTTCTTTAAAAATTTAATGGCTTAAAATCATAAAAAGTAACTTTTTTTGTTATATAAGTAAGGTTGGATTTACAAACATAAAAACTAACCTTTTCTATACAGTTCTATAAACACATTACTAACTTATTTTAAAATTACTCATTTTTATTAAATATGTCCATCACACGCACTCCAATTTAAATTTAATAAAGACACAAGAAATGTTGCTAGCGTGATCTTGGCGTCACAACAAAATGAACACATTACTTGCTCCACCACCGGAATTCATCTTGAATCTTTTTATATATAGAAACATGAATTCGCAGCACATCCCATATTTGTGCTGGAAATAGATTTTTTCACGAAGTACACATTATTTTTAACCAAAATACTTCATAAACACACATTTCATATTCAGAAACCATTTTGTTTTTGTATTGTGTAAGCTTAAACAATGCGCATGCCCATTCTAATCATCATGGTGACGCAATAATGAAATTTGATTGGTTTAAATGTAATAAAACAATACACCTGTCTGAGTGTCTTAAGGCGGGAAAACAAAAATAACCTATTTCTTCATTCATAAAAATATTTTACAATAATTTATAAGCATGTATAAAAAAAGTTAAACAAAAAATGCCGCCAAACAATTCAAAATAATATTCACTTACACAATGTTCCTTTAAATTAACATCTTGGAAAATAATTAGATATACAAATATTGTTATTCTTGACCTTGTTTTACTATTAACGTGGCATTAACGGCACTGACAGTACTGATATTGTGATACTGCATTATTCAGTCCTTTTGATTAATCGAACAAATACAGTAAACAAAATGTCGCCAAAATTATGGGCAACCAGTCATGACGGTAAGGTAGATTTTCAATATATTAAAAACTAAAATATATTGAACATTTGTGCCCAGTTGCACCACTAACACTTAAAATTTAATTTTGGTTTTATTCAGTTAGCCAATTCAATAAAACACTGAAATTAACAAAATATTTAATAGGAATTAACATCAAATTATTTGGCTAACTGAATAAAACCAAGTTTAAAATTTAAGTGTCGATGGTGCAAATGGGCATAAGGCATACAGCGAAGCGTAAAGTGGCTTTAATTACGTACTCGGTATAAAAATAGGAAGAAAATAATTCGCCCAACGTGGGGCTCGAACCCACGACCCTGAGATTAAGAGTCTCATGCTCTACCGACTGAGCTAGCCGGGCGATATGAACAAAGGATTATATTCTACCCTAATAAATTATTTTTTATAGGACGATTTAAGTATATTTCACTTACTGAAGAAACTTTAGAAGGCGGATTAGAAGTAATGCGCGACTCATTTTTTAAAGACGAATCAGTTGCCATTGCTTGTGAAGTCAATGAAAATCCAGCCGCTAAAAAAGAACTTGAGGAACTTTGTATCAGGGCTGCTCGCGATGGAGTTTCACTTGTTTGCGTTGATACCACAAATGGAAAAGTTGTTGCTGCTTCTTTTAATAAATTACAAGTACAAAAACTATAGTTTACAGGGTCGGATTGGCCAGATAATCGGGAATTTCCCAAGAGGCCGCGGCTTTTTGAGGCCGCCGCTCGGTGATTACAAACTAAAATTTGAGTACGTAGCATTATCTAATTAACTTCACCGGGTAACAGTCCTTATTCAGATCGTTTTCAGTATTTTCTAATTCTTGACAAAATTTCTTTCGGTGTTGCAGATATAGTCCGAGCTCGATTAAATGAGGTTTTCATAATTTCCTACTTTGTAGATTTTGAATGATTGGAATTATAGTTAAGGTATTGTCTGGTGTTGGTGTGTTGGTTTATGGTAGGGTAGACTGATGTTATTAGTCCATGGTTCGTTTTCTTTGTTAAAACATCTAAGAACGGAGGAACTCCAGGAGACTTTTTCTCCATTGTGAACCTAATATAAAGTATCATCGACATATCTACGCCAAAGTTTAGGTCTTATATTGGCTGTATCTAGTACTAATTCTTCAAAAAATTCCATGTATAAATTGGCTATAACTGAGAAGAACCCATCAGCAAACCATCTTCTTGTACAAAATATCTTGGAAATATGAGTTCTGTAGGCAGCACTGCAAAAGTTCCATAATACCATCAAGAGGCAAGTCGGTTCTATCTTTTAAGTTAATATTTTTTTCATGCCTTGTTTTGATGATTTTTAAATATTTCTCGTAAATAAACTTACAACATCAAAGCTGACAAAAAGATTTTGTGGTTGTAATTGTATTTAGCTCAAAAGTTCTACAAAATGTTTTGAATTCTTCACATATGACATTCTTTTTGAAGTGGCTGAATGATTGGTAATAGAAATTGTGATAGTTTGTGAGTAGGAGAATTTACGGAACTTTTGACGTGTTTCTGAGATTTTTAAATCTTTCTTATGGATTTTTGGAAGCCCCCCGTACAGGTGTGGAAGCTTGCTAAAATATGGAGTGAGATCTGTTCTTGTTCTAAACAAAATATAATTCTTTATATTTCTTAAGAGCACGGTACACTTTGTTTTCTATAGACGTAGTAGAATGTTTTCCAAGTTTCTTATAATGGACCTTTTCAATTTAAAGAAATAGAAGATATGCGCAATGGGGATCTGCGCATAGTAAGAACAACTGAGATCTATGGCGTTTGTTTCGAAAAAATTTAGACGTATAATGTGAGAATATCTCAGATAACTTTAAAAAATCTTATCGACATAAGTTACAAAAGCTTTTATTGAAGTTAAAATGCCTAACGATGCAAATTTTCACTGAGAATACAGGTATTTTAATGGCTGCAATATTTTTGACGTTTCGTTTGACAGCCCAACTGGCAGTTGTTCGCGCCATTTTCTTACTATTTACAGCGATAAAAAGATACAGCCGCTAAATTGAAAAAGTCCATTACCCTGATTCAAAAGCTCTTCTATTTTCTGATCATATAAATTGGTATCCAATATTACTGTAACACTTCCATTATCTGCGGGTAGAATCTTGGTTGTGTTATCTGTCAATGCTTTATTTTCTTCGTTTACAAGATTAGGTTTGATCAGATATTTTTTTGCTTCAGAATTTTCCTCATTCTCCATTTATTAATAATTTAATATTGTCTACAACTTTTAAACGATCCTAATGTTATTTTCTTAACTATAGAATGTTCTATATTTTAATACTACTTTTAAGAGCGTTTTTTTATATTTCAAGATCTTTTATAACTGTTCAATTTCTATGTAGGCAAAAAATTCGTATTATCCAACACTAAAATTAATTTATTACTTTGTGGCAATATAATTATAAATTTTAAAAAACTGAAGATGAGTCCGATCATGCTAGAATTTTCCCGGGCCGCTAAATCTTCCCAATCCGGCCCTGTATGTTTATAATAATTATATTATTAAATGATTAATATTTTAGATCAAAAACTTCCCCGGAGATGATACTTACTTCGAAAATTTCGCAAAAAACTGTAAAGAAGAAAGTTCGAGAGGACTGGTTCAATTTATGATCGACGCCGATGCTAGTTGTAATCTATTTGATTACTATAACGTGGATTGTCTATTGGAAATAATGTTTCTGGCTACTTTACCAGAATATCGTAAACTTGGTTTGGGCATAAAACTAACAGAATTATCTATAGAATTAGCTCGAACTTTACTGAAAGGAGAAAATGTTAAAGTATCTATTGATGGCCGTGCTTTAGATTTACAACCAGTTCCTAAAGTTGTTTCGGCTATTTTTACATCTTTTATAACTCAAATTATTGGACAAAAATTAGGGTTTCTAAAAACTGTTGAAATTGGTTACGACAAATTTATTTATAAGGGACATACGTTTGCTAGTAAAGTTGAACACACTAAAACATGTACTCTTGAATCGATCAAATTGTAATTTTTTATCTGTATAACAGTATATTTTATACAAATTACATTGTAATAACAAATTATAAACTATTATTTTTATGATATTTAATAAAATATATTAACAATTAATATTTCCATTTGAATTATTACTATTTCGTCTTAAGAGTAAATACAAAATTATGAAAATAAACTCTAAATTGATCACAAGTTGGTAATGAGTAAGAAAATACTTAGTGGTTAGTATGAGTTATAGACATTGATAAAGTCTCAGGTACTGGAGCAATAAGTGCAAATGGATATCCAAGGTCATTAATTTCTTTTTCTAAACATAACATGTATGGTCGAACGCTGGTTATTTCATACTGTCCTACTGTTCGACTAAACCATTCTACATCTACTACTATAACGTTAAATTTTTCCCTCATTTCTAAAATAGAAATATTTGTAAGAACTAATAACAAAATTACTAAAACGAGCCCAAACTCATATTATTTGGGCCGGATATTTAATTTCAAAAAACTAATCAACTCTCTTTACATAACTCTGTCCGATATTTACCTTGATATTGTTCAAAATTCTGCGTTTCTTTGGCTTCTACTAAAATAAGGCAATATTTTCCAACTTTATGAACAAATTCTGATGGATTTCTTTCTATTTCCCCACCTAGGCTCAATATTGCGTTCTAAACAAATAAAAAATATAAACATAAAAAAATATACAATATAATTTAATTTTACCTCAACATCAGTCTTGTTAACTGATATCAAAGGTTCGATGCAACAAAATACAAAATTTTTCAACAAAGGATTCGACAATCTTGTCAGTCGAGAAATTTTAGGCCCAGGTTTACCAGATACGTCAAGTACTTCATAAGGTTCCTAAAAATTAATAATTTTAATATTGTTTACAATTAAAAATATTAGCTATGGTAGCACAAGCCTCGCTCTAACTAAAACGCTGTTTTAAAAAAATGGAGTTTCCACTATTTTTCAATTTTTTATATGCTATTCTTCATAAAAAGTTATATATATTAAAATAAATAAAACATTTTTATTATAACAGGTTTTCTGTAAAAATAAATATTGAAAACAGTATTTATTATAAACTCGTTTGAACGGACAATTTTTCCCGCCATGACAGTGCGACATAGACCGAAAATGTAAACACTCAATAGATGGTGCGGTCGTAGCATCATATGGTTGCTCACAGTTAAAATTCAGTTCTGTAATTTTAAGAAATTGAGTAGAAATGTTTAAAATCGATTCGCCTATATTAAAATAATTGAAATTATTTGATATATGTACGTAAAACAGAGTATAGGGCGCGAGCAGACACGTGACTCGAGCAGCCTTGAAGTGCTTAGAATCAGCTGATATGCTGCTGATATGTGTGCGCTTGTCATTTTGACTTGAACAATGTCACTTTGACAAGACCAATGTTATGACTTATTTTAATTTTGAACTGTTAAAATGTTGCTATTCTAAGTTCATGTGTTTTACTGCCTGAAATTTGTAAAATATTAACAATTTAGTAGTTCAAAATCAAAATAAGTCAAAACATTGGTCTTGTCAAATTGACATTGTTCTTGTCAAAGTGACACGTGCACAAAAATCAGCTGATTCCAAGCACTTCAAGGTCGCTCGAGTTACGTGTCTGCTCGCGCCCTATTGGGATTTTCAAAGAAGAAAACGCCAACTATCGGCGAATATTTGAACTACAAACAGTAGTACCTATTTGATTTTTACATGAAACTACAACTTTGTGACTACAAAAACTCTACTATACATACTTGAATTATAAATAATAAATACTAATATATGAGAAAATAATACGAAAACTAAAGAAACTCAATTGACAGCAATGCTACTCTTACAAATGTCCACAAAAAGTGTTCGTTTAATGCGATCAGCGCCATCTCTTGATATTTGAAAATCCCAATGAAAGGTAAAACAGAAAACTGCGGTATATTACGTCATAGCCCGGCTTGCAATTGGCGCGTTTTGGATCCGTTGAAAAATTAATTTCCAACTTTATGGTTGAATATTTTATAATTATAATGAAGGATGTCTTATCCAACTATTCTAAAAATTAGAAAACAATCCACCGTCTAGTTCCTTAGAAAATCGCTTATAAAGTTGACGTTTTCAATGTTCTAATACATAAACTCTTATGCTACAAACATTTTCGTAGATACTTTTTTGTTTGTTTTACATTGATATTTCCAACTATGATGAACAAAAAACTAGTATAATAAAACAGAAGACTCGTAGTATATTATAAGAGGTTTATAATGCCTTCTTACCGTTCAAATTAACTTGAAAATTAATGTTAAACATTTTTTGATCATTTTCGTTCGATAGTAGCGGAACAGATGAAGAACTTTGCAACATTTTACTAATTATTTTTGTTATTTTAAAATTCTTTTTTTCATGTTATAAAAAATTTTGATTACTGAAATTGGTAAATAAATTTAATATAACAATTTTACAATAAGTAAATATATATATATATATATATATATATATATATATATATATATATATATATATATACAAAAACGAGCTCAAAGAACAAGACGCGCGTTGCCATATAACTTTCTTCGATCATATATGTTCAAAATACTGAAGTCATTTCAGTATCTTTTTTTATTAAATACAATAATATTTATAAGCTAAATATACTTTAATTATGTTATTTTGACTCATTAGTTTCGCTCGAACATCCTTAAAGAACGATTTCTTTTTTTTAAATATTTGTTTGGATACAAATTATTATTATTATTGTTAAATAATGAAATTTGACATTTTTAAAACAGCGTTTTAATTAAAACAAATCTTGTGTTACCAGCCGTAGTATTTACTTCGGGAAGAAGACGTTTATGCATGATGCTATCTCGAACCCACGCAAACGAAACAATCCATATACTGTGAGCAATCGCCAAAACATATTTTATTGTGTGATCTTGAATTCGATTTTGATCATCAACAGATACAACAAGATGTGTGACAGTTTTATCAAAATCTTTACTGTATCTCGCTTGAACTTTTTGTATTAATGAAATAATTTGAATTGTTTCAACTCTTCCTAAGCGAGAACACGCTATACAAGCGGTATATTTTGATTTTTCAATTTTTGAACTTTCATTAGATAATTTATTTATTGATTTATTCACTGAGGTGGTTGATGTATTTTGAGGTATTGGAGATTCGCAAACTTCTCTTGGAATATTTTCTTTTATTGGAACAAATGTATTTGATTGATTTATAGTTTTAGGTTTAATTTTTTCTTTTTGAGATGTATTCATGTAAGTTAAAATACTCTGTTGATGTTTTGGTGTCGATGAAATTGCAGGTTTAGGAGACGGATTTTGATTTACAATAATTTGTAATGGTGAAAATTTTTCTTTTTGAGCTAATACTATCGGATTTAAATTTCTTTTCGATGAGTTTACAATGTTAATTGAACTAGGTTTTGCTTTAAATTCCATATTTTCTTTTTCACTAACTGTGTTCGGAATAATATTTTCAGAAAATGTAGTGTCTTTCTTATTTTGTGTTAATTTTTTTACTGTTTGATTTGCCGTATTTGCCGATAAAAATGTAGTATCAGCAAAAAAACCTTTATTTAATGAATTTAAGGCAAAAATATCTGGAGTTAGAGAAGATATATTTGCATTATTTGGTTTTGGTTGATCGGTTATTTCTGTATCTTGAAATTCGGATGGAGGAGGTAGTACAAACTCAAGCCAGTCCAAGTTTCCTGCTGCTGTTAAAGGTGGCTCAATTATATCCACTAATTGTCCCGATATATCCACATTACCCGCGCTAAAATAAATATTTAAAATTAACATGCATTTTAATAAATTATTATATTTTATCAAAAAAAGTAATATTTTAGAAAACGAATACTGAATATTCCTTAAGGTTATAGTTCGAAGCTGTTTTCGGCACAAAAAAGAAACGTGACCATATTTTTAACAACGATTGTTTCCTAAATTAAACCATTTATGTAAAAAATGGCTGATGACGGGTGAAATTGTTCCCCGAAACGTCCCAGAATAATAAAAGTGATATCTTCCTCGAAGAAGGCCGAAAACAGCTTCCAACTATAAAAAAGTAATACTTTACTGGATTAGTCCTAAAAGTGCTACATTTTTAGTTTTATAAAATGTCTCAAAACAGGATGATGACTAAATAAAATATATTTTAAACATTGTGATCTATATAAAAATATTTCATCGTAGAAATAGACTGTTTTGATCTTAAGGAGTAAGGATAAATAAGATTAACAACTCTTTTTTCGTTACCTATAGTTGAGACTTCGATTGAACTTGGACTTAAGCAAGACTTGAGGCGAGAATTGTTTACTATAGTCGAGTCTCGAAAGTGAAAAGCAGGTACTGCGCGTGCGTCGGCGGAGTCTTGCTCGAGCCCGGTAATAACTAACCTTAAGCATTGCTTCGCACGTTGACACTTGTTTCGCATGTAGATAGTTTGTAAATTACACTTCTTAGCAATGGAAGATTATGAGGAATTTGTTGATTTTGTAGAAAATGTACAAAATAATGCTAGATTGCCAAAAAGATATGTTCGAGATGCAGCAAATCCTATTGAACTGTACGATGAGAAGTATTTTAGGGGCCGTTACAATAGAAATTGTAATGAATATTATTTTACCCCTGGTAGCCCACGACTTGACAGTAAATAACCACGGATTACCATTTCCCCCTTTAATTCAATTATTGACGTGTCTACGATATTATGGAACTGGAAATTTTCAAGTAAGATTACTTTCTATATTCTATTGTGATTGTGTAAAATTCACGTAGGTAAGTTATTTTGCAGCTGGTCAGTGGAGATCTGCGTGGTATTGGGATTTTCAAATAAGAAAACGCTAACTAGCGGCGAATATTAGAGCTACACACAGTGGTACAAATTTGACATTTATATGAAACTACAACTATATGACTACAAAAACTCTATTATACATACTTAAATTATAAATAAAAAATACTAATAAATGAGAAAATAATACGAAAACTAAAGTAACACAATTGACAACAATGCGACACTTATGTCAACAAAAAGTGTACCATTGTTTAATGCGATCAGCGCCATCTCTTGATACTTGAAAATCCCAATAAGCCAACAGTCGGTTTCGCAATAATGTATAGGTTACGTTTACGGTTGACATTCCCTCCCAATCTGTACGCAGACATACAACGCCTACATGCAAAAATCACCATAAATGTCACTAGAAACACAAAAGTTACTAAACAGATCCAGCCCCATCTTAACTTCGCCGAGAATTCACGAAGGCTGCATTATAATACAGACTGAAATCTCGAGTACGGAGTACAGCTTGGTCAAGTACAACTCAAGTCCAAGATTGAGTACGGACTATAGGTACGGGCATAAATTATGCTTGATCCTTAAGGCCAAAATAGTCTATTCTACGATTAAAGTCTAAATAAAATATTCAGTAGCAATTAAAAAGCGAACCTAACACATCCAAAAGTTATTTTATTGGACTCGGACGCATTCAGAAAAATGTTACTTTCAGGACTTTACACTTAATATACTAATAAGTACACGGTCTCTTTATTTTTGTTCCGATTGAGTTCAAATTTGAAATATTGATTTAGGAATATGTAGTCTTTGATTTTTTATACAAAAAATTGGGTTCGGTGACAGCAATCATAGCTTACTTCAAAAATTATCCAAAACTTCCAGAATTCAGACATTCTAATACCCGGTCTCTTTAATTTGAACCAACTGAGTTAAAATTTTTGTATAATTATGATACAGGGATGTAAAACCATAAATTACAAAATAATTATAAATTTTTTTACCGTAAATTGCCAGAGAATATTTATACAAAATTTTTATTAGGACATATTACAGGGTGTTTCAAAACTTCTGGGACAAACTTTGAGGGTATATAATACTGACCAAAATGAGTAAAAAAAAGGTTAATAAGCTTAGGTCTCATGCTGATCTTCAAATGTTTTCGAGAAAAGGGATATTTTGAAATAGAATCGAAGAAAAACTGACAAAAATAGTCATCGAACAAGGTTTTGTCTATACCAGTAAATAGACTATAAAAATACAATAAAATTTAATACGAAACATTTTTCTCAATTTCTAATAGTTAAGAAATTATTTGAAAATTAAATATTTGTTATTTTTTTTTGTTTTCTTGAAAAACAAACAACTAAGATTACCTCTCAAAGGTCACAAAAAACGGTAGTTTTACGTCCCTAATTGTGACTGAAGATGAAACAAAAATAATATATTTGAATTTCATGTAATATAATTTTTGAAAAATAAAAACTTACGTTTTGTTTTCTGCAGTTTTTTGTGGAGTACTTTCAACAATATTATCGTCTCCAAACAAATCATTTTCACTTCCAATAGAATCTTCTATGACTTCATGGCTAGTTATATTCTGCACTTCTTCGTCTAGTTTTTTATCTTCTGCTTTTTGTGATGCTAAATTATTTATTACTACTTCCAGCTGTTTTTCTATACTTTCAGTTCTGTTAACGTCTGAAAGTTTATAACTTTCAGGTTCTGTCTGAAGAAACATTGATGCTGACATGGCGGGATTATTGTTTGTTTCGTTGAGATTTCGTTGTGTATTAAGAGTTTTATTTGGAATGTCTACTTCAAAATCATTTTCAAATTCTGACGCATTTATGTTTCCTAGTAAATTATCGAGGTTTACATTTTTTTCTGAATTTGCAATTTTGTCGAACTGTGCATCTTTATACTCCCGTTCTAAAATAGAAATGCAGTTCGTCGCAGTATCTTCCGAATTAATATTTTTTTCAAATATTTTTTTTTCACCGTCCTTAATTAGTTTTTTTCTTATTTCATCTTTAGTTTGTTGACCTAAAGATAAAGATAATTTACATGTATCAGAATTATCTGATTCAAATAGTATATCTAAGTCGTCCCTATATAATAACTTACTATAACGAATACTTGGGTCGACATTAGATCTTTTTGATTTTACAGATTCCGAGTCGCTATCTGAAGTTGGGGACCGAATTCGTTTAAATTTTCGCTGTTGAGAAATATTGGATTCTTCGCTATAAGTTAATTGTCGATTTACTTTTTTATGTTGAACTACAACTGATTCAGATGTTTTCGATTCTTTTGAAAACGTACTAGAATTAAGTGCAGTGGTTGAAAGTTTTATATTTTTTGTTACACTGCTGTTTTTACTTTTTTGAGACACTTTTTCATTATTTTGATTTATAATATCTATAGCGAAATCGTTTAATTCTTTAAAACTTTGCATCATTGGTGTTTCTCCCACAGCATTTGTTTTATTGGCAGATTTAAAATCTAATATATTTAAACATTTTGGACAAGTAATATCTTGTGTTTGAGTTTCAACATTATTCGTCGAAGATGATTTTAAACCAATAACTAATTTATCACAATCTTTGCTATCATTAAATTTATCTTTTAAATTTTCAGTTTCATCAGTTATTTGTTGAGATAACGAAATAATTTGATCAAAAAAAGTTTCTATATTTTTTAAATACGGAATAGCAGTCTCACAAAAATTTATAGAAGGTCGCGAATTTGATGCAACCGGCAAAGAATGAAAGTTGTTTGACAAAATTCTTGGTTTGTAATTGTTACTATTTTTTATTGTTGATGGTTCAGAAAATAAACTTTCAGAATTGACGTAATTTGAGCATTGTGACAAAACTACATTTACTGCGTTCATGCTGTTTTCAACAGCCGATAATACACTGGTTTTTTGTTTGGTAAAAAGTTCTAATTCGTTTTTAACAAATTCTAAATTTTTTTCTTCAGTATTCTTATTATTTATCTTTGATTGCCCAGTTTTCTGAAAATCTACTGAAGTAGAACTGGTAACATTTTCATTTTGAAGAGAATCGAAAGAATTATCTTTCGCATTTTGTTTTATTAACCGTCTCTTTTTTTGTGATGTATTTTGAACCGAAGAATTATTTTCATCAGATACTCTCTTTTTGGCACATCTTAAACTTCTTCTGGTTTTTGTTTGTTCTTTCGTATTCGGTGTTTTCCCTGATGCACTGATTACATCAATATCATCATTGGAATTAGTTTCTGTAGATTTTTTTGATAATTTTGGTATTTCTGCAACATCGCAAATATTTTCTTGTATTGCCTGCTGCGAACATACTTTTTCTACTACTTCTTCTTGTTCTATCAAAGGAGTGCTACTACGATGAACATCAACAATAAAATTTGATATATTAAGTTCTGATTCATTTTGAATATGTTTAATTTCAACATTTTTTTCTGGTGTGCAGATCATTTCAACAAAAATTTGTACTTCTTCACATGGTTTTTGTAATTTTTGCGTACACATTGAAAATACTTCGTCTTCTTGAGTTTGAACGATATTTTTATTTTCATTTGATATTTCTGGTGTTGTTTTTTCTTTTTTTATATCAATTGATTTATTGTGATTAATTGATATTTCATTACTTAACCGATTAAGTACAATAACAGCTTCTTTTTTTGTTGAATCATTACTTTTGTTATTTCTATCATGAGGACTTTTCGACTTACTTTTATTTATTTCTGTGCTAACATTTAATTGTTTGTATTTAATTTCTTTTTTCTTTATCTGTTTTTTCATTGTTTTCATTCTGGACCATCCAGTTGAAGTATTAGTTTTTTTTGATGAACTTGATTCTCCAGATTTTAAATTATTATTGGATTCGTTTCTTTTTAATTTTCTTTTTTGTGCTTTGTTATTTGGACCTTGAAATTCATTTTCTTTATCATTTTTTATATTTTGCATCTCGTTTTCAAGATTCCGTAAACAATCATCTTCAAGTAACTGAACAATTTTATTCTCTTCGTCATTTTGTTCAAAAACATCAGGACTGTCATATTCTTCGATGTTGATAACTTCTGAAATAGTCTCTTTTTCTGGAACTTTTTTAGATTTTTTTGGTGGATGTTTCCCTTTTATTTTGGAACAATTTAAGGATTTTATTTTCGGGACTTTTATTTTAGAAGCAGATGGTTTTGAGTTTAGCAAAGTTCGATTACTACTTCTTAAAGTTGTATCTATTTCATCTGGTTTAGTCAGTAAAATACTATCGCTATCATCACCTGAAGAAATTGATATTTCCCACATTTCTTTATCTTCTTCATATCCTGTTTCTTTATATAGCATACAATCATCCAAGAATCTTTTTATCATGTTATCTTTTTCATATTTGTCATCATCAGAATCTAAAAAATACATATTTTAATAATAAATTGTACATAATAAATTAAAAATACCATCTTCTTCACGCATGTTCTCTACTTTTTTAAGCAATGTAACAACATCAGCAAGATAATCATTCGAATAGTATTCTCGCCACTTTGTAATCTTTTTGCACAAAGGGCACGGAGTTGATTTTGGAGTTTTTTTGTTTGAAAACAGTCCTTTAAAACATTCCAAACAAAATGTATGTTGACAAGATGTCAAAGTGATAGGTTCGGTGAATAAATCCAAACTGAAACAAAAGCATAGCGTGTCAACATTTATTTGTTAAATAAATAAAAGCTGTTATACCATATTGAACATGTTACTTCTTTTTTTAGTATAGCTATCTCTTGTAAAAGGTCTTCATTAAATTCTAGCACCATTCTAACCAAAATACACAACAAAACCGATCGTTCGTAATCGTAACACTAACAAAGATTACGCGGGAATATCTATAAACACGGATCCATTCAGTACTTCAGTGCCATTCAGCATGAAATTTGAGAAAAAAATAATGTATTTAATATATTTATAAATATAAATTTTGATAGACAATTAAACCTAAATTATGTATATCTATTGGAAAAATACATTTTAATAATTAAAATATGTTCATACATTTTTTTAAATGTGATGTGTTTTTAATTATATTCTAAAATCCGATTTTTGTATCTTAAGTAAAATTATTAAGTAATTAACAAGTTAGAGAAGGGAGAAGGACATATTTTATCCAATTTTGTAATTAAAATCTTATCTTCTCTACTTTTGTAGCTGCTGTGCTCACATAACTTACGTATTATTTTTATACTGCAATCTTATCATTTAAGTTACTACTTGTAGCTAATATTACATTTTTATTTTTTTGAGCAAACAAGTTTTTGTAGAGGTCAAAGAAGTCATTTTAGTTTGAAAAACTTCACGGTTAAGACCACAGGTTAAGACCTGCGGGAAAAATGGCTTTAAAATACTCCACACTTTTAGTTAATAATAAAAATGTTTTTGGTGCAGCTATTAGCAGAGCAAGGTAGTAGTATAAATTAGTTTTCTTTAAGATTATTTTATAAAAACTTAAATTACAGCTCTTCTTGGTGGTCACATGTGGAAATGGGACCCCCAGACCCAATTCTAGGAGTAACAGAAGCTTTTAAACGTGATCAAAATCCGAAAAAAGTGAATTTAGGGGTCGGAGCTTACAGAGATGGTAATGGAAAACCATTCGTTCTTCCCAGTGTAATTAAAGCAGAACAAAATATTATCCAAAAGCATCTCGATAAAGAGTATGCTCCTATAGGAGGCAATGCTGAATTCTGCAAGCTTGCGATTGAATTAGCTTTAGGAGCAGATAATCCACGATTAAAAGCTGGTGCAAATGCAACAGTTCAAGGAATATCCGGCACTGGTTCTTTACGAATTGGGGCTGCATTTTTAAATTCTTTTGCTCCAAAAAAAGTAATTTATGTTCCTTCGCCCACATGGGGAAATCATTTACCACTTTTTCGACACAGTGGCTTGGAAATAAAGACTTACACATTTTATGATCCAAAGACTTGTGGATTTGACTTTGAAGGTGCTTTACGTGATATTAAGGTAATTATAACACATGACATTACAATTTTTTATCGAAAACAATTGACGCACTCTACGCTATTTCATCGAAAACAACTGAAGCGCCTTTGTTCAAAGGGATCTATTATACCGGGTGTCTACTTTTTTGTGGACCATATGAAATGGTAAAATTTTCATATTGCTGTAAATTCTGCCCTCTTAATTTTAGAACAAAAGTGTAAATACAAAAAATGTTTAGGATTAAAAACTAAGAGGCAAAATAAAAGATAATTTTTAGCTATTTACAGAGTGCCATGAGCAATGTTAAACAGTTGTATTATTTTATCTGTCAAAGTCAAACAATCAGACTTTTTAAATTGTATGTTTTGTGTTTTGTTTTGTCTTTCCGAGTGGGAAGAGAAGAAGAGCGTGTATGAATGTGATTATGAATGTAGCCGCCTCGAAAGAAGTGTGCTTAGACAGGAATGTGTGGAAGGATGATTGTTTCGTAACTATTATTGTGGTCCGGTTGCGGTATTTCGCTACCGAAAATCGGTCACTTTAATATGTTAAGAGTGAGGAATATATGTTGTACCTATGATGTCAGGTTAGCAAGAATGTTGTTGAAAGAGAGACTGATTATTTTTTAGATGATGTTATTTTTATTCTTTCGGGTTTGTGCTAACCCACTAAGTGGGAAATTCGTGATTTTATGTATGTATGTATGTTTTGTCTTTCATGGCACTCTGTAAAAAGCTTAGGCGGATATTTTATTTTACGTTTATCTCATTCTTACCTCCCGCTACCCTTGGTAAGGGAGGTATAGGGATCATGCTAAAAATCGCATATCGTGATTTTGGTAAATGACCACGTTTTAAGGTCCCTAGAATCCAATTTTAACATTTTCACGATGATGTCTGTGGATCCTCCACTCTAACTCAAATACTATCATTCAGAAAATTTTGAAATCTTGTATTTCGATCTTTTTCTATATTGGAAAGAGCCCATTTGATTTTGTTGAAAATCGGATAAGCGGAAATGGCACTTTACTAGAAGCTCAAAATAGTTTTTCTTCGAATAAATACCTTTAAATGTTATTTTTTCGAGATTATTAATGTTATTATAAAAATTAGAGATTATTAAATTTTCTATAGATTTTACGGGTAAATTTATAAAATTATCTATAATTTAAATCCCAGAGCCTACGCTTTAAACAAACAAAACACAGTTATTCAGATGTATGTAACTGACAGATAAATGTCACTATCAAAGAACTAATCATTTCAAAATAATATTGTTAAGTTTTAAAAAGGAAAAAGTAAATAGAACAAAAAAAAAAGAAATTCAATACAGTTTCCAGCATAAGTAAATATGTAGGTATGTATTTAGATTAATAAAAATTAAAGATTCGCAAAAATATTTAAACTAATCCTCATTTTTGGATTAGTAAATTCTATTCTATCCCGATATTTAAAATTTAATCTTCATTTTATTATAGTTCCGGTGGCTCAATGGTTAGAGCAACGCCTCATGTCATGAGTGCTCTCGGGGCTCTGGGTTCGAATCCCACTAAGGCATGGAAGTGTGTGAATGTGAACCCACTCTGTAATTGGGATTTAATCCTGTTGAGGGGTTTTAAAAAAGGTAGTTACTTGGATTATATTAGACTATATTTTAAGAAATAAACTGTCAAAATTAGAGTAAAATTCCCTAATCCAAAAAACTTAATCTTTTTTGAGCTTCGAGCTTTAAATGGCGGGAGGTATTGTGTTGGCCACGACAGATTTTTTTTGTTTCCTATGGTCCATAAAAAATTAGACACCCGGTATGTATTTCTGTAATTAATATTATAATTCTTTTTGTTTAAAAACTATTTCATGAAAAGTTTGTAGATCCCTTTGAATATAAAAGCTTCAATTATTTAAAATAAACTTTTGATTAGGAAATTCCTGAAAAATCCATCATCTTATTGCACGCTTGTGCCCACAACCCAACAGGAGTTGACCCTAAACCAGAACAATGGGCTGAACTTTCCCAATTAATCAAGAGAAGAAATATCTTCCCATACTTCGATATGGCCTACCAAGGATTCGCTTCAGGCGATGTAGACAGAGACGCCCAAGCAGTTCGTCTGTTTTTACAAGACGGACATGAAATTGCTTTAGCCCAAAGTTTTGCCAAAAACATGGGCTTATACGGCGAACGTGTAGGAGCATTTTCTTTGGTGTTAAACGACAGTCAAGATGTTGGAAAAGTAATGTCTCAGTTGAAAATTTTAATCAGACCTATGATTTCTAATCCGCCCATTCATGGGGCTAGGATTGTTCAAGAAATTTTGGGCAATAGTGCTTTAAGACAAGAATGGTAAATGGTGAACTTGTAAATTTTGATATAGTGTCAAGTTATTTTTATTTTGTTTAGGTTAAAAGATGTTAAGTTGATGGCTGATAGAATTATTTCTGTAAGGACGCAATTAAGAGATAATTTAAAAAAATTGGGATCTACTAGAAATTGGCAACATATTACTGATCAAATCGGCATGTTCTGCTATACTGGCCTCACGACTCCGCAGGTAAATGCATAAATTTATTCTTACAAAATCGACGTTTCTTTTATACAGGGTTATTTATTATTTATTCGTATCGAACTACATAACTATACAAGTATGTTAATTCGTAGTGGCAGAATTAATTATTAGTAAAAACCAATAACCGTGGTCGCGACGAAACGCTTCTGCCTTGACCCGTTTCTCCATCCTGTGGTCCATACTGTAGTATCAATTGATTCTCATTCTTGACATCTTGACAGCTGTCATTTCCAAATATCTTCAACAACACTTTTCACAAATTTTGAGTTCTTGATGGATATTTTATATGATAAACACGCTAATTTTTTTTATTGAATCGATGTATAGCTCTTATAACAATTTAAACTTGAATTTTACACAATGATTTTATAAAAGAAATGCACAAAATATCAATGATGTTTTATACAGGGTGAGTCTGGGAAGACGCCCCCCCCCCTTTTAACTTTTTTATTATAAGTAATAGAAAAAAATGGCTCATATAAAAGTTTTATTATTTTAAATATACTATTTGATGGCAGATGTAGATATTTTTTATAAAGTCAGGTTTACAAGATACGACTATCAACTTTTATTTTTCAAATGGCAACCTATAATTATTTTAATAAAATAGAAACCGCCATTTTTTTCTCTTTTCAACGATGTATTATTTTTTATTAATGTATTTGAAAAATTTCGAGAAAAATGAGATAATTTAGAAATATTAGAAATAATTTTTAAACAAATATTATAGGTGGCTATGTGAAAATAAACAAAACGTAACAATGTAAAACAATTAAATTAATGTCAAAAAAGTATACATTTGTTTGTTACTTTATTTAACTTATTTTGTAAACAAAAAAAAAACATTTTGAAATGTTTACTAAGAACGAATTAATTAATATGATGTTCGAACACATCACGTTCAAAGCTTGAAATTTTGTATTACAGAACATGGTCGTAATTTTGAATATTTGTTTTAAGTTGTTTTTGTTACTAAATTTGTTGTTTTAGTTTGCTAAGTTGTATAGCACTGTTACGTTTTGTTTATTTTCACATGGCCACCTATAATATTTGTTTAAAAATTATTTCTAATATTTCTAAATTATCTTATTTTTCTCGAAATTTTTCAAATACATTAATAAAAAATAATACATCGTTGAAAAGAGAAAAATATGGCGGTTTCTATTTTATTAAAATAATTATAAGTTGCCATTTGAAAAATAAAAGTTGATAGTCGTATCATGTAAACCTGACTTTATAAAAAATATCTACATCTGCCATCAAATAGTACATGTAAAATAATAAAAGTTTTATATGAGCCATTTTTTTCTATTACTTATAATAAAAAAGTTAAAGGGGGGGGGGGCGCCTTCCCAGACACCCTGCATATTTAACTCAGTTCTGTCGTAAATTTTGAAATCGATGTGTTTGTTTTTTTGCGAATTTTTGTACGTTAACTATTTTCTCTTTATAGGTGGAAAAACTAACGAAAGACTTTAGTATCTATCTTACAAAAGATGGCCGAATTTCTATGGCAGGAGTTACCGCCAAAAATGTAGAATATTTGGCAAATGCAATGCACGAAGTAACAAAATAACTTTAAAAATACTTCATAAAATGAATGATTAAATATTTTGCTGCTCAAATCGATATTTTCGTAATATGTACATGCTTATTTTCTTTTTATATATATTTTAATAGCAATATTGTTTGTGAACGTCCTATTATTAAGTATTAAAAATATGGTGCATTTTTTTCTTATACTCTTAACTTTATGTACATATAGTTGAATAAATTTATTATAAAAATATTCATGAGTTTTTTATTAATACCTAAAATAAAATCAATATTAACTGTTTTGAAGCACTTTCCACAACAGCTTTCAGTGTTCGTGAGATGATACTTTGTAAACGTCTTCAACGGTACATATATATTTACAAAATTCTTTCGACTACTTTAAATATAGAGATATAGACTTAAAACTTACAAAAAAAGGACCACATATTGTTTAAAATCTATATTTAAAACTAGTCAAATGAAATTTGTAAAAAATCTCACCGTTAGCGAAGAGTTTATAACATTTTTGCACGATCGAGTTTTTTTTAATGTCTCCCGATAGGATTTCCAATGCAGTAGGTTATACAGGGTGTTCCATTTAAGTGGTACACTATTGTTATCTCGAGAAGTATAAGAGATACGAAGTCGGTTAAATTAGCAAAAAAATTCTATTTTATAAGACTACTTTAATGAGCGAAACTAGAATTATTTTAGATCAGTGGTTCTCAAAATACGGGGTGCTACTTTCTTATTTTAAATGGCAATCATTTTTTTTTATTTTCTTATTCGATTCAGTAGTTTTTTCTGAATTCAACGACATCCATATGTAATATTTGAGAAAAATACAAAATGTATAATTTTTATTTAAATATGACTATGCAAAGAGCGCCATGGAAAAAACAAATAAATCAAAAAAACAATTGTTAATATTATTTATGTATTTTATCTTGTTTAAATAATAATTATTCACAACTTAAAGAAAATTATAAAAAAAATTGTAATGGACCTTTTCAATTTAAAGAGATAGAAGATATGCGCAATGGGGATCTGCGTATAGTAAGAACAAATGAGATCTATGGCGTTTGTTTCTAAAAAAAATTAGACGTAAATTGTCAGATAACTTTAAAAAATCTTATCGAAATAAGTTACAAATGCTTTTATTGAAGTTACAATGTCTAACGATGTAAATTTTCACTGAGAATACAGGTATTTTAATGACTGCAATATTTTTGACGTTTCGTTTGACAGCCCAACTGGCAGTTGTTCGCGCCATTTTCTTACTATTTGCAGCGGTAGAAAGAGATAGCCGTTAAATTGAAAAGGTCCATTATTTGTTCATTTGATTTATTTGTTTTTTCTATAGCACTCTTTGTATAGCCATATTTAAATAAAAATGATACATTATTAATTTTACATTTTTCTCAAAATTTTTGTAATAATAAAGTATTACATATCGATATCATTGAATTCAGAAAAAAATACTGAATCAAATAAGCTAATAAAAAAGGTAGGTTCTAATTTAAAATAAAAAAGTTGGGTCCCATATTTTGAGAACCACTGGTTAAGAAAATTTTTTGTTTTGTTCGTTTTAATAGTCATATAATTTAGAAATTGTTTGCTAATTTAACGAACTTCGTATCTCTTATACTTCTCGAGATAGCAAGAGTGTAGCACTTAAATGGAACATCCTATATTTGCAAATTACTGATCGGTAAGTGATGTGTATCACTTACCAATTAGGAGGCAGAGACGGTAAGTAAAAAAACAACGATCAAAGCTTACTTTAAAAATGACAACTAATTTGTCTTATATGTCTTAATAATCTTTATAATAATTTTCAAGTCTTATTTTTTTAATTTTGTGCGTCGATCGTTCAAAAAACATGTTAAGTATTGCGGTCGAATTATTTTTTGGGCTCATAAAGTAAACACGCTTTTATTATAAAAGTATTGTATTTACCGAAATCTGTGAATAAAATCAAATTGGCGCACCCAGAAATGGGTAATTAATAAGCTACGCTGACATTTGTCAATTGTCTTCTAATAAAATTGGCACCAAATCTTAAAATGTGCATTTGGAAAAATAGTGACTGTTGGTGGTTCATTGTTCAAGTTGTTCAGTGAACGCAAATATCTACTGAATGTATCCCACCCATTTATTCGAAAATTTGTAACAGTCATTTTTGTTAGTTGATTTATTATGGCATTTAAATATACTATAAAATTTATTAATTACAAAGGGATCACTATACGCTCGAGGTAATAAATATTTCTTGAAAAATGACTTTGACATAAGTATTTTTTGATGACAGCTCAACATTTTGGGGCCATGTCACAATGGGCCCGCCAGATCCAATTCTCGGGTTAACCGAAGCTTTTAGAAAAGATAAACACCCGAAAAAAGTAAATGTAGGTGTCGGGGCTTACAGAGATGATAATGGAAAGCCCTGGATTCTACCTTGTGTTCAAACTGCCGAAGAGAGAATTGTAAAAAAAAAATTAAATAAGGAATACCTTCCCATAGCTGGTGATGCTGAATTCTGTAAACTGGCAATTGGACTTATATTACAAGAAGATAATCCACGTCTTAAAGTTGGAGCTAATGCAACAGTACAAAGTATTTCTGGAACAGGTGCATTACGATTTGCAGGCGCATTTTTCAGAGAATTCGCCCCAGTTAAATTAATTTTTGTACCCAAGCCTACATGGCCAAATCATTTTCCTATTTTTAGGCACAGTGGGCTAGAAATACAATCTTATGATTATTACGAAGAACGAACTATTTCATTTAATAAAAATGCATGTTTAAGTGCTATTAAAGTAAATACTACGGGGGTTATCCAACGATCACAAATACACTAGATATAACTTCAAAGCATTTGTTTTGTTTTCGGCTGGACAGAAAGAGACAGCTAAGGATAGAGATATGTTAAGTCTCCTCACGGAGTATTCGCTAGATGTCACTGCTTTTGAAACATTTGAATTATTATTAACGAAAAGCAATTATCAAATGTATGAAAAAAATTGATATTAGTATTAGGAAAGGATAAAAATAATTGTATATATTTATATTATTTTATTGATTTTTATGGGGTTTCGTGGCCGCGTGCCTGAGTGTCTGGTCGCGAATCTGGGGAACCAGGTTCGATCCCGACCGACGCCAAATATTTCGAATTTTAAATGGCACAAAATTGACCCCTGTGGTTCACTCTCCACGTCAGCAAAGAGTGCCCGAGAGGTGACGCCTGGTATTTTAAAACAATATTGTTTTTGTGTACATGCTTATTATTATATTTGTAGTTTTTTCTAAATTTATTTTTGTGGTGGATCCGGATTTTGAAATAAATGTCTAAAATTAAATTGATCATTTGAATGCTATGATTATTTAATGGATCCTGGTCCAGGATATGGTTATGAATACAGTCCAAAATTCCCGGAAGTAAATGTCTCATGGTAGTATTAATTAATTAACTGTTTTTTTAATTAATAAGAGTTCGAATTACGCACATTTTATTTCAAAACTCACTTGAAAAAGGCAGATTTATAGAGAACTGTAAAACTTTGACCAACCAAAAATGGGCCTCAATTTTGTAACTTTAAATTCTGTCTGATTTCAAATTCTGTCGGAATTGGGTTTTCCCTACTACGAATTCTACTGCTACAAACCAGTAGAATTTGAAATCTGACAGAAATGCGATTCTTCCAATTCTTTCTCAGGATAGATTTCAAATTTGAAATCTGACAGGATTGAGATTTCCGCAATTATTTCTCCTGATAGATTTCAAATTCTACTGGTCTGGAGCAGGGAAAACTCAATTCTGACAGAATTTGAAATCGAGGTCCGAACGACTTCACAACTTCCAAACAAGGAATAAAATGTCACAATAGTATATTAAAGAACGTGTTTTATAAGACATGTTTTTTTCGCACGCGTCAAAATTTAGAAAACGAGCGTCAGCGAGTTTTCTAATTGACAAGTGCGAAAGAAAGTCTTATAAAATAGTTCTTTATACTATTTTTTATATTTTGCGCCTTCTACAATAACATTTACTTACTCAATTTACGATTATATTTGTAACCATTTGTACATTTTCATGTAAATAATCTTCCCTAAATATAAAAAAATAATAATAATTTCGACATTATGTTATTAAAATGAATTGTCAATTAACTAAAAATAAATTAGGTAAAAATGGGTTAAAGAAACATCATCTAGTACCAACCGTCTAAAACAAAAAATTACGTATCGTAATGACTTCATTATGAACGCAAAATATAAAAATACATTATAAGGACCGTAGAGACATCTCTCGACAAACTTTAGAGTAGACTTTATATATCTCTATCTTTATTTGTCTCTTTCTGTCCAGCCGAGAACATAACAAACAATAGTGAGGTATAGGGCATGTTTTGTCTAGTATATTTGTGGTCGTTGGGGTTATCCATAAAGTAAGGTTATAAGGCGTATAACTCTCGCAGGGAAATGGTTTTTTCAAAGTTGGTACTACCACTTTGTACAAGAGTTTAGTCGTCAGAGCGCCGAGGACTCCGAAGATACACGATGTCTTCCGAGTGAAAATTAGACTCATTTTTTAAGAATATATTTAAATCTTGACAAAAACAATACCTAACGCATAAAACTAAAATCCTTATATTTGTTTTTTTATACTTATTTTAAAAATTGAATATAACGACCCGAGTTTTGCGGGCGCTTGAAACATAGTGCTGCTTCGGGGTCCTCGGCCCTCTGGCGAATAAACTCTTCTCAGCTGTGTACTGGGGAGCCAGCCGAAGCAAACGAGCGGTGCCGGACGTTACTAGCTTCCAAACTATCGTTGTGGTGAAAGTTTAAAATGAGCATCCTCATTACGTCTCCCGCCAAATGCGAAGTGCGCGCTGTTATACGCTATTTAAATGCAAAGGGCATGAGCGCCGCCGCGATTCATCGCGAAATCGTTTTAGTTTATGGGGAGGAAGTTAAGTTATATCAACAACAAGATGCATTTATTTTTTTTCACAAGCGGAAGGCGGAATGAGGGCGCTCATCTTAAACTTTCACCATAACGAGAGTTAAGAAGCTATCTAAACTATTATTCACAAAAGATGACTATTCAAGGTCAGTTGTGAGCCGTCTGATATAATATTACTTGCAGATAACTTCATTGCATTTCGTATGCATAGGCGTGCAACATGAAATATTTATGGACACATTTTAACTGAAAAAATAAGAGCAATTTATTTGAAAATTGTTTCTTTCTAAATAATGCCTTTCTCAAAGATGTATGTTCTTCACTTATGTTTTTGCAGAATTGAATAATATAGATTTAACTATAAACCAAGGAATAATAATTTGATTTAAACGGCAACGCCACTGGGTAAATATTAGCACAGAGGGCAGTGTAGTAGATAATTAGGTATCTGTAATTCTACGACGTATGTCATTATTATTTAGAGTGTGTTAGAAAGTAATGTCACTATTTATCTATATCTGTCACATTACATAAATTAAATAGACATAGGTCAAATAATCTTTCTCTCTCTAATACAAAATGTTGCTAAGCTACTGCTATAAAGTGATGTGTATTCTTTCTTCGAACAAATGACCTTGAATAATCATCTTTCATGAATAATAATATAGGGCGGAGCAGACACGTGACTCAGGCGTCCTTGACGTGCTTGGAATCAGCTGATTTGTGTGCGTTTGTCATTTTGCCAAGAACAATGTCACTTTGACAAGACCAGTGTTGTGACTTATTTTAATTTTGAACTGTTGAGATGTTATTATTTTTAATTTCATGTGTTTTACTGCCTGAAAATTGTACAATAA
Organism: Harpalus rubripes; assembly: GCA_963082715.1. NCBI lineage: Eukaryota > Metazoa > Arthropoda > Insecta > Coleoptera > Carabidae > Harpalus > Harpalus rubripes. Next base: position 3,203,325 of record OY720456.1, on the reverse strand, counting down.
TAACATTTTAACAGTTCAAAATCAAAATAAGTCAAAACATTGGTCAAAGTGACACTGTTCTTGTCAAAACGACATGCGCACACAAATCAGCTGATTCCTAGCATGTCAAGGACGCTCGAGTCACGTGTCTGCTCGCGCCCTATATTAACGTTTGGCACCTCTCGTTTGCTTCACCTGGCTCCCCACTACACAGCAGTGGTACCAACTTTGAAAAAAAAAACATTTCCCCGCGAGAGCTACGCGCCTTGTAACCTTACTCTCCGGATAACCGTCGTACCTAAATAAATTTTATATAAATTGAATATATTTATATTTTCAGAGAATGCCCAACAAATCTATTATATTATTTCATGCTTGCGCTCATAACCCAACAGGAATCGACCCTAAGCCGGACCAATGGGCGGAGATAGCAGAATTGGTTAAAAAAAGACGCTTATTTACACTTTTTGATTTTGCCTACCAGGGATTTGCGTCTGGGGATCCAGATAAAGATGCTTTTGCACCCCGTTTATTTGTACAACAAGGGCTCGAAATAGGTATATGCCAAAGTTTTGCCAAAAATATGGGACTGTATGGGGAACGAGTCGGAACATTTTCTCTTATATCAAACAGCGGTCAAAAAACTCCAGAAATCATGTCGCGACTAAAAATTTTAATTAGGCCAATGATATCCAGTCCTCCTTTACACGGGGCAAGAATAGTCAAAGAAATTTTGGGTAACCAAGATTTAAAGAAGCAATGGTAGTTTTTTAGCTTAATCAGCGATTTTATGTAAATATATTTTTAATTTTAGGTTAAAAGATGTAAAAACTATGGCTGATCGTATAATAAATGTACGGGCACAATTGCGAAGCAATTTGAAAAAGTTAGGATCTAATAAAAACTGGCAACATATTACTGATCAAATTGGAATGTTTTGTTACTCGGGACTCAAAACAAAACAGGTAAATGTATATTGTTTTAATAAAATCATGAAATGTAACTATTTCTCACATTTTTCAAATCGTCGTCTTAATAACGGCAGTAAAATTTGCGAGATATATCTGCGCATTTTTGAAATATACATCAAGATCACTTTTAAAATTAATTAAAAAAGCTTTGATAATAATTTAAATTTTCGTAGCATTATATGGAATATATTGTATCTAAATTTGGTTCACAACTAAATTTTCTTTTATAATAAATGCGGTTTTACATTACGAACCCAAACTCAGAACAATTCGGCCTGTTTACATTGTCAATAAATAATTAATGTACACACATAGTTAGAAATTGCTACAAAATTCTTTCTGCCACTAATTAAAAAAATTTAAAAATTGTGGACCAAATGACAGGTGATACTAGTTCAACCGGCATTTTAAGGGTCATCTTCTAGTCCAGGTTTAGCTTCTCCAAGACCCTTTACTTCAGGCACAATGAAAAACAAATTCGTAAAAATCCAGGGCATACAGTAAATCTATCTTGCAAGACATATGGGACAATATTGACAGAAAAATTTGCAGAGCTTAGGGATACAATGCCTAATACAATTAAAACTGGTATTATTAATACAGGCGATCGGATTACTTGAATAACATTCAGTTTTTGTAAGTTTAAAACTAATCCATAATTTATACTATTCGCGACTGAAAATAACCCGTAGCCACCAAGCGGTAGACTAGCGAACCCTCCGAATAGCCAATCACACCTCAGAAAAATTACCAACCAAGTCGGCCATCTTAAATGAATGCAGCGCCTCTATAGGACATTTCAATCGCCAATAGGGCGCGAGCAGTCACGTGACTCGAGCGACCTTGAACATCTTGGAATCAGCTGATGTGGGTGCGCTTTCATTTTGACAAGAACAATGTCACTTTGACAGGGCTAATACTTTGACTTATTTTAATTGTAAACTGTTAAAATGTTCCTATTTTTAAGCTCATGTGTTTTACTGCCCGAAATTTGTAAAATATTAACAATTTAACAGTTCAAAATCAAAATACGTCAAACATTGGTTTCGTCAAATTGACATTGTTCTTGTCAAAGTGACACGTGCACACAAATCAGCTGATGCCAAGCACTTCAGGGCCGTTAGGGTGCGAGCAGACACGTGACTCGAGCGACCTTGAACTGCTTGGAATCAGCTGATTTGTGCACTCGTGTCAATTTGACAAGACCAATGTTTTGACTTATGGTTTTGAACTTCTAAATTGTTAATATTTTACAAATTTCAGGCTGTAAAACACATGAACTTGAGAATAGTAACATTTTAACAGTTCAAAACAAGTCAAAACATTGGTCTTGTCAAAGTGACATTGTTTTTGTCAAAATGACATCTGCACACATGTCAGCTGATTCTAAGCACATCTCCACTATATGTATATTTCGCATGGAACTTATTTTAAAATAAAACTGACTTTATATATTTAATCTGTAATCTAAATAAACACTTTTACTTGATTTATAGTCGAAAGAAATTTGTAGAAATTTTTCACCATTTACGTAAGTTTTATAATTTGTTTGTTGAAAATGTAAACTGGCCGAAATATTAGGGGTTTAAGCTCGTATTAATAGACAAAAACTAAATTTGTCTTAAAAGTAACAGCGAGTAACACCGTGCTTTTCAAATTCGATTCAAGGGGCTAAAATAATTCGAAAATTAAGAATGGAAAATTTTCTGACTGTCCATTAACATTTAAACATCTCGGCACAAAAAAAAAACAGTTAAACCGAAGAAATTAGGTTTAACCCTGATGGAGAACGTCTTAAGAGGTCATTCAATTCGACTGAAAGAGGGCAGTAGGGCAATAGGGGATTCCACCATTTTTTTATAATTTCATCTGAACGTATAAGTAAAACTAAGACTGTCGGTGAAAAAATTTCTATTAATAAACGAGTTATAGTCCTCCGAAGTTTGAAAATATAGATATGACGTCACTTATATAAGTTTTGTATCAAACTATTTTCTTCGTGGACCTAAATGTTTTTGAAATATATGCTATTTCTAAATTATATTTATAAAAAATAAATGAATATTATTATACTGTACAAGTCGACATGATTTATAATTGGAAATGTATTTATTTTCCGAAGTATTTCAATTATATCATTTTATTTCTTTATTAATATTCATTATTAAGCATATACTTTCACTATTTTTTACTAATTTCTCTTAATTCGATTGAGGTGTAATCCCCTATTGCACCATAAGTAGAATTATTGGAACGTCGGCCAAGTAGAACACTTTTTTTTCTAATAATGTTCGTTTTAATAAAGTTTAAGAGTTAATATAAGCCTTTTATCAATAACTTGATACTAAAGGACAATCAGAAAATTTTCCACTCACGTTTTAAACACTTGTAGAAGCAGAAGTTTGTTATTTTATTTTTAAAACTAGATATTTTCCTTAGGTTGAGAGATTAACTAATGAATTCCATATATACCTTACAAAAGATGGACGTATCTCAATGGCAGGAGTGTCTTCAAAGAATGTGGATTATTTGGCAGAAGCTATGCATAAAGTAACAAAATAAAAATATAATTAAAATTTTAATAAAACACGATATAATTTACTATAAAACAATTTTGGAAGGTGCCCAAATTGATATTTTTCTAATCTGTACATGTTATTATTATAATAATTATAATACTGCAAATGCCACTTCCGTCCAACGTATTATAAAACTGCTGCATTTTTATAGTTGTTCATGTACATCTTAACCGAATAAATGTGTTATACAAATGTTCAATAAGTCTACAGTAGCACCAATCAACCTTTGCAGAAACAAAACTGAATGTCACTGGTTGGGTTAATTACTTAACGATGGCATATCGAGATCCGAATTGTGAAGAGATTCCATATCGACCATAAACGACTCTTCTGTTACTTGAGAATGGCTTGTTTCTATTTCTTGCATCATTTCATATTCTTTACAAGTTTTCATTGAGTACATTCCAGTCTCTGGGTCTAAGCTACCCATTAATTCTACCACATCTTCATTTGATTGTGGTGCTTCTTCCAAGAGCATTTCCGTTGGTTCTGTATTTTTCTCTGGAAAATATATACTTTTCAATTTTTAAAAGCATTTTTAAATAGGTCTCCAATGTTTCAAATTTTATTCGGATTCGGAAATTTGGGGTCCTCTATTATAATTTTTTATAAAACTTCATCTAAACGTAAAACGATTTGTAGTTTTAAGAAGTCTTTATTGTTATTCGTTAAACCGTAATATTTTTTTGACATTCTGTGATGTAAATTTATAGAAGATTTTTTTTCTCAAACAGTGGACTTCGCTAATAATGGACCTTTTCAATTTAACGGCTATCTCTTTCTATCGTTGCAAATAGTAAGAAAATGGCGCGAACAACTGCCAGTTGAGCTGTCAGACGAAACATCAAAAAGATTGCAGTGATTAAAATACCAGTGAAAATTTGCATCATAGACATTTTAACTTCAATAAAAGCTTTTGTAACTTATTTCGATAAGATTTTTAAAGTTATCTGAGATATTCTGGCTTTTTTTCGTCTAAATTTTTTAGAGACAAAGCTTTGTAATAAGAAGACGTTCTTACTATGCGCAGATCCCCATTGCGCATATCTTCTATCTCTTTAAATTGAAAAGGTCTATTGGAATCATATAAATTGATCTTTTTCAACACGTAAAATATATAATTGTGAAAATAATTCTTGGTCAATAATGGGGTATTCCGGCATTTTTTAAAAAAACAATTTTTCATCAGTTCTGCCCTGTAGGATTATAAATATATAATTTTGAGTAAGAAAATACATATATCAAGTGAGATATGAATTTTTTTTTAAATCATCGAAATTTAAAATTTCTTTTAAGGCGCGCCTTATGACAAGCATTCGATATTGACATCTGCAGCGAACTTCAGTGCCTAAACACACGTGTTCATAGACAGCTATTTGCCTATTTACAATTTTTGAATTAGAAAACGTGGGTAAACAAGCAAATATCATTACAAAATGAAAAAAAAAAAAACTGTAGTAATGGCCGAGTGATGTATATGTTTAGAAAACCGAAGAAAATAAATACTATTTATTGCACACTATAAGAAAAGTATATTTTAATTAAATTTACAACTATTTTAAAGTCGAAAATGTTTTAACGCATTTTTAATTTATTTAAAATAATTGTAGTTCATTTTTCCACCAATGGTTGGCATTACTGGATTAAAAATTTATACGTTTACGTTATACTGAATCGTCTTATTACAGAGCTCTGTCTGTAGTGGTAAAGAAGGATTTTACCGGTCATATGAATAAATTATTATTACCTAATTGCACAAATATTAATAATAAACAGTTTTATTTATTGGCTAATGCAAACTACTGTCCATTATTGCAATTGTTTCTTAATAAAAACAAAATTTCAATAGTATACTAGATTTAATTTAAATAAATTTAGACAAAAACGATGAATAACTCCGAAATTATTGGTTTTAGATATAGGATACCCTTAATAACATAGAAAGATAACATAAGAAGAAACCCAACTAAATAATAAAATATAGGGTGTTCCATTTGAAAATGACGAGTTATAGTCATTTGAAATTGAATAAATTTGATTCACTTTATCGAACATCTGTATAATTATATTTTAAAAAAATATATGAGAACATAGAGTATAGTTATAGTTGTACAGTCACACTCTCGAGACTAAAGAGCGTTTCTAATCACTCATTTCAGGGACTAAAGTTCAAATTCAGCCCCAGAGAGATTAAATATGAAAAAAAATCCTGGGGGACTAAAGTAAAAATAAACAAGATGTTTCCATAACATCATATAGTTATTATGATTTATTTATTTATTTATTAGGCGTTGAGTTTAAATTTGAACAAAATTTTTGACATTTTTATTGTCAAATTGTAAGATTAATTTCTTTTACACTAATATGGTTCCATTTGATACGGAAGTGCGAAAAATAGCGTATATACCACAGGACTAAAGTGCATTCAATCTCTCAGGTGATTATTGCCCTCACCTTCGGCTCGGCAAATAAACTTCACCCACAGGATTGAATATGCACTTTAGTCCCTGAGTATATAATACACTATTTCTTAATTTTTACTATTAAAATAACTTTAGTACGCCTTTATAAAGCAAAAATATTAGATCATTTTTAGAGAAAAAACGGAATAACTTAACCGAGGAAAATTTAAAAAAATTATATGTGCGTATACGTGAATAAAATACAATTCAAAATATTTGAATATATATAGGATGTTCCATTTAAAAAAATTATGCGACAAGAACGGTCATTTCAAAGACTCACCCTGATATAAAAATATTTCACTGGTGAGGACAAGCTATGTCACACGCCAAATTCTGAATTTTAAAAATTCATCTCACTTATTTAGTAAAATTTTAAAAAATTGTATAGGACCCCATTAATAAATAAAATCTGTTCCTACGGTGGAGGACCCCACATTATTATTTTAATGACAGAAATTAAATTGATTTATTATTATTGATGAATTACAAATGACGCGTTTTGAAATAAATTTTGAAATAACAAAAATTAAAACTTACGTAAAATGACGAAATTCGACGGATTCGGCGAAGAATTCATCATGTGCTGAAACTGTTCAGTATCTTGGCTATTTTCTTGAATAATAGTCTCTGTAGAATTTACTACTGTTCCATTATCATGTCCAACATCATTTTGTTCATTAACCGTACTTTCATTAATCGCAATATTATTCGGAATTTCTGTCAACTGTGTAATTTGACTTTCAATGTCATTTTGTTCAGTATCGTCATTTGGTAAAACTCCCGAAGCTTTCATAATTTCCGCTAGAACTGACGATTTGCTGTTATCACTTTGTACTTTTTCACTTTCGATAGTTTCACTAATTTCTTCACTAATATTGTTTTTCTTATCTTCGTTTTTAAGGATGTTTGGTTCACTATCATGGGCTTCGGAGTCATTGTTAAGGGTTTTTATGTCTGATTTGGGTATCACAACCGGGGAAGAATTGCTTGCTGTTACTATAGGCAACGTTGTGTTTGAATTCATTATGTACACGGATCCAGAAGTGGTACTAATTACTGCCGATTTAGACACTTTTGTTGTTGTTGTTAAAGGGACCATTTTTATTGCGCCTTTGCTTTGAAGAGCCTGTAATTGTACCCCTTGAATTTGGACATGTTTTGTGGGCGTGCCAGTTTTTCCTTTGACCGCGTATAATTTTGGTTTTTGGCTAAGAGAATTTGACACATTTGTAATTCCAGACGCATTTTGAAGGGCTGGATTATTTATTACTTTAACTTTATCTAAATTCTTCATCGATATCGTTTTAACGAATGGTATTGTTAATGTACGTTGCAATATACTTGAAGTTGTTGTTCCCTGTGATGTGGATACAATTATAACTTTTTGTGGTGTGGATTGTGTTTTAGCTGTTGTTGTGATGACTTTTCTCGCTGGGCAAATTTTTATTGATTTTTGAGCAATTTCAGATGTATTTGAAACAATGGGAGATTGTTGGGGAACTATTAAATTATTTGTACTTTGCACTGCAGTTTTTACACTGGTTGTGTGAATAACTGCCGGTTTAGATTTGGGAATTTGATTTTCGTTTGATATGGGTGGGTTTGCAGCAACAGGATTAATTACTTTATTGCTATCTCCTGTTGGAGGCTTAGATATTGGCACTTCTGTAGTATTCGTATTGACTATTTCTTCGTCTGCTTTTATAACATTTAATTTTTGTACACTAGTATTTATTGGGTGAATAGGAGGCGGTGCACGATGTTTCATTTGTGATTTTAATAGTGCTTTTGTTTTTTGTCGATATAATTGTTGTACTCGACTAATTTTTGGTTGACCCATTATTAAATGTTGAGCTAGACTACTACTTTCCATATTAATTGTTGGTTTTCTCTTTTTATTGTTAATATCATCGATGTTGCTCTAAAAAAATATAATTTGTAAATATTTCTTAAAATGTATTACTCCCTCTGTCCCAAATTATGGTATACATATGGTACATACGTTTTATTTTATTTTAGTTCCTGAAATTGGAAGATTCAGTAAAAAAAATTCTCCTCTCGTGGCGCAAATCGGTACTAGGGAAAGCAATCGTATAAGCGCCATATTGAATAAGTAGTAGTAATTAATAATTAAATATTTAAACTTATCGCCTTCATATAAATAAGTTTTTAAACTCGGTTTGTATACACAGTCAACGAAACACAATAGACAATGTGAACTGTCATATGTTAAACCCATCGTATGGCGGCCGTCTTCTTTCAAAACCAGCGCCTCTGCCGTCAATGGACCTTTTACATTTTTATTGCACCTTGACGTCATTTTTCAATGCGCCACGTAGTGAAATTCTTACGAATTAAAGATGAGGAGGCACCATGTTGTCAAGTAAAATGATTAAAAGAATAAGCATTTATTTCCGATAAAAATTTATTTAAACAACACAAAAACTTAAATAATTTTGTCTTTAACTATAAAGAAATAATTAATAATGAAAAAAAAAATATATTTAAAAGAAAAAACAACAATTTTATTCTTGATTATTACTTTTCTAATATCAAACTGGCAACTATGCAATTATCTGTCACTTAATGTGGTGTTTATTTTGCATCTTATGGAACAAAAACCCACTTTTTCTGATTCCCATCTCCTCTTCCTCTTGTTTTAAAATATTAATCACAAGCTTTGTGTGAATTTATTTAATAAAGTTAAGTTTTTACTTTCCGCCATTTGTAATTTTATTTGAAATGCAACTGGCCTCCTCAAAGCGCAAACTACCTACTGCGCACTACATAGATGTCATTTTTGTCTGTCTCTCTCTTTTGATGTAAAAGGTCCATAGTCCTTTTCCATTTAAAAAGGTAGAAGATATGCGCAATGGAGATCTGCGCATAGTAAGAACAACTGAGATCCATGGCTTTGGTTTCTAAAAAATTTAGACGTAAAATGTGAGAAAGATGTCAAATAACTCTAAAAAGTCTTATCGAAATAAGTAACAAAAGCTTTTTTTCAAACGTCATAGAAATGGCATTTTTTGTGACTTGATTCACAAGGCAGAAATAGCTAATTTCTACGCCGCCGGAGTAGAAATAGCTAATTTTAATAAAATAAATAAATATCCATAGAAACTACATAAAATTAGCGAATAAAAAGAAAAGTAGTGCGTTTGAAAAAAAAAATTTAATGTGTTATTCGGAATAAAAGAGTCTTTGTGTGCCTCGCATGCAATGGGGTCATACCACATTTTCCAATTTATTTATTTTCTGAAAGTACATTTAAAACTACTTACGAAAATATATATTTTATGACACATAAGTTTCTAGTTTTACAGTAATAATTTTTTAAAGTTTATATAAAATTTCGAATGACGTAACAGTTTTGCGGCCGTAGTGGCATCTACCGAGCAAAAATAGAACTACTTTTGACGTTTATGTCATTGTTTTGAAACCACGCTTGAAACCAAACGTAGTCTTCAAAACTTCTGGAGTATTTATTGCCTTATACCATCTTTTCTTCTTGAGCCATAAGAATACAAACAAAAATTTTATTTTTACATCTTAACGAGTTATTCTCGTAGGACGACACAGAACAATATTGTACATCCATTGTAATATCTAAATCAAACATAAATTGTATTTACTTATATTTTTATTTAGCATATTTCGTCATTTGTACTTACTTTTTTAAAAAAATAACTTGTTGCAAGGATGTTGACGTTACTTTTAAAATATTGGTTATATAAGGTTATGTTAGAAAAAAGTGACAGATCTGTTCATGTACAGTAAAAGCACGAGTACGGGTGTGCCTCACTATCGTGTATTTGTGTACAAAACTGTGACGTCACAAAACCAAACTCAGAATCTTTATAAAGAAAATCATGAATGAAAAGTATAATAATATTAAATATTTTTGATGTATATATGCATAATATTAGGTAAATTTTTCATTTATGAAAGAAAAATCAACATTTTGTCTTTTTGGTATGACCCCATTGTCCGACTCGCTTCGCTCGTCGTGCAAATTTCCATGCTCGTCACACAAAGTATCACTTTTACTCCTAATAACACAATATACTATTATTGAAGTTAAAATGTCTAGCAATGCAAATTTTCACGGTAAATACACGTATTTTACTGATTGCAATATTTTTGGAGTTTCGTTTAACAGCCCAACTGGCAGTTGTTCGCGCCATTTTCTTACTATTTGCAGCGATAGAAAGAGATAGCCGTTAAATTGAAAAGGTCCATTTCGATTGCGACTACCTATATTTTTGTTATCGGTGTGCTGGCGTTCTGAATTTTAAGTATGCTGTGCTTTCTGTATTCCATGTTGTTTGTTTATAAAAATAATAATTTAGTGTCAAATGAAAATGTCATATTGTTTATTTTTAAAAAAATATCGGACGAATTTGTTGTTGTTCAGGGCAAGATGGTTCCATAGAAATCAAAAGACGTGTACGAGAAAAAATACGGAAAGTTTTGCGAGTGGCGGTGACCCAAAAATGAATTTATTATGTTGTCTGACATTTACGCACAATTTTGATTTATTTGAATACCTGTTGCCTGGTAACTTTATAGACTCTCGGGCGATAAAAGCCAAATTGCGCCCGCTTTTGAAGGCAAATAATATTTATTTATGTATTAAGGGCATAATTAAAGGATTGTAGCAAGGGGGAATGTTTAAAGATCGACGTGTAGCGGAGAGCTTTAATCTTGATTATGCCCGTGGCACATACATTTAATTTTGGTTCTCGAAATTCAAGAATTCAATAGGAATATTTGTATATTCGTTATCGTTATTCTGGCGTTGTTAATTTTAAGTATGCTGTGGTTTCTACGTAGTTTGTTGGTGTTGCTATATTGTTTGTTATAAACAATTTTAATTTAGTGTCAAATAAAAATGACATATCGATTATTCGAGACTGCATAAGACAAGTTACTTCTACAGAAATCAAAAGGCGTATACGAAAGTTTTATGAGTGGCGGTGTTCAAAAAATGTGATTTATCAAATTTGTTGTACTGTCAGACGTTTATCCATTAATCACGATTTTTGTATGTTTGAATAACTGTTACCTGGCAACTTTATAGGCCCTCGGGCGATAAAAGCCAAATTGCGCCCGCTTTTGAAGGCAAATAAACAAGTTTAACAATAAAATCATACATTACATCAATTTTTATTCCAATGAAGTTTAAAAAAATCTAATTTGAAAGTTTTATGTACCATAATTTGGGACAAATATAAAACACGTAATGTGTACCATAATATGAGACAGAGGGAATATAATAATTTGAATACCTGAAGAGTAGCTTTTGGTGTTGATTCTGATGGCACGCGGAAATGTACACTTTTATTTAACGTTTCAGGAATACTAGTTTGTAAGGGTCGCTTTCTTTCTGTATTGGCGGGTAAAGGCAATTTTTCATTTTCGAGGCTAACTTTATTTGCCTCATCATCAGCAATTACTGAGTATGCTGTTTGGGGCACTAATCGTGGCATAAGAGGAACCAAACGTCTTCCCTCCAAAGCCCATTCGTCACTCGTATCATCTCCAGTCATGCTAACAATCAATTCAAATTTGTTTTAACCTCCATAAATTATAAATAAAATAATTAATTACGTAACTAGTACAATTTTTTAACGCATGTAGCACCAAAAGAAAGAGTACGTACAGCTTGAACTTTTATTAAAATAATACCAACTCAATATTTGATTAAATAAAATTTACCAATGCGCAATAGTTGCAAGTCTCTCATCATTAACTGCCCTCCGTACTTCTGCACGGTGCCGTTCTTGTGGTATGTTTAGAACTGTACCTAAATCTTGTAACAATTTGTGTTTTTCTGTACTTAACCCTCCTTGTGCTCTTAGAGCACTTACAATATTACCATACGCTTCTAATTCTGAAAGTATTTTAATGTTATTGGCTAATATTCTCATATATTTATTTATAATATTGTTTACCTAATCTTCTTAATGTTCTTTTACACTCATCTTTTGTCATATCAAGAAGTATTGGCCACATATTTAGTATCTTATGGACTCATAAAAGCTTCTGAAAATTATATTTAGCAAATGACATTATTACGATATATTATTATGTGAAATATTTTGTTTATTGTTGTCACTGTCACAAATTGTTTGACATTTCAAATTGACAGTTCACTTAGCAACTAGCGACTGCAAAAATCCCTGCTTCCCGCCAAGATTATTAAGTTGGTCACATAAAACAACTAATTATTCATATTTGGCGGTATTTTTGAAAATATCTAATGTTTTATATGAAGTTTATGTTGTGTTGTATAAAATAGACTTTATATTTAAGTAAATCGAAGAATGTTTGGATGCTCGAGCATTATTTATTTATATTCTGTACATTAATGATGTAATGAAACAATTATCAATAAAAATATAAGCAAACATTTGATTAATTTTATCTATAAACAAAAAGTAAAACCCAAACTATATCAGTACACATTTTGGTCCCAATCAGGACAAAAATTTCAAGTTCTAACAATCTCTTTCACAATTATTATCATAATGCTTCAATGTATTTAAACAGGGCATTTATACAATCTCATGATTTAATAATTAATATGAATATAACATCAATATCTTAACAGTAAATGTATTTATAGCACGCTATATGAATTGTTTGTCTCTGTCAGATGCTAACTTGAATCACATTCCACAGTTGCCTTGTAATCAGTTCTAAAGCAATGCTGATATATCCCAAATTTTTATCAATCGGTCTTGTCCAACTGTTACTATTCTTTTACGGGTTTCGTCCAAATTCATAGCGACTATGCTGTGTTTTGCATCGTGGAAGGTTGCTAATGATGTTCTCCTATAAATTATTCATTTGTCAATGCCACTACCATATAATTAAACAAGCGACAAAGTTTCCTGCATGCATGCATAAAATTAAAGTAATCCATTTTAGTAAAAATTTTAGAATATACAGGGTGTAAATGAAATAAGTGCATTAAATTTAACCAGTAATGTAACTCGACGAGAGCAACAATATTTCTTAATAACTTTTTTTTCTAAGTCTTTTAGATTTTAAAATTCTTTAAAGATTTGCTGCCTATTTCGTTACCCGCCTATGGAGAACAAAGAGAACAAATGGCTGTTGCCGTATTCAAGTGAGATACAAACAGCTCAAAAATTGTCGGTTATCGGTTACACTTACAGTCACAGTAATTAATAAACGAATCAAGGGAAATAACATTATTATTAATTAATACGTAATAGTACAATTTTTAAAATAAATAAATTTTGGATAACAAAAGTATAAAGTTGTGTATTGAACCAGGCTTTTAATCACCTGTGAATAGTGGAAGACAAGGAGAAACGAGGTACCGAGACGAAGAGCAAAGCATAGTTATTAGGTTATGAGATGATTATTTATCGTCGATAAATCATAATAGTTTAAATACGTTATTCAAAAAATGTAAGTACAAATTTTTCTTCATTTAAAAGAGGTACATGAGTACCAATAATTAGTCGTCCATTTATTGTTCCCCAAAAATTTTTTAATGAAAATTTTTACAGCATTTTCGTTTGTCGAGATGTGTATTGTGCATAATAAATACACCTTCCCAAGTAAATTCAGTCTCATTAATGAACATTATGAGCCATTCCCGAAATTGAAGTCTGTTATGTGCTGAAAACAGAACTTTTTGCACATGTTATGGATATAAATGTTGCTTTTTTAAAAATTGTCATATGTGACACTCCGTATTGTGATGTGATAAAGATGTACAAGATTAATAAATGTGTGAATTAAGAACAGAATGATTTGGTGATGATTTGGAAACGCTCCGTGTAAATGCGTTGGCAACTCCATAACACTGTCTTTATGTCAACCGTGATGTCAAGTAAAATGTAGTACAGATACGAGTAAAAAAATAAATAAATAAACCATAGGTAAGTAATTACGTCTGTGTACTCGCATTTTGACAGAATTTTACCTTATAAACAAGTTTATTACTAATGTCAAAATTTAATTGCAACAATTGACAGGAATGTCAATTGCTAAAACAAAATTTTTCATAGGTATTGCTACTGCATTCAATTATCACAAAAATATTTGGAACGACTCGTCAATTTACGGGGTGGTAAAAATGCTAAAAAAAATTTGGGATTTCGAGAAAAAGTTATTAAGAAATATTGTTGCTCTCGCCGAGTTATATTACTGGTTAAATTTAATGCACTTATTTCATTTACACCCTGTATATATACTCACTCCTGATCTCTCAAAACGGAATGACAAGGCTCGCAAACTCTGACATTAAACTCAAAACCCATTATCGGAATGGGTAATCGTGCTGTCGAACACTTATCACAAACAGCCTTGCCACAATGGCGACAATGATGCTGCCGCAATCCAAGCTGCCGTTGATCCATCATAGCTCTTAGATTCCAAAAGAAAGGTCGGCCACACAACTGACAAGTGTCGGATTCTACCCAAGTTGGGGTTTCTTTACGCTCTTTTGTCATGTCCCAAAACACGATGACTCCGTCTTCACCTGCACTGATTAGTTGCTGGCTGGAGGTCAAATAGCAGAGAGCGGATACCTGTTGTGGAAATAGTTTACGTTTAATTTTCATGTTTAAAATGTTGATATCAACAGCCGACATTTTTGACTCTTCTCGTTTTGTGATCAATGTAAATGCAGTTATATATTCTTTAATATAATATTTCTAATGTTTATAATGCACAACTGGTTATATCGTCGCGTCTGAGTGCGATTAATGACATTTTTACGACTATAGATCCGATCAGAACATTCAGAATCATATTGGATTCATTTTTTTTTTCTTGTTTGCCAGGTTACTTATGGGACAATGGCAAAATTTATAACAGTGGAGGCCCCTGTTTTCATAAAATAAATTGCGCTGATTCCAAATTTTCAAGCCGCATATTAATATCTATTTTACTTCTCAAGACATTTGCGTTCAAACTTATGGGTCGATTCTGTTCACATCTGAAAGTGTTACAGACCTGTAAATATGTAAATAATGAACAAAATCGCAACGAAAGCTACCACTCTTACGTATAATTTTATATTAATCAAAAAGAATAAATGTGTTTTGTTACTTTTTTTACAGATTTATAGATCTGTAAGACTTACAGATGTGAAGAAAAACGACCCATTAGACCTAAAAATATCATTTTTGGGCAATAACCAAAAAATGGGTGGATATACAATTCTATTTTTTTTAAATAATGGATACATTTTTCTATAGCATAATAACTGAAAATGGCCAAAAATCACAAATAATGTTGTAAAAACAAAATATTCAATTGTTTTCTTCAAAACCCTCTTTTCTCAAATATTTTGTAATAATAGGGCCTGAGTGTCTGGTCGCGAATCTGGGGAACCGGGATCGATCCCAACCGACGCCAAATATTTCGAATTTTAAATGACACTAAATTGACCCCTGTGGTGCACTCTCCATGCCAGCAATGAGTGCCCGTGAGTGACGCCTGGTAAACGCCCGCACGGTGCAAATATGTCATCATTATTACCTAAATGTGCGTACAAAGCAGATTGGCACACCCAGCAATGGGTAATATGCCGTGATGATATATTTATTTATTTTACATATCAGAAAAAAATATTGAATCGAATAAGCAAATTAAAAAATTTGGTTGCCATTGAAAATAATAAAGTTGAACCCTGTATTTAAGTTAAGTTAGGCTGACCAGACGTCCTAGTTTACGAGGACGTATCCTCTCTTTGAAGGCGTCCTCAGTCGTCCTCGCGGGTTTTTACAAAGTATCCTAGTTTTTTAAGAAATCGCATAATTAAATTTTTGAATATTTTAAAATAACTTTACCAATTTTTTTTAGATAAAATGGTTCTTCATTGAAATAAATATATTATTTTTATTGTAATCATTGAAGATGGAAATATAAATATTTCCGTCTTCAATTTACAGAATTAATTATTTAGTGCCAGTTTATGTTTGAAGAATTTATTTTTGTTATCCGTATTTTTTTTTATTAAGAAAATACTTTGTGGAAATGTTCTCTATTTGTCCTCTTTTTAAAAATTGTAAATGTCCTAGTTTTTTTCGATATGTCCTAAGTGCGAAGAAAATAATATGGTCACCCTAAGTTAAGTAAGTCTACAAATATTCTTGTTTCGCTCATTAAAGTAGTCTTATAAAATAGAAATTGTTTGCTAATTTATCCGATTTCGTAGCTCCTATACTTCTCGAGATAGCAATAATTTACCACTTAAAATGAACAACCTGTATATAAAATTTGGATTTTTTAAAATTTTAAAGGTTTTCGGGAAAATGGGTATACTCATATTTGGATTTTTAAGCTCTCAACCTAACTTGGACAAAAGCTGAACGTATTTATAATATTTATTTTGCACTACTGACATTTTTAATACTTTCAAAGACTTGTTTATTGTTTTAAAATTATTCAGTTGTAACAAGAGAAAGAGATAGTGTAATATTCCTGACGATTGTTATGCTTCAGCGATGATAACAATACAGTTGAAAGTTTTTATCAATAAAAAAAATAATAGTACCTATTACCAACTGTGTAAAGGATTCACGTTGCAATGTAATAAGTTATTTTTCCAATAAATTGTATGTTTACGGTTATAATGTTTCCTGGTTATAATTAAATTAAAACAAAGACAATATTGTTTGGTGTTTTGTGAGTCAAGTAATAAATTAGCGGAAATAAAATGAAAATAACCTTGTTGTGATGACCTTGAAGTTCGTATGCAGTTCCTTGTTGCCCCCCAATATCCCAAACAATAACAGATTGATCAAAAGATCCACTATAAAGCATTTGTTTTTCTGGATCCCAAGCTAATGTCCGAACTGAACCAGAATGACCTTTAAGAGTTGTAATTACGGATGCGCCATTATTATCTAATTTCAACATTGTTATCTGTCCAGAATATTCGCCGACAAACGCATGTTTAGTTTGTGAATCAAATCTGATTTACGAATGAAAGAAAAATATTGTAGTTATCTTATCAATTTGTTATCTTAAATCCGAAAAAAAGGATACTGTAGAGCTGTACACCATGCCTCAGCAGTGTATTCTCCAATCTGACGTCCTGTTTGCGTACAGTGATACGTAAAAATTTTATCACGCCCAATACTTAGAACCCATTCGCAGTTCAAAGCAAAATAAATATCTGTAACTCTAGCTTGGTGGGCTAAATATTCTCTAGCTGGCATCATCCGATTAAAATCAGACGCTAATGTGAACTCAGAAACCGTCCCATTTTCTTGTCCAATAAATAATTGTCGTGTTTCTCTTGTATAAAACATAGAAGTTGCTCCTGAAGGCATATATTGACAAATACTCGGCCAATATTGACCGGAATCTCTTTTTAACCATACTCGAACTGTCCTAAGTGCCAAGAAAATATTTTTAGAAGAGATAAAATGATAAAAACAAAGTATAATACGCACTTGTCGTCACAAACACTAATGATACCATCCTCTCCAGGAATTAAAACAGCAGCATTTATGTCGTCGTTGCATCCTTCTAATTTTGCAAGAAGGGCGGGTTTTTTTGTTGTACAAAATTTATCATTCGTTGACTTTGTTGCTGGTTTAATTTCTGCAGCCATTGCTAATTTGACAACTCAGTTTGACAGACGCACAGCTACTTTCGAAGTGTCACATATGAATATAGCAGCAACCGCAACACAAGCGGGCAATCAGCTGTGTCCTTCAAAACAGCTGATCTCATTGCACATGTACTTTGTCCTAACTTCATTATCAAATAAAGAAAAATAGGGCTTTTGGCGCGAGTTCATAGTTTGAATTCCCTTGTATAGGTGATTTTATAGAGCACGGAAGATCACGTGATCTAACATATGTTTTGTCCCTTTCTCACTTCAGACTCGATCTTCAGCTCTGTCCCATGCTAACTTCAGACTGTACTTTCGACGCAGTGCGCATGCGTCAGTTTGAATAGCTGTCACATTTTTTCTAGCGGTAAATTTTAAGAATAAGTTTGCGCAAGCGTGGAATTTGTTGCCGTTTTGTTATTTAGCGGTTCTTGTGCATATAGCGATTGATTGTGTTATTGTTATTCATTGTAGTGTTTTATTATTTGTTTCTTTTTGTTATCTTGTTTGTTGTTATTTCTTTTGTTATTTTCTGTTGTTTGTGAGTGTTGTCACTCATTTTCAAACGATGCCAGAGCGTTGTTGGGTGCAAGTTTGTCGTCGGACTATAATATGAAACTGTTTGCTATCCCATCAAGCACCGATTATCGAGGTAATATTTAAAACCTAATAATATTTGAACATAAGTAACAAGTGACAATTTGTATAGGTAGGGTAGGTAGGTTACATGTGAAAAACAAGAGAGACGTCATCTGTGGCTCGTGGTCGTTTATGTTTATGAGAATATCACTAGCTGACATATTATCGATTACTCAAATTTGACAGTAGGTTGTTTATAAAGCCCTAAATTTATAAATTGTCAATTACTGTTGGTAATATTTGCTTTTTAAGCAAGAATGAAGACGAAGAGCATCCTGACTAATGAATATACATATGATCACATTGTTATCTTCCATTATATTATATTATTGAAGAATTCAATAAAAACCTACTTGATTCTTATTGCCTTCATTTTATTCTCATTTGATATCTTACTAAAAATGTGACAGCTATTCAAACTGACGCATGCGCACTGCGTCGAAACTACAGTCTGAAGTTATCATGGGACAGAGCTGAAGATCGAGTCTGAAATGAGAAAGGGACAAAACATATGATAGGTCACGTGATCTTCCGTGCTCTATATACGAAAAGAATCAGTATTGGGATTTTCAAGTATCAAGAGATGGCGCTGATCACATTAAACACTGGTACACTTTTTGTTGACGTGTGTCAACGTAGCATTTCTGTCAATTGTATTTCTTTAGTTTTCGTATTATTTCCCATTTATTAGTATTTCTTATTTATAATTCAAGTATGTATAATAGAGTTTTTGTAGTCATATAGTTGTAGTTTCATGTAAATGTTAACTGTGTACCACTGTTTGTAGTTCTAATAGTCGCCGCTAGTTAGCGTTTTCTTATTTGAAAATCCCAATAAAATTCTGAATATAAAATTAATAAACATTTGACATACTTGGATTTTTTCATTTACTAAAATTTTATTATTATTGTATCATTCAAAACTGTTAATAATTTTTTGAATCTGTTAATAATTTTTAAATTAAAGCATATATTTTCAAATAAATGTTTGTTAAAAATGCTTGTAATATCGAAAAAATCGATAAAACGATTTATTTTATGCTGAATCAACCAATTTTGATATTAGTTCTAGCATCTTTTGGGAAAATTATGAACTAATATTTAATAAATTTTATAAACAAATGTGTTTTAAATAATTTTATTATTATAATTAATTAATTTTTAATGTATTATTTAGTTTTATATATTAAAAATTAATAACAATTCATATTTTTTAATTGTTATTAACAATAATTATAACCTATAAAAAGAAATGACAGCTGATGAATAAACAAATACACATGATTGGAACAAAATATCAAAACTAATTTGGACAGATTTTAATTTAATACAAGCTGCTATTTAGTAAGTAAACATTTGTTTAAACAATAA
The DNA here is from genome assembly GCA_963082715.1 of Harpalus rubripes. Classification (NCBI taxonomy): domain Eukaryota; kingdom Metazoa; phylum Arthropoda; class Insecta; order Coleoptera; family Carabidae; genus Harpalus; species Harpalus rubripes. The sequence continues at coordinate 3,183,708 of OY720456.1, read as the reverse complement.
ATATGAAAATTCATTTAATTTCAGATATTGAAACCAGTTTCAAAAGTTGTAGATAAATAAATTTGTTTGGAATGAATACAAAGTAGAAAAAGCGGTTTTGGAAGATGTCCAATAATAAAAACCGGTTATTAAACCAGTTTTTGAAGTGAACTCGTTACAAAAACCGGTTGGCCGAACTGGTTTTATATACAACAAATTTATTAACTCTTGTATAGCTAGAATTATTCCATATTTAGTAATAAACAATTCTGACTCATAATATATATTTTTGCAAGGGTCCTGCAGCGTACAATATCCCTGAAACCAAATTGGTATAACAATATATTATGTATTATAACAATAAGGTACGTACATTTATATATAATAAATATTATTATTGTATATATATTATTCACAGAACTGCAAATCAGCTGACTACATTATACAACAATAAATGCAAACATTACAAATGTTTAGAGCTGTCCAGCCAAGACTACAGTTGTTTAAGGGATGAAATATTACAGGATTAAACTACAGGGGTTGATTTTTATGTGGACAAAAACTGTGAGACGAAACAAAGAAGACAAAACATAAACAGACGAGAATTATTTTCATTTTACAATGAGTATTCATGTTGACAAACACAACTGACAAGAAAGCTGTCACTTTGACAGTTGTCAAAAGAAAAATGTTATTCAAAATATAATTTTGAAGCAATTTTGTCATGTAAAATTTTGTTAAAAAGTTGATGGATTACCCAAAAATTAACTATTTTGCTTATTTAAATTCGAAATCAAATTTGTAACTAAATTGAAAATGCCATCTTTGTGCAACATCGTGAATTATTTGACATTAGTTTGAACAAGTTTGAAGTTTATTTCAGTAACCGTTGCTTTTATTAGTTGTATGTAACTTTTATGAAAAAAATAATACTTACAATTTAAAATAATGACATCAAGTAAGTATTTAATAAGAAATCGAAGTATTAAAGATATTACAAGTTAACCTTATATTTTCAGCATCTTTAAAAAACTTGGAATCAGCTTTAAAATACTTTAATCTGCAAGAATTATGTGATTTAGCTCTAAGTGAATTCCCTGAAGTCACCTGGGATGATGTAAAGAAATCTTTATTAGTCTACAGTGCCTCGTTTAGTAAGAAAAACGTTATTAAGTATCTCATCGATGCAGTTAAAGATCTTTCGAATGAAAAAATTGAAAAACGGACATCAAATTTGCTGCTCTTAGCAATTGGAAAGTCACAGAAGAAGTCGTGGATAGCTATAGAGTTATCAGACAAGATTCCAGTAACAAGAAGAGAATTATTGGACCAAATAAAAGGTGCTACAAGACGGACAGGAATGTTGGCAGACGTAAATATGATTAAATATAAAGATAGAATAGTTTTAAGCATTGGAAAGAAAGTTATTACTAAGAAACGTATCATATTTATTTTGTACTCGAACACAAATAGAAAATAAAATATTAGAACCTGTAATTGAATCTCTCGGCTACTCCAAACACAAATACTGCAAACTCAGTGGCCCAAACGTTTCCGATTTACTGACTTTACTAAAAAATAAACAATTTGGAACAAGTAGTGCTTCACAAATGGTCTCTCCTAAGCAACCTACTCCGAGAATAAAAATAACGCCCTATGGAGTAGATTTCAGTCAAAGAAGAGAAAGAAAAGACTATGCCAAGCAAATTTACGGCGAGAAACCTCCTCAGTTAACATCAGTGTCAGTTAGTTTGAGAAATGTGAAATGGACACAAGTAGGAAATTTTGATAAAATGAACGGGAAATCCTTAGACGGCGTTAAAGCTACGTTTAAAGCCCCAAACATAGCAGAGTTTTTCCAAGAAATGATTGCTATGGGAGCTGTTTCAGATCCTATTCCAGAATACATGAAATCGATTCTGAAAGCTGGTAAAAATAACTTGAAGATTGCAGAACATTAAAAATATTTCTACGAGTGCAGAAAATGACTTTTTTTCGTAATAATTAAATGTATTTATATTTTAATAAAAAAATGTTTCCATATTTGTCTTTTTTCATTTTAGAATGTTATCCACCTAGCCATGAATAAAAGACGATAGAGCTGTTGCAAGAGTACTAAATTTTAAAAGATATTGCTCTTTAAGAGCTTCAAATTTAAAATATCACGAAATATCTATTAGATATTTTACAATTATTGTAATTTGTGTAATATTTTGAAAAACTGATGTGATCTGAAACAGAATATGTCAGAGCACATACAATTTAACATGTGACAAATTATCGGCTACTTGGAGGCCTACTTTTATTTACATAAATAACGTAAACTGTTTTCCTATTGGTTATGAATGATGTACTGTATGTGTTCTGACGTCGCAGGAGTGGGGGATTGTTTTTCATGACTGATTCTGGCGCCAATCTTTTTTTTTTAATTATTTACGAAAATAACCACAAATTATTATTATTTATATTACTATGAAAAATATTGCATAAACTTTCATTTAAAATACTTTTTAAAAAATGTGAAACCGGCTCATTCTTTTCATGTTTGGTTCAAATTGAAAGTTTTATTATATGTAGAGTTGCCATGCGTCCAGGTTTTCCCGGACATGCCCTTTGTTTTAAGAAATCTGGGAGATTCAGGGGGATTTTTAAATTTTCAATTTATCTTGAAAATTTTCATATTTCCACACAAATTTGTGGCTGTATTCTGAACAAAACTTAAGTCTTAACAGAACTGTAAAAATCTGACAAAACATCTATTTTTGTTGATATATGTATGACAGTTTTAGTTGCGACTTTATTAATTATTTACAGATTTAGAGATAAAAATAGTATGCATATTAAGTGTTAAGAACGGTAAGGACAATTTACCGATCGAAGATGCTTGGAGACTGAGCGAAGCAAATTTTGTCTTCGCTGCAACTTTCGTTTTAGTTTGACAAAGACACACTTTCAGCACTTGGTATAAAAATAATTATTAGTTGTCATTTTTAAAGTAAGCTTTTATTTTCTTTTATTTACATAGCGATTCGCCTCCTGAACAAATTAAAAATATTTGTACTCCGCCAGTTATTATAGATTAATAATAATATTACAGAAAATTACTCAAAACTGCAGGCATTTTTTAAACAAAACTGAAAGTTATCGAGCGAAAAAATTCACTCCACGAAATTGAAAAAATTGTTAAGGAAGCGCAATACCATGTATATTTTGCAAAAAAATTAAAAACTTTTAAGTATATATACATTAATAATAAATACGAATTTTTAAATTAAATATATCCAGACAGAAAGGGTCAACTTCCCATTGAATAGTCGTAGAAAAAGTATAGTATACTACTCGCATGTAATGGCTATTACTAATTCGAATGATTTACTTCATTATCGTGAGTAGTAGCATACATTACATGCTCATTGAATAACATACTATTTTAAAGAAATACAATGATTGACTATAGTAGAAAATTCTTCTCAATAACAATATAACAAACACATCACATAATACCATAACAACCATTCAATTGCTACTTTGTAATTTAAATATGTGTAGTATATTAAAAGTTAGTATCCAACAAGGAATGTAAACATAGAACTGATTTAAGAAGTTTTAGTTATTTGCTCTTCTAATTATTTTAGAGCAAAATTGTATTTAGGTTTTTGCTACAGAAAAAATACTGCATCCGAATATGATATTGTTTATAATTTTTCAATTTCCGGAACCGAAAAAATAGTCGAAAACAATAACATTTTTGCAAAAATCATTGATGCCATGAAACAAAAATTTAAATAAAAGCGCAAATATCTGTCATAGATTCTTGACGTTTAAACTTATTTTGAAAACGAGGAAAATGAAAACACCTTTATTGTTGTAGTTGATAATACCTAGTTTAAATTTAAATTTGAAAATTATAAACAATAGTATATTCGGATGCCGTATATTTTCTGTAGCAAAAACCTAAATACAATTTTTCTCTAAACTAATTAGGGGAGCAAATAACTGCACATTAAGATTTTACAATTGAAACCCTTATGCTGCGTCGTCCAGGTCACCGCCCTGTATAATGATAATGAATAAGTATATGTTGAAATAATAAAAAAGGTCACAATTTAAGAAAAATATTTTAATATAATTACAAAAACATGTATTCCATAACAACAAAAAAATGTTATTTCCTATTTGCCTATTTCTTTACAAAACATTTATTTATTTAAATGCAGAGGTGAGTGCTGTAAATACTCGTAACTTGATGGTTACGTAAACCGTCAAGTTATGTCACCTAACCCTGTTTAAAACGTCTATTATACAATAATTATTAAATATTTAAGATATATGCGAAAATACACATATGAATATCAATTAATATGTAAAGTTATAACTTTCAAATTCATTCTCTGTACATATGTAATTTTATTTTTTAGATACATTAACACCAACAATTTTGCAACAAAAATATTCAACTATCAGTTGTAAATATAACAAAGAAAATTATACTAATGAAATCATCAGTAATTTTAATTACGAGTTACCACGGGAGAACACTGAAAATGAAATGCCATAATACGAACATTGAAAATTTAGTATATTGTAAGTAGATCAAATTGTTGTTATATTGCATTTTTTATTACAATTATTTATTTATAGGTATGGTAAGACATGAAGCGAAGTGCCACTATGAAGTATACAAGCAAACAATGGTGAACTAGCACCACAACATGCAAATGAATAAAAAATTAAAAATTTCTTGTAGATATAATAAGATGCATTATTTAATTGATTTATAATTTTCCTATTTATTTATATGTTTAATATTTTATTGTATTGTTTTGCTTTATTTAATATTTTTAGATTAATTTTTTGTATTAAACGATATAAATAAAACTAGAATTAAATTAATTATTTTTCCTACCATTGTTTATGTTTATACCATAAAAATAACGTCGAAACACCGTCTTAAAACGTCGTCTAAACAACGTCTAAAAATGACGTGGAAACAACGTCTTCAAATGACGTGTAAACCACGTCTGAAAATGACGTCTAAACCACGTTTGGAAATGACGTCTAAACAACGTCTTAAAATGACGTCTAAACCACGTCTGAAAATGACGTCGAAAGTACGTCTTAAAATGACGTCGCGCAGCTCCACGCTGAGACGTCTTCAGGACGACTATATTACGTAAATTACGACGTCACGGTGACGTCGAATTTAGGTCATTTGTGTTACTTGGGTAGATTAGTTTAATAGTTAGAGTCAGTCGTATTTTATTCGTTACCTGTGTGTGAATTTTATCCTATTTATTTATCAGACTTTTATTAAAATGCAAAAGTGAATATTGTAAAGAACAAGAACTTGATGATTTTAAAATTACAAGATAAACCGTCAAATTCTGTCGTGTAACCCTATTTAAAACATCTATTATACCATTATTCAATTATTAGACATGTGCGAAATGAATATACCTACGATGAAAAAAAATTAATATTAGATTACATTATCAAAACGAAATGTTATTCCTCGCTGCGAGGTAATTTATTCTGGCAAAAAATGGAAGAACAACAAATTATCGGTCGAACATGGCAGAGTGCAAAGGAACATTTTCGAAAAAAAATTATAGAAAATATTCATTTATTTCCAATTGCCACTCAGGAAAGAGAATTAATAAGAGAAGGATGGGCCGCTAGTGCAGCACCTGCCCACAAAAGGCAAAAACCGAAATGTCCACGACAAGCAGACGACATTAAATTTAGTGATCACGGAAGCGATAATACTGAGATTTATCTTATAAGCGATGAAAGTTATTCAGAAATTACAAAAATAAGAAGAGAGAAAACTCGAAAAAATAAGGTGTAGCAATAATACAAGGAGAAAATCTATGCCGATGTTTAGTTCAGTGACGAAGAAGCTAATAATGAAAATCAGTATCTTTTTTCGCACGATACTGCAGACTTTTTTTAAACTTGGGTTCTTTGGTGACTAATATGTTACATTCCACACTTAAATAAATAAATATTATGTGGAAAAAAATACTCTATTTAAGAATACCGAATGAGTATTTATGTAATGTATGTGATCGATTGGAATTTGAAATTTCGTAGATAATAAATTGAGAATTTTGTCTATATCCTCACCATAATTGGGAAGCGATACAAATAATTCAGACTGGTTATTTATAAACATGTGAGAATAAATACACCTTTTTTTTTAATTTTTTGTAATTCGACGTGGAACTGTTGTTTGGACCTATGTATAATTAGAGTTCAAAAATAAAATATTTTCGTTGAAAATAATACTTACTATTATTTTCTTCATTTATTACAGATACTTCTTTGCTTCGTTCAGCATTTTCCAATGAATTACTTAAATTTTGTGAAATTTCCACACCTGAAACATTTATTATATAAGGTACTTTAGAATTTTGGCGTGTCGAATTAGTACTGTTGTATGGACCTATGTATAAAAACTTACGATTATTTTCTTCATTTATTAAAAGTATTCCTTCGTTTAGAACAGCATTTTCTCTTGAATTACTCAAATTTTGTAATATTTCCATATCTGAAATATTTATTTTTAGACATGAGACATACGTTATGTATTAAACAAAATCAAGGTACTTTATAAAATTGTATGTACCATAAATTTTAATACAAATTTCAACAATTTGTTTTTTTTTTTTGTAAAAAAAATAATAATCAACTGTTTTATAATCAACAAAATTATGAACTTAAATAAAGAGGGCAGTGTTCTTACACAAGGCGCAACTTTTTGCAAGATCTGGCCAGAACAATCCAGAAATCGCTTCTAGTGTGCTCTTCTTCAATAAATTTATCCAATTGATGCAAAACAAACTCAAATTGGCCTAACAAATGTACCATTTGTTTCCCCCCGGTTTCATCTCGAAAAAAGTTTTCGAAGGTGGATGGGAATCCCAAAATGAGTAGGATCTTCGACGCGGAATATACTGGAAAGTCCGAGAAATCGATGTAAATGTCATCCAAAGAATACGGTCATTTTTATTTAATTTAAGTTCATAATTTTGTTACTTAAACAATTAATTATTAAGTATTATAAAACTACAAGTAAATTCATTTACTAAAAAAATTCGTTGCAATTTGTGCCAAAACGTATGAGACATACGTTATGTATTAAAAATAAAATATTTTCGTGGAAAATAATAACTTACCATTATTTTCTTCATTTGTTACAGATATTTCTTCGTTTATTTCAGTATCTCGCATAGATACTGTGTCCCACTTCGGTATGCGAAATTTCTAAAGTCCCTATTGTTTGGACCTACATACAATATATTTTAAAAATAAAATATTTTCTTTGTAAATAATAACTACTTACTATTGTTTTCTTCATTTAGTACAGATCTTTCTTCATTTTTTTCAGTATGTTCCATCGAATTTTGTAGAATTTCCACAGCTGAAGGTACTTTAGAATTTTCGCATGTCGAAGTGAGAGTGTGGTTCGGACCTACGTACAATATATTTAAAAATAAAATATTTTCGTTGAAAATAATAACAACTTACTATTTTCTTCATTTATTGCAGATATTTCCTCGTGTCCGCCGTTATTTTCCAACAAATTGATTAAATTTTGTGGAACTTTCATATCTGAAACATTTATGATTACATAAATCTTAAATATGATATATTATTTATAACTTACGCGCGTCATCATATATCTTAATCATTTCGTCATAAGACAAATGACTATAGTTGCAAATGTTGGGTAGAATATGCAACAGAAACCTCCTTCTCAGCAATTTCGGAGGTTCTGAAACAAAAATTATTAATGTATTTGCAAAGATAATCATTACAAAACATACTTGAATCTGGGTAAATTTCTTGGAAAATTTCATAAATGTCTAGCCGGTCCTTCCGCTCTAAATACGTTTTATCGCGTTTCATATAATTAATTAATAATATATCCTCATCAAGACTAAGAAACAAAATATACTATTAGAAAAACCAAGATCTGATAAAAATTAGAGCTGATATATTCTATATAAACAATTACAAATTACCTGAAAGATGCAGCTTCTTCACGCATTATTTCTACATCCTGAAAAGCAAATAATTTAAATTTTACATATTTTATGGTCATTTCATCTTTTTTAACTTACAATTTCAACCGGCAAAATTGTGACTTCATTAGAATTTTCCTCATCTGAAATTGTTATAGTTTCATTTATGTCAATGTCAGGAGTAGATCGATCATCTCGACCTAACAAATAATTATTTTATAAAATTATATACATAATATAAAATTGATTGCAATTTCATGATATTTAATTATTTTTTTTTCTTCTTGTAGTACATAAAAATATAATGCCACAGGTGAAAGTCCGAGTTAAAACTTTCTCCAAATAAACGAGATATTAAGGTCCGGATTTTAAAATTACTTCATGACGTAGGTAATGTGAGTATACCAGAAATAAATAAACTGTGGTTCACAGGTTTCCGAAAAAATGTTGAGTAAATTACAAAATATACATTTAAATTGAAATATTATATTTCATTATTAATTAACGAAATAAAATAAATTATTGCTCTCAAACAGATCCGACACACTCGAATATGTATAATATTTAGTCGAAGCGGAGCTTCACAAAGTGCACACACCGGCAAAATTAGGGAACATCAAAAAAGCTGTGTATTTAAAAAAAGTTTGAACGCTCTCTCTTTCATATTTTTTGTGTTGTTCATTCTACATGTACAACAAATGACGATATAACATCTAAATACAGCCACCTAATAAAGATTGGTTATGATTTATGGAGGTGTTAAACATTGCTCGGTCTTTAGTTTTATTGAATTTGGGTATGGGTGTTTGATTCGTGTTCACTATAGATCGACGGTTAACAATCATTTCTGCTTTTGTTGTATTATTTTGAAGTAATATTAATTTATAAATACTGATGTGAGTCGGGTAGGTAAATAAAATTTGAGTATTTATCCGGTATGTATCCCGAAGTCTATTTACCCACCCAAGGGGGTCCTCCACCATTACAAAAAATAATAAACTGTACAGTTATACTTAAAGTATAACTCAATAAATAAGGATTCAGATGAAAAAAACATTTTTTAATAATTATTTTGCTACATATTTGAAATTTGTTGTTAGTGTGTCACTATGACGTCGCACTATTGCTATCTTTCTCTCGCAGCCTAATATAGAGTTTGGTGCGAGAAAAAGATAGCATATTGACATTATAACTGAGATGCAGTTAAACAAAAACAATACTTTTTAATATACTACGAATTGCTTCAAAATTAAACGAGTGGAGGACCCCATTGTAAAACTACTACAATACATGTCTAACACATAAGTAATACACGTTTCGAATAACAAATTGTTTATTTTTGTGGTTCTTATTTTATTAAACAAAGAAAATATTTAATAATTTCTATTTTGGTTCTTTAATATGTCCTTTATGAAACAATCGAAATAGAAATTCCTGAACATGAAATACCGTATATTATTAAATATTTTTGACAAAAGGACTAAATAGAAGAAATAGTGTAAAATACAAGTTTCATAAGACATTTCAGCGCACTTATTCCCTTAGAAAACTCGCGACAAGCCGTTCGTTTCTAACAAAAACGCGTGCGCTAAATTCATATCTTATGAAACTTGAATCTTAGTACTATTACGTGACTTCAAATATTTTTCAATGATATTGAATACCCATATTTTTACTATTTATAATCACTCAATATATACCCACTTATGGGTAAATATCCGGGTATTTACCATGAAAAATAAATACCTGGGTATCTTGCATCGCTATTTATAAGTAATGGAAAATTTAGTTTATTAATTAGCCATTGTAATATGAATATTCTGCTACCAAATAAATCATCAAAAATATGATTCTTTTGTGTTCCTCTAATTTTGCCGGTCTGTGTGGTTCATACTTGGATCTTATTTATTCAAACACGCACGTACATGTCTTGCGACATCAAACTTGATCAAAAGCAAAAATCCCAATACTTTTTAAAGGGAGTAATTTTTACTATTTTTCATTACGATGGAATAGCCTATATATTATACTCACCCATGTTTAAAAGATCTGGCGAATCGTGCGACGAAACGTCCTCATTCCTCTTTTCATTATTCCTTTCTTCATCTTCTTCGTCACTGAAGACGTTTTTCGGCATATATGTTCTTGTACTGGTACCCTCTTTATTTTTTCGAGTATTCTCTCTTGTTTTTGGAGTTTCTGAATCACTTCCATCGCTTATAAGATAATTCTCAGTATTATCGCTTCCGCAATCACTAAATTTAATGTCGACTGCTTGTCGTGGACGTTTCGGTTTTTGCCTTTTGTGGGCAGGTGCTGCACTAGCGGCCCATCCTTCTCTTATTAATTCTCTTTCCTGAGTGGCAATTGGAAATAAATGAATATTTTCTATAATTTTTTTTCGAAAATGTTCCTTTGCACTCTGCCATGTTCGACCGACAATTTGTTGTTCTTCCATTTTTTGCCAGAATAAATTACCTCGCAGCGAGGAATAACATTTCGTTTTGATAATGTAATCTAATATTAATTTTTTTTCATCGTAGGTATATTCATTTCGCACATGTCTAATAATTGAATAATGGTATAATAGATGTTTTAAATAGGGTTACACGACAGAATTTGACGGTTTATCTTGTAATTTTAAAATCATCAAGTTCTTGTTCTTTACAATATTCACTTTTGCATTTTAATAAAAGTCTGATAAATAAATAGGATAAAATTCACACACAGGTAACGAATAAAACTACGACTGACTCTAACTATTAAACTAATCTGACTTCTAACAGGCAAGATTAAGAATATATATGGTTTGTGCAGCTAACAACAAGTTTACGATTTGAAGCATTTTGCAGTTGGAGGGAATTTGATATTTTTTTGACACATGACAAATTTGTTGACAACTGTGAAGTGTGACTTTCAAACAGTGGTTCAGGTTTCCTTTTTTGTATTTTGATTGAAAACAATTTATATTTAACTATAACAAAAAAATACGTTCAGAACTTTACATATTAATTGATATTCATATGTGTATTTTTGCTGCGAAATAGTTTACATAAAAAAGTAAATGAAACAGTGTCCTTTCAGAATCACGTGTTTTCAAACTAACCTCATTCTGATGACACCATAAACAAATTTAAAATGACTTTATTAGAAGATAAAAGAAAACTTGTTATTATAGAAGGTAAACAGCCTATGAAAAGTTTAAAATTTAAGCAGTAATTGAAATTTTCATACCTGTGTTTATTTTAGAAAGCGATTCCAACTCCGAAGAAGTTGAAATCAAAGACGAAATCAAATCCGAAGTAGAAAGTGATTCAGATGTTAACTCAAGTTCAGATGTAGAAATTAAGGAAGAATCTTCTTCGGAAGAAAATCAAGAAACAGATGAAGATATGCAACAAGAAAATAATGCAGGGTGGGCAGATTCAATAGCAAAGATCCTAAAAACTAAGAAATAGACAAATAGACGGTGAAATAAAAGACGAAAAATCTGACCTAGATATAAATAAAATCAAAACAGAAAATGAAGAACCTGCAAAAAAGAAACTAAGAAAAGATATTACCACCGTTCGAACAAAGCCAAATATTTTAGATAAAGATAGGGAACGTACTCTCTCTAAAATAGCTACAAAAGGTGTTGTACAACTATTCAACGCTATTAGAACACAACAGAAAGATATCGACAATAAATTAGAGGAAGCTGGACCTCTTGAACGGAAAAGAGAAAACGCTATGAAAAGTATAGACAAACGAGCTTTTCTCGACGTTCTCATGCAAAAGAAATCTGAAAAAGTCGACGGAGATGTTAAAGAAGAAACGAAGAAAACGAAAAAGGAAAAAGATTCTACATGGAATGTCTTGAGAGATGATTTTATGATGGGAGCAAAGATGAAGGACTGGGATAAAGAAATAGAAGAAGAAAGTGACCAAGAAGTCGAGGAAGAAAGTGATTCCGACTAGAAATATTATATATATTTTATTCTATAGTTCAAGTATTTTATCTCTACAACGTATAAAATAAAGTCTCTGTAGACGTCTGTTTGTTTTTTGCGTTATGTATTGGTACTTTCAGGTTTTTTTAAAAAGTCTTAAAAAAATAGTCTAATTTTCATGGAAGACATCGTGTATCTTCGGCGTTCTCGGCAATTAGACGGCTAGATTCTGACGTGGTTCATTTGCAACCGAAAACTGCCAGTCGCGGAGCTGCTGCAAGAACAGTCTGACGTCTGACCGCGATATTAATAAAAAAAATTCTAAATTTTAAGTCATTCGTTTTTAGTCCACTATTTATTAACAAAGAAAAAAATACTTCATTTCTCTGGCTTGGAACAAATCAGACGGCGCTACTCTTCTTGCAATATTTTCTAAAATGTTATCCTCCCCCTCTTCCTGGAGCATGAAGCAAAGAAGTATATCAAAATCAATTTTCACTGAAGTTTAAATGGCAGTACGGACAAAACGTAGCTTCTGACCGCTACTGCCGACCGTGGCCGCTGGCAGCGCCTGTGAAACCGTACCTTTAGGCGGTGAATGATACTCCTAATATAGAAGGTGTTAATGAATACAAGTTACAAATTTATAGGACGTATACTACTGACCAAAGTGAGTAAAAAAGCTTAATCAACATACATCTGATCTTCAACTGTTTCCGAGATATAAGGCAGTGAAAAATGAGTTTTTACGGGGTTTACCTCTGCTATCTGCAAAACTATAACTGTTACGACTTCGACTAAATGACACTTTTTGTCTACCTTTGAGAGGTCATATTCGATGTGCTTTTGTTTTTCAAGAAAAAAAATCAAATAATTGTACTTCGAAAAATGTCGTGGCGACCTTGGTTCATATATAAATTTCAAATAACATCGTAACTATTAGAAATTGATAAAAAAGTTTCATAAATTTTTTTTGTTTTTACCTTCCGTCACCTTTAGGTAAGGAAGGTATTGTCTTTGGTCAAAAAATTCGGTGGTGAGTTTTTGATGAATAAGCACGTTTTAGGGTCCCTAGAATACGATTTTACTATTTTTACGATGATGTCGGTATGTGTGTGTGTGTGTGTATGTATGTGTGTGTGTGTGTGTGTGCCTGTGTGTGACAAAATTTTCTAATGCGATAACTCTAATACTACAATTCCAAAAATTATAATTCTTTCGTATTCCTCTTCGTTACAGCCATGTGAAGAGCTGATTAGATTTTGGTTATAATTGGTCAACCGGAAGTACCCCCATTTGAAGATTTTAACAGTTTTTCTTGAAAAAACGATGTTAAATATCATTTTTTCACATTTAATGTTCTTATAAATATTAAAGAATTATTTATTCTCTATACGTTTTGAATGCATTTTATACTTCATATTAAATGGACATAGAGTTAAAAAATTATAAAAACATTAAATATCATGTATATTAGTCAGCTTTGCTATAACTCTGGAAACAGCTGCTACATTAAGAAAATAGAAAATTCTGATTGAAGGGTGTCAGTGTCAAGTGCAGTTGACAGTATGTTTATGTTATAATTTTACTGGAAATATAGGATCTTTTGTTAGAAACTTTCTGTTTCGAAATTGTATAAAATACATACAACTGCCTTCAGGTAATGTACAAGAAATATAATCTTTTTCAAGGAACTTTCTGTATGACATTTATACAAAATACATAGAACTGACGGAAGGTAATGTGCTGGCCACATCAGATTTTTTATATTATATTTATTGACAGACAAAATTTTGTTCGATCACTATCTTTATCAATTTTTCTTCGCTTCTAATACAAAATGGCCTCTTTCTCGGAAACAGTTCAAGATCAGACCTATGTTGATTAAGCTTTTTTTATTCATTTTGGTCAGTACTATATGTCCTATAAATTTGTAACTCGTATTCATTAACACCCTGTATAATGGTCATGCAAAAATGAACTAGCAATTATATCCATTATTAAGCGAGATAGCGGTTATCTTCAAATAAACAAATTTACTAATAGCGTTTTCAGCTTACAATTCGAGTGCGCACTGGTGCGCACTTTTTTGCACTGAGCGTTTTCACTCAGCTTGTCATTGAGTGCAAAATTTAGTCAGCTAATACGTTTTCAGCTTAAAAAAAGTTGCACCATGCACTGGCTCAGTGCGACTTTTGTGCACTGACTCCCTAGGCAAGTGCAATAGTGTCAGTGCAAATATGGCGGCTAAACAGCACTGCCACCGGATGAGGGCAGAACTCGTTCAGTGTGGTCACGTGATATGTTGATGTTGCACTCAGTGCGCACTTGCACTGTGTAAGCTAAAAACGCTATAAATGCAACATGGGCAATAAGATGTCATAAATTAAGAAGCGTTGTTACTTCCGCTTCCGGAGTGTGTGATACCGATTTTGAAATTGCAAATAGAACATACTATATTTTTTTATATTTTTTAAAAGTACACAAAATTTGTTTTACAATGGTAGTAAATACGTAGTAGGTACGTTGTATTATTTAAAAAATAAAATGGCGGACGTTTGAAATAGGTTATAAAATAAATCAAGAGTGTGAAATTTTGTTTTATTGGTTCCGTTGCCCAGGTAAATGAATTTATCTGAAAAAATACCATCAACTATGAACAAAAAAACAATAAAATCCTACTTGATTTTTTTCATTCAAAGTATTCATATTTCAAACGTTCGCCATTTTATTTTTTAATATCGTACTTATTTATTACCATTGTGAAGCAAATTTTGTGTACTCAAAAATATAATAAAACCTGTTTCACTTGAAATTTCAGTCATAAAACGCTTATTGATAAGACATCTTATTGCCCATTAAGTTGAAAATTTGTGTACTTATATTGAGGGATACTAATTCTATGGATCACAGTTCAAATTAGTAAATTTAAATGTGTAATATCAAAAAAAAAATAAGGAAATTTGTAGAATTTTCTGGGTTGTTGTACATATCCCGGAAAAAATTGTTACCGAGTAACAACTTAAATAGGATAGTGGTTTACCACTATGCGCTTGGCAATTAACAAAACTCGGGGAGACTGGGTTCAGAACCAGTCAGCAGCAAAATTTTTAATTTTATTTCTCAAAATAATTTTTATTATTAATGTATTTTAATTTTTTTTGTGCAACCGGACGCGAAATAAGCATTTCGCAGCCGCAATACAGTCCGCGAAATTAAATTTCGTGACAGTTGTCATGGTAGCGGCCGCGAAATTAAGTAAACAATCACTTTGACACTTGAGAATTGCATGGTTTTGTTTATCAAATGTTAATTTCATAGCCACCTTGAAAGCTAACTTTCTATTTACAATGAAACTGTTTAAAATTAATAACATTTATAATTACATATTTTTTACGGTTGCACAAAAAATATTGTGTACACCTTGTCCGCGAAATCCTTTAGCGCCCTCGAGATTGACAATTTTTCTTTCAGTACGCTAAAGAGTGATTTCGCGGCCTTGATATACAAATAATTATTTTGTGCAACCGGACGCGAAATAAGCATTTCGCAGCCACGATACACGCTGCGAAATTGGATTTTGCGACCGTTGTTATGGTAACGGCCGCGAAATTAGGTAAATAGATCACTTTGATACTTGAGAATTGCATGGTTTTGTTTATCACATGTTAATCCCATAGCCACCTTGAAGAAAGCTAACTTTCTATTTATAATGAAACTGTTGAAAATTAATAAAATTTGTAATTACATATTATTCACGGTTGCACAAAAAAATATTGTGTACACCTTGTCCGCGAAATCCTTTAGCGCCCTCGAGATTGTCTCTCGGTACGCTAAAGAGTGATTTCGCGGCCTTGATATGCAAATAACTATTGAAATTTAATAAGATGGATACCTTATTTTTTATTATAAATATTTATTGTAATTATTTAACTGTTGTAATCAAAGTGATTCAGATTTTACAAAAGCCAATGACTACGTTTATCCCCATACTTCAAGCGGTTTCAATATATTATGACTTGAAAAATCCTATTGGTTTCGTTTCGTATGTCCAAGAAGAAAATATGATGAATAACCTTGACCATAAACTAGACAAATAATTATTGTATTAATTTAGTACAAGTATTTAGTATTATTTTATTCAGTGATTCAAGCTAAATCTGTTGATGTATAATTTATTATTATTATTTAATGAAAATTTTATACTGAAAATTGCAAATGAAAAAAATCCAAGTATGTCAAATGAAATGTATAAGATATTAGCGATATATTATTGTTATAGTTTATTAATTTTATATTTTTATACTCAGAATTTTATGCTGCTTCTTTTCGTATATAACAAATTAAGCTTTTATGAAAACTTAGCTAAGAAAAGTCAAGATAAACCATTTTATGTGTCATGTCAATGTTATTAATAATATTTTTTATTTATTTTGTATTAAATGTTTATTTCTATAAACTATATTATTAGAACAATATTTTTAATAAGTTATAGTTAATAATTATTATTTATAATATTTATAATATTCATAAACAATTAAATAGTTTCTATAATATATACTTGTATAGGGTACGGAAGATCACGTGACCTATCATATGTTTTGTCCCTTTCTCACTTTAGACTCGATCTTCAGCTCTGTCCCATGCTAACTTCAGACTATACTTTCGACGCAGTGCGCATGCGTCGGTTTGAATAGCTGTCACATTTCTAGCAAGATATCAAATGAGAATAAAATAAAGACAATAAGAATCAAATAAGTTTTTATTGAATTCTTCAATAATATAATATAATGGAAGATAACAATGTGATCATATGTATATTCATAAGTATTACGATCAGGATGTTCTTAGTCTTCATTCATGTTTAAAAAGAAAATATTACCAACAGTAATTGACAATTTATAAATTTAGAGCTTCATCAACGACCTATTATCAAATCTGAGTAATCGATAATATGTCAGCAAGTAATATTCTCATACACATAAACGGCCACGAGCCACAGACGTCGTCTCTCTTGTTTTTCACATGTAACCTACCTACCACACCTACCCTACCTATACAAATTGTCACTTGTTACTTATGTTCAAATATTATTAGGTTCGACAAACTTGCACCTAACAACACTCTGGCATCGTTTGAAAAAGAATGACAACACTCACAAACAACAATAAAAGAAATAACAACAAACAAGATAACAAAAAGAAACAAATAATAAAACACTACAATGAATAACAATAACACAATCAATCGATATCTGCACAAGAACTGCCAAATAACAAAATGGCAACAAATTCCACGATTACGCAACTTCATTCTTAAAATTTACCGCTAGAAAAATATGATAGCTATTCAAACTGACGCATGCGCACTGCGTCGAAAATACAGTCTGAAGTTAGCATGGGACAGAGCTGAAGATCGAGTCTGAAGTGAGAAAGGAACAAAACATATGATAGGTCACGTGATCTTTGATATTTGTAAAAGAAATTAAGCATTTAAGATTTGATAGTTTGTTTATTCAGTAATAGATTGCAACTGTTTAAAATCCTTGAAAAGGTAGAGCAAGAAAATCATTAGAAAATAAAATTTAATGATACGTTGGGCTTGTAAGTTCCTTTATTAACAATTACATCGAGGTTTATTGAGGACGTTTCGGCTTAATATGCGGCCATCATCAGCTACAATACATTACATCCGAATTATTGGTAAATATAAAAATCGGAAACTAAGTCACACTTAACAGAAAAAAAAATTATATTGTATATTATTAAATTGATGACGTCAGACAGATGATCGTCATCATCGACAATTTTATTATAAAACATTGTTGTTGTATCTATATAAAGTATTATAATTTTTTTTCTGGTAAGTGTGACTTAGTTTCCGATTTTTATATTTACCAATAATTCGGATGTAATGTATTGTAGCTGATGATGGCCGCATATTAGGTCGAAATGTCCTCAATAAACCTCGATGTAATTGTTAATAAAGGAGCTTACAAGCCCAACATATCATTAAATAATAATCTTCAGTTCACCACATATCCCATCTAGAAAATAAAATGTTACATGTAAGTTAAAATTCCGTATGTCGGGGATAGTCCGTCACCCGCCTGTAAATTCGTCAAGTGCAACACAAGCTATGCTGCGTACCGAAGTTGTAGGACCAATCGAGATATACGTTCATTTATTTAAATAATTATAAACTGTGCACAGTTCATGTGAATATTATTGTACGAATCTAGAGATAAAGGATCATTCTAGGTGGTACATATAATGTTTTGCATAAGAGATTTACTTTTACGAGATTTCTCTGCCTTTAAAGTTGAGGTAAAATTTCCTTGGTAAGAAATACACGGCGAATAAAATTATGTTCTCAGCGTTATGAACTGTTTGAATTTGGCGCCTAAATTTGACCGTTATACTTTTCTGGTCTATTTAAAATAAATACCTTCATTAAATCATATTTTGAAAATATAATACTTAGAATAAAAGTTTCATAAAAAACTAATTTGTAGGCTACTGTTTATAATTCTATTATACACAAATTTTAATTAGAGGTTATTGACCCCGGATCGACTAGAGAAACGAAAAGGGCGCGAGTGGTCATGTGACTTTGCTGTCCTTGATAAACAGATATCCCTCATAACTTTGGTCGCAATCATAAGGGTCAATATTATTAATAAATTATTTTTCCGCTAGATAACGAAGTTGCACATCACGACTTAACGATTTAAAGAAAAAAGACATTGTTGATAAAAAGTTCAAAAAACACAAATAAGGTGGCACAAGAAAACTCAAGTAAAAAGTTAATAATTAATAAGAAATACATTTAAATTTTCTATATAATTATTTATTTAATATCCTTTAAATATATGCGCACTACACATTTTAGAAAAAATATATTATTCATTTTTTCTGCGGGAAAAATGTGAATCCATATCTTTACTAGATCTTTGTATATTATTTACGTTAGATTTTATTCTACTTTCTACTGTGCTGTGACTTGCTGATTTCATCAGTTCCCTGCTCAAAAAATCTGGATTATATTCCTGTACTTTTACTTCTTTTTCACTTTCATCTCGATATTTGGTAATACTCTGCATCATTTCTTGTTCTCTCAACGCTGCATTTTTCATCATTTCCCTCCTTATTAATTCCTTTTCTTCCTCAGTTAATCTAGATTTGTAATCTTTCTCGGCTCTTGGTTTGGCCTCCACTTTTGGTTGTTCTTTTTTCATTTCTATTTCTCTTTTATGGTTATCTTCTTTAGATTTCTGTTTATCTTGTATAATTTTAGAGCCGTCTGCTTTAACTAATCCATAATTTCTTTTTTTCTTTAACTTTTCTTCGTCTTCATCGCTATCCAAATACAATCTACTACTAGCATCATCAATAACGACTGAAACATTGCTGGCTTTTTCGGCTTCGCGAGATGGTGCTTTTTTAATTTCTTCTTTTTGACATTTTGATCCTTTTGTTGCAGTAGTAATTCGAGTAACTCTACTAAAAGCATCATTAATAACGATAGAACCTTCGTCGAATTTTTCAGATTCGGGAGATGGTGTTTTTTTTTCTTTTCTTTTCGATTTTGAACCTCTTCCTTCATTTTTGGTTTCTCTTCTATCATCTTCTCGATATTTACTTGTACCTTCTTTTTTTCCAGGATCTTCAGCATATTTTTCTGCAGATTTTCGAGTTTCCCGTCGTCGTCTGTGATGTATTTTTTCATCGTCTGGTGTTTTACTTTTTATTGCGTTTTCCACTCGCCTTTTAGAACTTCTTTTTCTATGTTCACGTTCATCTTCAGCTTCATTTTTTTCTTCATATTTTTCTTGGTGACGACTTTTTCTTCGGTTCTCATTTTCTTGATATTTATTTCTTCTATCTTCAGATGGTTTTCTGTGGTGTCTCCTTTCGCTTTTCTGCCGATGTTTTGCTTCATCTTCTAAATCTAAATATTCCTTGTTGCGTCTTACTTCACTTTTCTTCCGATTTTTTGTTTCATCTTCTAAATCCTCTTTGTTGTGTTTTCTTTTGTTATCTTGGGCTGCCATGTTGTATCTCCTGTCACTTAAATTTGTGTAACTATTATTTGTTTCTTTTCTTGTGTAAGGTTTACGTCTATTTTGCGAACTGTCATCAGTGTCAGATTCGTTACTTGAATATTTTCTATTTTTCCATTTTCTTAAATTATCTCCGTTTGATTTTCGTACAAATGATTTTGAATGTTCGGTACGCGATTGTTTTGATGTTTTATTTTCTATTTCATCTTCAGAACTAGAATTATATTTTCTCTTATTTGAAGACGTATTTGGTTTATCGCTATCGGAAGACGAGTCATATTTTTTTGATTTCTTTTTATTATCATCTTCACGTAAACTAAGTATATCTTCCAAATCGGATTTGGTTAATAAATGTCTAAATTTCATAAATTTATAATTTAAAAGTTGATCTAATTCATCGTCATCTGAAGTATTCGTATTTAGATTATTTTTCATTTGCGCATACTTTTCAGATAATTTTCTGTCTAAATTATCATCTGAACTGTCCGTATCACTGTCAGTAACTCTCTTACGTTTCTTGTCTTTCTTTTTCTTCTTCTTTGAATTCTTAATTTTTAAAACTTTCTGCAATTTCTTTAACTGAACTGGATTTTGAAGAAGCCTTTGCCTTGCTTCTTCTTCACGTTTTTTTATTGCAATTAAAGGATCTTCCTGTAATTTTTGTGCTAAATCAACTTGTTCGCCTAATTGCTGTCGTTTAAAATCTCGAATGGAAGGAGGAATGCATTCGTGTTCTACATGATTTTTAGGTGGATGAGCTGCAGACTGACTCTTTTCTGTAGCATTCAATTGTTCTAAACTTTTATCTACAGATCGTCCCAGTAAATATTCTTCTCGATCAACCGCACCACCAGGGCCCTGATAAAAATAAAATTAATATAATGATAAAATTATATATTTTGAGTTTACCTTGTACATCCAATCCAGTTTCTTTTCTTCATTATTTTGTGAAAACATGTTTAAATCATATGGATATATTTAATAATACACTATATACTATTACTATTTCACTATACTCTATTATTTTTATATAAAATAAAAGGATTTATTTCATTACATTTATTTACAAAATATAAATAACCTCTTTCATACAAACGTCAAATTCGTCTCGTTGGTTATGTAGTCTGAAGCTAGACGAAAGCTTTTTTCTTTTTAGTTCGCCCAAACAATCAACAGATGACTATACTAGGATTGATTTGAGTTTTTAAAAGGAAATACATGGCAAATACCCACATACCTATTAGACTAATGGGTCGATTCTGTTTACATCTGTAAACCTTACAGATCTGTAAATTTGTAAATAATGAACAAAATCGCAACGAAAGCTGCCACTCTGTATAATTTTATATTGATCAGTAAAAATAGATGGTTTTTTGTCAGGTTTTTACAAATTTACAGATCTGTAAGACTTAAAAATGTGATCAGAATCGACCCATAATACTTAATAGGTATATGAAAATACCCAAATCTAACTTTAAGAATGTTTATATTAAGTTTGTTTGTTTCGCTACTTTACGACAATGGTTTATTGCCACGTCCATACATAGTATATGGAAACGGCAGTAAACCGCAGACGCAGAGTATCGAAACGAACAGACCTATTAACTTTCAAACAAACATGAGCATTTACTCATCTTATGGCAATAGAGTCTTCAAGTAAAATCAGGTAAAATGAAATTTTTTGGGTGAGGAATTAGCATCACACATTAAGAGAGAAATAGATCATAAAACATTTCGTTGCATCTGTCGTGCAGGGTTGTTTGTACTGCGTAACCATAGCAACCATTACTTCTAAGCAATGCCGCTCGATGGACAAATTGCACTTGTGTAAGTTAAACATCTATTGGCGGATGTTGCGATGGGGTCACCTCGCCGTGGTCGGTACTATACTTAAAAGAGACCGAGTTGGTCGAGGTATTTTATAATTTTGTTTAAATTTCATGGATATCGCTACAAATAAGCAATATGTATAAAATTTCACATTCGATTTTACAGGCTAACGAATTCCACTGTTTCAAAGTTCCATAAAAAAATTATAAATAGTGGAGGACCCCATTTTAGTGATTTTAAAACGTACTTTATACAGCAATGGGCTACTTGCATGCAATTTTTTATTTAATATTTTTGAAGAGACGATAAAAACTTGCTACTCGTATTTTTCCTTTTGGCAAAATTTTCATTAATTGGCCAGGAAAAAATAAATGAAATTTTAATATTTAAATTACCGCCGTGTATGACGTAGAATTACGCCGAACCAATGAATGACCGTAAAGCAATAATATCAGTATGTCTAATAGCAACGGCATGTGCGAGTAATTTAAACATGACAGATCATCTGTTTGACGTTTGAATAATAGATTGAAGGTTAATATTTTCATTTGTCATTTTAATCTTGTACGAGTATAAGCTAAGTTAAAATTCTTCAAAATCCTGCTTAACAAATCGAAATACGTAATCAAAGTAACAGAAACCACGCAAATTGTAAATAATAAAGAAGAGAGAGAGTGACAGAAAAATTAGCCAATGTCAAAATCAAATTAAAACTCGCACTCGCTCGCCATGGCCATCTACAGCTTACATTCTTAAATATGCATCTCTGTCTCCAGTTCAAAACAATGACGTCAAAGAAAATCTTCGTTCTTAATTTATTAAAAAACATATTTTTTTTAAATAAAATTTATATTTTTACATACGTTTTCAACTTTACTTTAGGTATTTAGTGATAGATATCAGATTTTCAGTACCACATAAGTAGCCTATTCAGTTTTCAAATATTGAGTAAAAGTCAAGATAATATATTTCTTTGTAATAATCTGTAGACAAACCACTTCTCCGCCTCTGCTTTATCTGGAGGTGGAAAGCCTGACTGGACCGCGAATCGCGAGAAATCTCACCGTGACAGTACAATCCCGAATCCCGGTCGTGAAACACAAACCTCGTCTTCTTGATATACCTTAAATAACACACCCGCGTGAGTGACAATGTGTTGAATGCATCAAAATATGACTTACTTGTTCTAGTTTTGAAAAAAGGAAAGTGTTTAGCAAAATGTGGGTGAAAATATTACTCGTAGTTGTGTGTGTCATACAAGCAGGAAGTGCGTTAGGGTAAGTTCAAAAGGTGGAAGGATGGAATGACATCATTCGGATTTATAGATTTTAGATAAGGAGGCGAAAACTGTAGTGTCTTGTCAAACTGGATTTACTCAGTAAAGTTCATACACATACAAGTTGTTATTTTTTGTTAAATAAATATAAGACATGCATTTTTGCAGAATAATGTCATTTATATTTTCGGAGACTTGAATTAGCGATCAGACAAGAAACATAACAAATTAAGGGTCGGTATTTCCATGTTCGGATAAAGTGCTGGATAACTTATTTGTCGGATAAATGAACAATATCGCATCGAAAAATGACATTCAATATAATTTACATCATTTATGAATTTATTTCGATGCGATATTTTATCATTTATCTGACGGATATCCTGAACTTTATCCGGAGATGGAAATACCGACCCTTAATATCTAAACAAGTCCATAAAAATTAATACGATTTGCAAAACATTTGTGGAATGTACTTTTTTATATTATATACCCTTCATCTCCTTCAGCGATTTTGCCTTTATCTCTTCCAAAATTCGAAAACGTCATCTTTTCAATGTTCTCTAAACCTCTAGGAATAGGAAAAAGTCACAGGGGACCATATCTGGTAAATACGGTGGCTGCCGTGGCTAAGGCATCAAAACGGTTTTCAACGAAAAAAAAAAAACGCGAATGAGTTGTGAAGTAGTGAACACCGATGTCAACTAGAACCAAGGACGTTAACGTCCTTGACTATACTTCATTTCACGTATGAAAATAGTAGATGGCGCTTGAGAGCCGAGCGTTTTTTCATGCATTAAATATATAATTTAAATTCCTAAAACCAAACTATGTCAATAATAAATATTTTTATACGTAAAAATGTACAAGGCCTGAATATTAAAAATTATATCAAAACATGGTTAAACATCACTTAAATCTGTAGATTTTAGTTGATGACTGACAACTGACACGTGTTTTTTTTCATTTTTGTGAATTAGGTTTGCATTCTGACCAATCAAATCAATAGGGCGCGAGCAGACACGTGACTCGAGCAACCTTGAAGTGCTTGGAATCAGCTGATATGTATGCGCGTGTCACTTTGACAAGAACAATGCCATTTTGGCAGGACCAATGTTTTGAGTTATTTTAATTTTTAACTGTCCAAAATTTATTATTTATAATTCATGTGTTTAATGGCTGGTTTATGATGGATTTAATCTCTTCCAAAATTCGAAAACGTCATCTTTTCAATGTTCTCTAAACCTCCAGGAATAGAAAAATGTCACAGGGGACCATATCTGGTAAATACGGTGGCTGCCGTGGCTAAGGCATCAAAACGGTTTTCAACGAAAAAAAAAAAAAACGCGAATGAGTTGTGAAGTAGTGAACATCGATGTCAACTAGAACCAAGGACGTTAACGTCCTTGACTATACTTCATTTTACGTAAGAAAATAGTAGATGGCGCTTGAGAGCCGAGCGTTTTTTCATGCATTAAATATATAATTTAAATTCCTAAAACCAAACTATGTCAATAATAAATATTTTTATACGTAAAAATGTACAAGGCCTGAATATTAAAAATTATATCAAAACATGGTTAAACATCACTTAATTCTGTAGATTTTAGATGTTATTTTTTTTTCATATTTGCGAACTAGGTTTGCATTCTGACCATCAAAGGGCAGAAATCTAAATCAATAGTGCTTGGAATCAACTGATATGTGTGCGCGTGTCACTTTGACAAGAACAATGCCATTTTGGCAGGACCAATGTTTTGAGTTATTTTAATTTTTAACTGTCCAAAATTTATTATTTATAATTCATGTGTTTTACTGTCTGAAAATTGTAAATTTTAAATAATGTTGCCAAATTGATTGAATATGACTGTCAGTACATTTTCGGCTTAATCAGTATATTTGGCAACACTGATTTTGTTAATAACTCTGAAGTTTATGCCAAGTCGTTGATATGGTTTGATTGGTCTGTGGTTCTACTTGACACCGGTGTTAGAACCACGTTTGGTTTCGACATAATAGGAGACTACAGCGCAGTTGATTTAAGAGAAAAAATATTGAAAGCATATGCTTAATAATAAATATTAATAATGAAATAAAACGACATAATTGAAATACTTCGGAAATAAGAGGATTTTTGTTATAGCAGCTCGTCACTCATATGAAATCTATATATATTATTTTAATTGGCGACTCAAAGACGGTCTATAAATATATAACGAATACCCAGTTAGGGGCGAAGCCTACTACCAATAGTAGTAGAGAAATTCAAATAGCGGAGGCGTGGCTATAAGTCCAGTAGTGCAATTATCAAACAGTTTTTATTTGAATATAAATATTTTGCATCAAACTTAATAATTTAAATACATTTCCAATTATAAATCATGTAGACTTGTACAGTATAATAATATTCATTTATTTTTTATAAATATAATTTAGCAATAGCATATATTTCAAGAACATTTAGGTCCACGAAGAAATTAGTTTGATATAAAAACTTATATTCGTGACGTCACAATTATATTTTCAAATTTCGGAGGACTATAACTCGCTTATTAATAGAAATTTTTCACCGGATTTTCACCGACAGTCTTAGTTTTAATTATGCGTTCAGATGAAATTATATTTAAAAAATGGTGGAATCCCCTATTGCCAAAATCTTCTCCAACATTTGCACCACTTCACTGCACTTTGTTTCGTCATTTTTAAATAAAGAATAAAAAACTAAAGTATAAACAATGTTTAACATAAATGTAAATAATAATTATTCAATGACTCATTTATTATGAACCGTTCGATAGCTCATACAATAATGACGTACGTACGTATATTTATCTTATTTGTTTATTATATTGCCTTTCTTTTGAACTATAACGACAAAACAATCCTTATTTTTTGGAGATATTAACACATGGGCATGACACGAGCATTCAAACTACTATCTTATCTTTGCAGTTATGTTTCGCGAACAGGTTTATTTTTAGCCATGATATTTATTTGAAAAAACTGATTCCTTGCGCCAAGTATTCCGAACATCTAACGATGTGACATGAGACTGTACTTGACACACAAATTTAGAAGTCAGCTGCAAAGTTGCAAGATGAATCACAATTAATGTTTATGAATGGTATTGTAAAGGTAGTAAACATAGACAATAAACTCCTTAGATGTACGAGTACATCTGGCCTGAGTGTTTATTAATTGTAAATTCATTGTTTCAAAGATAATTTTAATAATGTACTATAAAAATATTAAATGATGTAAACTTTATTCAATTCTAACTAACCCCCATGGGAAAATCCTTGCAGCGCCACTGATTTTTCACTTTTTATGCGAAAGTCATCATCCTGTTTATAAACACTTCTTTTGCTATATAATTAATTGGAGATTTCAATTATAGTCAACGTTATGAACCAATAATTTTGTAAATAAAAAGTGACAACTACAGTCCACACCTATTGCGTAATTGTATATTATTTTAAATAACCAATTAGAAGCAGAAAAACATATCAACAATAAATTAATGAAACAAGTGGGTAGTTCGCAAGATTATTAAACATTTCTGTCTTTGTTGAAATATGGGTTTCATAGTTGACCAGTTGTTATGCTTGAATTATTTTTTATTAGTATGAAAATAGATTTCTGTAGGTATATTAATAAAATAAGTAAAATTTAAAAAATACCAGAAGAAACTGGAAATAAGTCTGGCAACTTCGCCATTAGATTCTACGGACACAATAGACCTTTTCAATTTAACGACTATTTCTTTCTACCGATGCAAATAATAAAAAAATGGCGCGAACAACTGCCAGTTGCGCTGTCAAACGAAACGTCAAAAATATTGCAGTCATTAAAATACCTGTATTCTCGGTGAAAATTTGCATCGTTAGACATTTTAACTTCAATAAAAGCTGAGTTATTCTTACTATGCGTAGATCCCCATTGCGCATATCTTCTATCTCTTTAAATTGAAAAGGTCTATTATACTCTGTTCCATTTAAGCCATTCAGCAGATGGCGCTGACATCAGCGCCAGTTTGTAGTAGCCGAAATTACATTGGGTAAACGTGTCCCTTGTCTCCAATTTCAGCCAATCAGAGAGTTCAATACTATGCCCTATTCTCTGCAATACTGAATGGCTTAAATGGAATACAGTATAGGTACATATTTTATAAGTAGGAATACAAATTTTCAAAAATTTTGAACCTTGGATCAAATTTCTACAGCAAAATAACTGAAATGGCCGAAAATCGCATAGAATCTAGTGTGATCCAAGATTTTTTCAAATTTTGGTCATTTTCAGTTTTACTAAACATAGAACAAATTTTCTGTAATGAACCTTTTCAATTTAATGGCTATCTCTTTCTATCGCTGCAAATAGTAAGAAAATGGCGCGAACAACTGCCAGTTCAGCTGTCAAACGAAACGTCAAAAATATTGCAGTCATTAAAATACCTGTATTCTCAGTGAAAATTTGCATCGTTAGACATTTTGATTTCAATAAAAGCTTTTGTAACTTATTTCGATAATATTTTTTAAAGTTATCTGAGATATTCTTACATTTTACGTCTAATTTTTTTAGAAACAAAGGCCATAGATCTCAGTTGTTCTTACCACAGTTCTTACTATGCGCAGATCCCCATTGCGCATATCTTCTATCTCTTTAAATTGAAAAGGTCCATTGGTGTATTTCTTATGCAATTTTGACCATCGAATGGCGAATTCGCTGGGCATATGTAAATAATTGGTGAAAATTTTGGAGATTTTGTAGAAAATGGTTATTGTATACAAGGTGTTAATTAAAAAACGGATCATCCTATTTAAGATATATTATTTGCAACACAACATATTTATGGATACATGTTAACTGAAAAATGAAATGTACTGTATATATTCTTTTTAAATAATGCTTTCTCAAAGTTTTATCTTCTTCACCTACGTTTTTGCATAAAATAAAAATATAGACTTGACGTAAACCATAAAATAATAATTTGATTTAAATGTCAACGTCAATGAATAAATATTTGTGTAGAGGGCAGTGTAGATAATTACATGTTTGTAACTCTACGACATTCGTCACTGATATTTGTAGTGTGTTTGAAAGTAATGGCACCATTTACGTATATCTGTCACATCACATAAATTAAATAGACATACGTCACAATCTTTCTCTTTCTAATATAAAATGTTGCTTTTGCTTAGTTGCAGCTATAAAAAAGTGCTGTGTATTCTTTCTTCGAACAAACGACCTTGAGTAGTCATCTTTCGTGAATACTGTACTATATCCGTTTTAACGATAGAGTGGTGGGAAGATAGGTGCATTGGATAATACCCCGATATTATCCAAACAAAAAGATTAAACTGCTGCTATCTTCGCACCACTCTGTAGTTAAAACGGATAGAGTACTGAGATTTTCAAGCATCAAGAGATGGCGCTGATCGCATTAAATAATGGTCAATTTTGTTTCTTTAGTTCGTATTATTTTCTTGTTTATTAGAATTTATTATTTATAAATCAAGTATGTATAATAGAGTTTTTGTAGTAATATAGTTGTAGTTTCATGTAAATGTCAAATGTGTACCACTGTTGTAGTTCTAATATTCGCCGCTAGTTAGCGTTTTCTTATTTGAAAATCCCAATAGTATATAGATACATAATTTACTTTAAATATTAATCATATTAAAAAGCAAAAGTACCGTACTTAGAACAGTTTGTCATCCTACGTAAATGTACATATCCGTATCTTAAATTTTTAAATAAAATAACAAAAGATCTCACAACTTATCTGATACATATTCACACTTAATAAACAAGTAATAATTATCATAACATCTCTACAATGAACATTTTTTTGCAAGGAATCTAATTTAAAATTATAATCCATCACCATCTATGCAGACGTCAAAGTTGCTGGCCGAAACCTCCTCAAAATATTTAAATGATAATGAATTCCTGCGCCCACGCAATTCTACGCCACTGGTATGTCCACTGCCCACCGGCGAGTTCAAATAAGGAGTGGATGTCAAACACAAGAAACTTAAAACAGATCCAGCACTGTGGACTTCGGTTTCATTTGAAAATCACTTTCTCAATATGTTCTCACAATTAGTGAATGAACTTTTGATGTTTATAGATTTGAGGTTATGCAAGAAATGTTAAATTGGGCGGGAATTGTAAGGGGTTATGGGTATTTTGTTTTTTTTTAGAGAAAGCGTGTGTTTCTGTGTTTTATTTTTATGATTCAGGATATGGAGAAATTTTTCTTATTTATTACTGTATGATAATTTAATGATTGCTGAAACGTTTTTCTGTTTGACTTAATAGGAAAATGAATTAAATATTTAAACCTAGTTGTTTTATAAGGAAAAGAGTTGTTGCTTTCCTTTTTGATTTATATTATTAACATGAAATATTGAGATATGTATCAGATTGCATAACGAAATTTAATATTATTAATTATTGCAATAAGGAACTTTCATTTATATAATAAACCAATTTTTCCTTTTCCCTATATTACGTACATATAAATGTATACGAGAATTGTTAACGAGTTATAATTTTAATCACAGTACTATGAAAAACAATACCATCTATATTACACATTACAATGTAAATATGTATTTCTAAGTATTCCACGGCATTGAGATTAGTCATGGTTATTGGTGAGTCGTTTCAATGTTTGAGCTTGAATTTCCATTTTCGGATTGGATTACAATATTATAAATCACTGTAAAATTTATAGTGTATAGCAAACTCAAAACGACATTGATTTTTTCTTTAATCTACGTAATATTTAGATTGACAAATGTTTATGCATTTATTTGAATGCACCATGTAAATTTAATGTAAACGACGCCACTGCTTTTTGTAAGGTACTTTAATAATCGGAGAACTATTTTATATATATATATATATATATATATATATATATATATATATATATATATATATATATATATATATATTTCTCAAAATTAATTATAAGTTATGATTAATGTAATCATTTTCTATCTTTACATTACAAAAATATTGAGAAAAATCCAATAGACCTTTTCGAATTTAAAGAGATAGAAGATATGCACAATAATGCAGATCTGCGCATAGTAAGAACAAATGAAATCCATGGCGTTTGTTTCTAAAAAAAATAGACGTAAAATGTAAAACTTTTATTTGAAGGATTTTCTTCTATTTCTAATAACAAAGAAAATAATCGAGGTGTCTCGTATCCGAGAAACATCCTGTATATTTTATATTAACTCTATGATAAACAATTTTTCTTTAATTCTTATTTTTTATTCTGAAAATATAATTAATATAAAAAATCTGATGTGGCCAGCACATTACCTTCCGTCAGTTATATGAGGTATTTACGAAAATTATACCGATGAACTGTTACCAGTATTTTTTTAAAATTTCGACCCTTTTTTAAACCACACCACCCTCATACTCAAAAATGGATGTGCGGTACACCTTCATCGACCTCACCAGTAAATTCCTCGTACCAAAAAACATAAGTATACCAATTTTCATCAAAATATTCCAACGGATACATTAATTATTCAACATTCTTTAAAATTTTTGGGCATTTTTGAGCAAAGTTTTGAGGACGAATATCTCGGACACGAAAAGAGATATCGACCTGTGGTTTTAAAATCTTAAATCTACATCATTCAAACTAATTAAATACAAATCTTCCGAATTTTTATTTTTTTAAAAATTTCGACCCTTTTTTAAACCATACCACCGTCATACCCAAAAATGGGTGTGCGGTACACCTTCAACGACCTCACCATTAAATTCCTCGTACCAAAAAACATAAGTATACCAATTTTCATCAAAATATTTCAACGGATACATTAATTATTCAACATTCTTTAAAATTGTCAAAAACTGAAAAAATCGCAAGGGGTACACCTTAGATTTTTTGCGATTTTTGGCCATTTTCAGACTTTTCCTTCTGGAGATTGCAATAGTTGTTCAAAAATTATGAAAATTGGTATGCCTATGTAATTTTGCTCGTAGAATCTAATGGTGATATCGCCAGCGGTATATAATTGACCATTTTTGAGATATGACCCAAAAATGGGCATTTTGGAGCAAAGTTTTGAGGACGAATATCTCGAACACGAAAAGAGATATCGACCTGTGGTTTTAAAATCTTAAATCTACACCATTCAAACTAATTAAATACAAATTTTCAGAATTTTTAATTTTTTAAAAATTTCGACCCTTTTTTAATCCATACCACCCTCAAACCCAAAAATGGGTGTGCGGTACACCTTCAACGACCTCACCAGTAAATTCCTCGTACCAAAAAACATAAGTATACCAATTTTCATCAAAATATTCCAAAGGATACATTAATTATTCAACATTCCTTAAAATTGTCAAAAACTGAAAAAATCGCAAGGGGTACACCTTAGATTTTTTGCGATTTTTGGCCATTTTCAGACTTTTCCTTCTGGAGATTGCAATAGTTGTTCAAAAATTATGAAAATTGGTATGCCTATGTAATTTTGCTCGTAGAATCTAATGGTGATATCGCCAGCGGTGTATAATTGACCATTTTTGAGATATGACCCAAAAATGGGCATTTTTGAGCATAGTTTTGAGGACGAATATCTCGAACACGAAAAAAGATATCGACCTGTGGTTTTAAAATCGTTAATCTACACCATTCAAACTAATTAAATAGAAATTTTCAGAATTTTTAATTTTTTAAAAATTTCGACCCGTTTTTCTACCGATGAACTGTTACCAGTAAACAGCTTTTTATCAGGTTATAGTTACCGGAATCGATATTTTAAGACCGCATGTGGTAAACAGGGTAGATCCATAGCCTATGAAAAAATTTGAAAATTTAAAACAGGTTAGAAATTTGACGTAGTTAACAAACTGAGCAGAGTACTACTTTGAACACATTTCCACTTTTACCGCGCACACTTCGCTTTGCATCACTACCTTTTTTTGAGATTAGATTCTTCATGAATCCGGTAGATGGATCTGGTAGTAACTGAATAATTTTCGAACACGGTAACTTTTTACCACTCGTGTTTTCGAACACAGTCGGTATGCGGTATCTACCGGTAGAATTTTCGTAAATGCCTATGTATTTTCTATAAAATCCATACAAAAAGTTCCTTGCGAAAAATTCTAAAGGTGACGGAAGGTAAAAACGAGTTATACTTCTTTAAATATAAAAAAATATCACTATTAATTGTTGGGTACCCAAAATGTGTATGTGAATTTATGTTTATGAATCTATAGTGTATACTATTATTCACGAAAAATGACTATTCAAGGTCATTTGTTCGAAGAAAGAATACACATCACTTTACAGCAGTAGCTTAGCAACATTTTGTATTAGAAAGAGAAATATTATTTGACCTATGTCTATTTAATTTATGTGGTGTGACAGATATACGTAAATAGTGGCATTACTTTCTAACACACTATAAATAATAATGACGTATATTACAGATACCTAATGGGCCCGTCCAACTTTTTTTGAATTTTTTATATGTTATGAAGAATTTAAAAATAGAAATTCTGTATTTTTTGTTTTCTTGAAATTATGCTTAATAACGCCAAAAATAATTATTAAAGTTTTAGCGCGAAAGTTGTGACGTTAGTGTCACTCCGTCATAAGTAGAGAGAACCGACATACGTTACCATTAATAATGGTAATATAGGTAAGTAAAATGGACCTTTCCAATTTAAAGAGATAGAAGATATGCGCAATGGGGATCTGCGCATAGTAAGAACAACTGACATCTATGACGTTTGATTCTAAAACATTTACACGTAAAATGTGAGAATATCTCGGATAACTTTAAAAAATCTTATCGAAATAAGTTACAAAAGCTTTTATTGAAAGTAAAATGTCTAACGATGCAAATTTTCACTGAGAATACAGGTATTTTAATGACTGCAATATTTTTGAGGTTTCGTTTGACAGCCCAACTGGCAGTTGTTCGCGCCATTTTCTTACTATTTGCAGCGATAGAAAGAGATAGCCGTTAAATTGGAAAGGTCCATTAATAATTTTTGCTCGTTTTCATAATCAGATTAATCATTCGCTATAATTAATGTGACTTTAAGACTTTCTTTAATATAATATTGCAGGTTATTATACTCTCTAAAGTGTCATTATTATAATTAAAATAGTATTTAAACTATTTTCTATTTATAATTAAATACAACAATAACAGTATTGATTACAATAAACAAAGCATAGTTCATAATAAAAAGTAATCCAACATTTACATTTCTATTTACTAAATGATTACAGCAATGACAAGTATTAAGATTACAATAATTAAAACATAAATTATAGTTTTATTTATTTAATAAGTAAATTTTCTTTTGATTTTAATAAAAAATTACTCGGATATATTAAATATGTGCATGTTAGAGTATGTGTAAAGCCAATCGCGAATTTATTAGCAAAATATGCATGGTCCACTGTACAGTGACATTTTCACAAGGTAACTGGACGACTGTAATGACGCTGACGTCACAACATGGCGATCGTTTTACGCTAAAAACTTTAATTACATTATTATAGGTATAAAACTACAAAATATGTAGCAATTTTTATTTCGTTTTCATTTATTTATATTCAAAATTCATATACGATATGTAATTTCTAAAAAGTCGATGACTTGGACGGGCAAATTATGTACTACACTGCCTTCTGTGCTAATATTAACCCAGTGGCGTAGACGTTTAAATCAAATTATTATTTCTTGGTTTATACGTTAAATCTATGTTTTCGTATTTTGCAAAAACATGAGTGAAGACCATAAATCTTTCAGAAAGGCATTATTTAGAAAGAAACACAATTTTCAAATAAATTACTCTTATTTTTTCAGTTAAAATGTGTCCATAAATATTTCATGTTGTACGCCTATGCATATGAATTGCAATGAAGTTATCTGCAAGTAATATTATATCAGACGGCTCACAAATAATAAATCGTAAATAATAGTTTATACCGAAAAGTCGGTTTTGTAAAAATAAATATTGTATGAATGAGATTTCAAGTAATTGTTAACACCCAACTACACCACTGCCGAGAAATTTACTCACATATTAAACAAAATACAAGGCAATAATTAATAGTAAATAATAAGTAGTATTAAACATTGTTGCTAATTAAACTAATAAATATTAATATAAAAAAGTTATAATACTTTGAAATTAACATACAGAGATATCTGTGAGAAATGAACTACTTTAGAGTTTTCACTTAAACAATAGGCCTCCGCCAGAAAACAAAACGAATCTTAATAAATATAAATATCAATTATTAAAAATACCTTTTCTTTCAGTTACTACCGTGTGGTGGGCCCCAGGGTGGTGCGCCCCAACAGTGAATACCACGTGGCTGTAAGCACGCAGAGTACCTCGGTACCAACAAGTGTCACAGTTAGTTTAGTTGGAAGACAGAATAATGGAAAGGTATTAAGTATCGAACAGTCGTTGGTCGTGGAGCCCTATGCTACCAGGATAGCCAGGCTTGAGGTAAGAACAAAATTGTAAAACATCATGGTCCGAATTCTGCTAAATTCATATTTTTGCACAGTGGTGTAGCAAGAAGAAAATGGACTCGTTTGCAAACAAAAAAACTACATTTTTAGTAGACCAGAAATATTTTCATTTTTTTCGTCATAAAAAAAACTGCTTGTGTATCCCATGAGTCCAATGTCCAACAGAGCCGCAAAAAAATTGTGAACTATCGCACATGCGCAGAAATGGACGACCAGACGAAATCTAGCGGCCATTTTTCGAACAGAACTTAAAAACCACTGAGGTCATGCAAAAAAAATGTTCGTTTTTTGTTTAAATCAAACAAGCATAGTCTAATTTATCGATCTGTATGAATAAATTATTTTCTATTTACATTTTTTTTTGGATAAAATTGTTTTAAAGTATGGCATTTTTAAAAAGTTGCAAAAAACCAGCCATGTTGTGACGTCAGTGTTTCACACTGCAAGTTCAGACTCATTTCATACAGCCTTATTATATCGACACAGAATTTCTAAAAGAAATAAATATATAGACTATAAATTGAGAATTACATATCTAAATATTTGATAGAAATGCCATAATATATTAATATAACATCATTCTGTTTATTTTTATAAATATAATTTTCATTTGACCTGAAGTTATCCACGTATCACTCAGTTGCTGGTCATTAGTCAGTCGTTTTTACTTTTTCGTCTGATTAATATTTGTCTACGTTGTTCGTTATGTACTGTTAGAATTTCATTAGTTGCTTTGTGGCGTATCAAACCTGTATTTTTCAATACAAACAGTAGGTAACTGTTTTTCGAGTTGTGTTTTCATATAACGCGGTACTATAAAAATATTTTCTCACTATTTTCGCTAGTATTTTGGCACGATGGCACAAAACAGCGTTTCACCGACATATTTACTTTCATAAATTTCAGGTTATCTTTAAATGTCACTTTGACGTTTAACCTAATGTGACAATCAAAATGGCCGCATTGATGAAACGCTGACGTCACGGGGCAAGGGACCAGGCGGAGAAAATCAGCCGTGTTTTAAACAATGTCATTTTTAATTGCAATTTTTTCAGTATTAAAGATCGAATTGAGGAATAATAAAATATATGGGTATATTATTTTTCATTACTCTATCGATTAAAGTTAAAAATGAAAAATCGTGCATGACATCATTGTCAGTTAGGTATTGTGGGCGATATTCAGAATAGGGTAGTCGTCATATTGCACTACCGAACCGCCGCTCTGTGTTCGTGTTGGCTCCCATCGATGCTTAATATAACATCCTTATCGTTTCAGGGACGGCAAGAATTAATTGTGGTTTTAACTGGAATGAAGGAGGGGCTGGGATTTAATGCTGGACAAAAATTAGTTCTGTTGGACTCAGTAACCCTAATAAATATTTTATTACTATTTCAAACAATCAATTTATTACTTGTGTGAGTCTACGACACCAAATATAAAACACCCCAACTGACTTTACTACAAATCTATGTTAATATCTGCGCATGTGCGACAGTTCACAATTTTTTTTGCGGCTCTGTCTGTACAGTGCTGTAGAACAAAGGATCGCAACAATTTAAAAATGCCTTGAGGCTTCCACTTTCTTAAATTCGATTTAAGTAGTACAGTAGTAGAAGTTTCGAATTTAATAAGTTTTTCACTTTCTACAAATTTTTTATTATTAAAACTAATTTATATAAATAAATAAAAATAAATATATCATCACGGCATATTATCCATTGCTGGGTGTGCCAATCTGTTTTGTACACAGAATTCGGTAATGATGATGACATATTTGTACCGTGTGGGCGCTTACCAGGCGTCACCTCACGGGCATTCATTGCTGGCGTGGAGAGTGCACCACAGGGGTTAAATTTGTGCCATTTAAAATTCGAAATATTTGGCGTCGGTCGGGATCGAACCCGGTTCCCCAGATTCGCAATCAGACACTCAGGCACGCGGCCACGAGACCCCAAAATTTATAACATCTAGTTAAAAGAAGAAAAATGATTGATAAACATCGCGTGCACATAATTGTATCTATACCTACTACTAATTATACTTAAGTAAATTTATCATAATAACTAACCACGTGTAATTCTTATAAGATTCCAATTAGCATCCCATCTCATCATAATTTTCTCCTCTAGGTTGGAGATGTAGAACCAGGCGATTACCGCCTTCTAGCACGAGGAAATGGCGGCGTTTCGTTCGATACTTCAACAGTTCTTACCTTTAAGAAGAAAAGCTATTCCATTTTTATCCAAACAGATAAAGCTGTGTACAAACCGGGCCATAAGATGCTTTTCAGGGCTATTGTTCTTAATTCAGGGCTGCGACCTGCTGCCGAAGTAAGAAATGAGCCCATCCACATCAGGATAGCAGTAAGTATAAATTATAATTACAATGAATACTGTACCGGAATAAATTAATCGCAAAATGAAGCCTAAAGTATTTATTTAAATTATTTAAAATAGGATAATTGTGCCAATACTTGTGCAGAGAATTTACTTTAATGAAGACGTCGGAAAATTGTTTTAATAAATACTACTTGTTTATGGAATGATGTACCAATTATTTAAATTGAAAAGTAAAAGGCGAATTAATTGAATTGTTAACATATGAAGCTACCAATAAACCTACACATATATTTATCCTTCAATCATTAAAATAACTACTGCATCTGTTTTCCAAATGAATCCATAACAGGGTTTCTGAAACTAAATTTTGACGGCAAGACACCGAGAAAAATAACGGTTAAGAGGAATATACTTCCGGTATTAACCTGC
Source organism: Harpalus rubripes (assembly GCA_963082715.1). Lineage (NCBI taxonomy): Eukaryota > Metazoa > Arthropoda > Insecta > Coleoptera > Carabidae > Harpalus > Harpalus rubripes. The sequence goes on along the minus strand of OY720456.1, from coordinate 3,146,282 downwards.
ATTTAAAAAAATAATAGACCTTTTCAATTTAAAGAGATAGAAGATACGCGCAATGGAGATCTGCGCACAGTAAGAACAATTGAGATCCATGGCGTTTGTATCTAAAAAATTCAGACGTAATATGTGAGAAATATGTCAAATAACTCTAAAAAGTCTTATTGAAATAAGTTACAAAAGCTTTTATTGAAGTTAAAATCTCTAGCAATGCAAATTTTCACCGAGAATAGGTACTTTAATGTCTGCAATATTTTTGACGTTTCGTTTAACAACCCTACTGGCAGTTGTTCGCGCCATTTTCTTATTATAGGGCGCGAGCAGACACGTGACTCGCGCAACCTTGACGTGTTTAGAATCAGCTGATGTGTGTGCGCTTGTCATTTTGACAAGAACAATGTCACTTTGACAGGGCCAATACTTTGACTTCTTATTTTAATTTTGAACTGTTAAAATATTACTATTTTTAAGTTTATGTGTTTTACCTACTGTTCGAAATTTGTAATATATTAACAAGTTAACAGTTCAAAATCAAAATAAGTCAGAACATTGGTTTCGTCAAAGTGACATTGTTCTTGTCAAAATGACACGCGCAAACACATCAGCTGATTCTAAACACGTCAGGGTTGCTCGAGTCACGTGTCTGCTCGCGCCCTATTTGCAGCGATAGAAAGAGATAGACGTTAAATTGAAAAGGGCCTCGATTTTGTAATTTTAAATTCTGTTAGATTTCAAATTGTCGGAATTGGGCTTTTTCCACTACGAATTTTACTGCTCCAGACAAGTAGAATTTGAAATACGAAAGTTATAGCATCAATATTTAACCAGAGATAAAAACACGACGCCTAAGAAAATAATTCAAACAAAATATTCTTACTTATACAAAATCAATACGTCTATGCCTTTAAAAAAGTATTTTCCTTTATCATTTTACACAAAAAAGTACCTAATTAAATATTTTTATTTCATTTTGAAAAATAATTAAAATTGCGAAAAAGTACACTTTCTCCTGTAACAAACCAGTTTCATTTTGTTTTGGTTACCGGTTTTTAAATAAATAAAAATATCGGTTTCAATTTGTAAACTTTATTATTAATTTCCGGTAATATGGTCTACGTCTAAATTTAGGTATAAATAACTAGCACAGTATTTCTACAAAACTTTCCCTCTTTTTTCCAGTTTAATTAAATAATATAATCTGAGAACTGCGCATAAATTAATAATCAGCAAATTAATTATCACAATTATCTCAATAATGACTTTCCTAATTACAGGATGGCAAAGGAAACGTGGTTAAACAATGGAGAGACGTAATAGCAACAAAGGGAGTGTTTACTGGAGAACTGCAACTTAGTAAACAACCTGTCTTGGGTAATTGGAATATTTCTGTTACTGTTCACGGTCAAGTCTTCAATAAAACTGTCCAAGTTGCTGAATATATGCTACCTAAGTTCTTTATTAATATTCAAACCAAGCAACATGTTACTTTCAGCGAAAATATGGTCACTGCCAATATTCAAGCACAGTGAGTATAGTTTTTACAAGTTTTTTAAACAGTCATGTCCGAAATAAATTAAAAAATATTAGTGTTTATTCATTTTATTTTTAAAAATAGTTATGGTCTGAAAGTATCATTTTCAACATTTAAATTGTCTACGGAAAAGAAATTATATAAAAAAAATCTGGTGTGGCCAACACAATACCTCCCGCCATTTACAGCCCGAGTCACAAAAAAGATAAAGTTTTTTGGATTAGCAAATTTTACTCTAATTTTGATAGTTGATTTCTTAAAATATAGTCTAATCTAATCCAAGTAACTACCTTTTTTAAACTACTCAACAGGATTAAATCCCAATTACAGAGTGGGTTCACATTCACACACATCCATGCCTTAGTGGGATTCGAACCCAGAGCCCTGAGGGCACTCATGACATGAGGCATTGCTCTAATCATTGAGCCACCGGAACTACAATTGTGTTCAAAAAAATTCCTAACTCGGAGTAGGCTATGAACGAAGAAATGTATGTTAATTTAAAAATATTTAATTAGATGTCAATTTGACATGAGATATTTTCAAAAATGTTATCTAAAGAAATCAAAGATTTTCTTTTTGAAACTTATTTTAGAAATGGAAACAAATTAGAAAACGGCGAATGTCAATATCCTTTATCCTTCTTTATTGTCTTATCTCCTTAAAATTACATTTCAAGATTAATTTTGGCAATTTGCTTTTGAACTGAATAATAATCAGACATACGTTTCTCTGTTCATAGCCTACTCCGAGTTAGGAATTTTTTTGAACACACTATAATAACATGAAGATTAAATTTTAAATACCGGGATAGAATAGAATTCACTGATCCAAAAATGAGGATTAAATACATACCTACCTACATATTTACTTATGCTGGAAACTGTATTGAATTCCTTTTCTATTGTTCTATTTACTTTTTCCTTTTAAAAACGTTACTTATATTATTTTGAAATGATTAGTTCTTTGATAGTGGCATTATTTAAATTATAGATAATTTTATAAATTTATCCATAAAATATATAGAAAAAGTATTAATGCAAATCTATAGAAAATTTATAATCTTTAATTTATACATATAATAACATTAATCTCGAAAAAATAACATTTAAAGGTATTTTTCGAAGAAAAACTATTATGAGCTTCTAGTAAAGTTCCATTTCCGGTTATCCGATTTTCATCAAAATCTAATGGGCTCTTTCCAATACAGAAAAAGTTCGAAATACAAGGTTTTAATATTTTCTGAATGATAGTATTTGAGTTAGAGTGGAGGATCCACACACACATACATCGAGAAAATGTTAAAATTGGATTCTAGGGATTTAAAACGTGGTCATTTAGCAAAATCTCGATATGCGATATTTAGCACGATCCCTATACCTCACCTCCCTTACCAAAGGTAGCGGGAAGTAAAAAACATTAACATACTTTAAGATGCGATGAAAAACAGTTTTGAGCTTATAATTATATATTCAGATTCCTTTCACATTATATAGAACAACAATATTAATATTATTGTACAATAAAGCTTACATATATTGAGTTTCAAGATATAGTAGATCAATAAGACGATTATTAACTTTAGAACCGCACTAAAAGTATCCAATGTTTTGTGGTTTGTTTTAAAATTATAATTACAATCAATTTATTCGACTATATCTTGAAATAAATTACATACACTCTAAACACTTCTTAAAATTATATTATTTCCCCATTCGTTGGATGGACCACTCCTGTTGGCACAGCGGACAACGATTGTTTTGCTTCACCCACAGAGACATGCAGCAATAATGAAACGAATGGTTACATTCGCCCCAAACGACAACGCAATCTTGTTTTCCGTAATTGTCCTTCTTGCTCTCAGCTTGACATCGTAGACAGGCATCCATAACCTGTACGCGACATATTGCACAAGTATCGCATTCTACGTCCCAACTCCACATTGTAACTGCATTCCACTTCTTTAGCGTGAACATTTTCTCAAATTTCTGCGGTTCATTTTCCCCTCGATCGTCTTTGTTGTCACTTTCGTCTGCCATTGTGTTTAACACTAACACGAAACAGGAACGACGAACAGCCGATTACAAGGTCATACAATGCGCGAGGCGGGAATGCTCACCAGAAAATAAGATAGAGTATGTGACACGCTACACAAATATTAATAGCGAACCACGATCGCAACCTACATTTATGCGAATGATTTAAATAATGTATTATTATTTTTCATCCTTTACATTTATTTTATTATTAAACATGCCTTTCTGGCGTATGTTATGTTTTCTATTATTCCAATTGATCAATTATGTATTATGATAATAATATATACAACTATGTATAAAAAAAATAATGCTATAGGCGATTAATATATATGTCATACATATTTATTGTGCGATTACACAATAAAAACATTACTAAAACATTCATTTCAATTCTTTTTCTCATATATACTCGTATTGATTATTGATTTTCTTATATGATAATCTGAACACTGTTTAATACCTTCCGATGGAATAAATGAAATCTAATCAGTAATTTGAACCAATAAAACCATCAAAATATAACTTTTTGGAGTATTTAATTTTCATCTTTAAAAAAAAAGTTAAAAAGAAAATGTACCTACTACAATTCTTACACTTTTGTGTTTCGATCCCCTGCTGTAGAACAAATTATAATTAATTCTATTCAGATTGTTTAATTAATTATTTAATATTTTTTTCTTGCACTTTAAAAATGTAGGGACACTTTTATAAGAAATATATAACTATTTATAATACACCTTGGGACCTATTGAAAATCTAAGCCCTAAACTTAAACCCATAAACCAACAAGATATAAGCTCGTAAAATTCAAATCGTTCTACTTGTTTTTTTTTTTTTTAAAGAAACTCATTTTATTTACGACTTCACTTTTCTAAATAAACCGAAAGCCCACAGAACTTAAGCCTGTGGTACTAGCGCTTTTATACAAAAGATTATTTGGTCTTCGCAACTTCTTTTAGGAAAATCCGAAGCCCACAAAACTCAAATCAGACTTGCTTAAGCCTTTAAACATAATTGAAATTTATAAATAAATAAATAAATACAAAGGTAAGGGAGGTAATGATTTCGTTTCAACAATTCGATAGCGACTTTTCAGTGAATAAGCACGAATTAGGGTCCCCACAACACGTTTTACAATTTTTATAATGTCTGTCTGTCTGTCTGTGTATCACGATTTTTTTTTCGCGGTAACTCATATCAAACTTCCATAAATTTCTATTTTCCGTATTTATAAGCTTTCTGTATTCATATAGAGTTGATTAATAAATTTTGGGTAAAATTTGACAACCGGAAGGGGTACTTTACTAGAAGCCCATAACAGTTTTTAATAAAAAAAAAACTATATTAAAATATAATCCAAACTTTTCAAGTTTAGTATTTAAGACTTTTACGAGGTCTGTTAGAAAAGTATCCGACCTTATTTTTTGCGAAAACCTGTGGATTTGAATTAAGCGCGCTTGCATGAGCCGACCTTGAACCTTCGTGCGCAAGCGTGAATTTTTTCCCGCCTGTCGATAGCGTCTGTTGCTGGCAAGCAGCATTTGAGTGAGATAGTGTGTAGTGCTCTTGTCGATTTTTCACTGCAAGGAAAATGACGGAACGACTGGAGAAGCGGTATTGCATCAAATTTTGCCTGAAACTGGGCGACAGCCAGGTGGAAACCATTCGGAAGATTCAGACGGCTTTTCGAGAAAAAATATATTCTAATATAATCCAAAACTACTATCTAGTGTTTCTCTACACGTTTTGTGGAGAGACACTGTTTCTTCGCATTTTTTTTCATAGGAAAATTCAGTCCATAAATCTCAAGAAGACCGTGTTTTAGTCATTAAATTTGTAAGGACTCGCATTTTTTCAAATCTTACGCCCCGTATTTTTAATATCTTGTATTTTCTACTATAACAGTTATAATTTAATAACTATAAATTTTATTATACAGATATAGCTACGGCAAGAAAGTAAAAGGAGATGCAACAGTAACAATGTACCCCACAATTCGTTCTGGCGTAATTCAACCTATCTACCACCAACCAGTAAGAAAAGTTATTCCAATTGACGGCTCTCTGACAGTAGATTTTGATATTGCGAAAGAATTACGCCTCAGCGATGAATACGAAAGAACCGTCGTCATTGATGTCATCATTGAAGAAGCACTTACCGGAAGAAGACAAAATAATAGCGCTGAAATCCATCTTCACAAATATGAATACAAAATGGAATTGATCAAGACTGCTGATTATTATAAACCTGGATTAAGATACAGTGGATTTGTATGAAATATTTTAAATTATTATAAATGAAATATAAATTAATATGAATTAATTTTTAGATTAAAGTGAACAATCATGATGGATCTCCAATTAAAGATGACAGAAGAAAAGTTACAGTACGACATGGATATTCGAAAGTCAATGAAATTTATAAAGAAGAAATTTACAAATTGGATAGAAATGGACTTGTTGAAATTACTTTTGATCCACCTATGGATGCTAGCAACCAATCTGCCTTACGAATAGAGGTATATATTTATATACAGGGTGTTAATAAATAAGTATTACAAATTAAGAGTTAAAATACTTGGTTAAAATAAACAAAATAATAACTGAAGTGATTGGGCACAGCCAACTAAAATTAAGGTAGATAATTAACTCTTTTAAGTCTGTAGCTCGAAAACGGTGTATTTCCGAATATGAGTTTATTAGTAAAAGTTAGCCTATTTTGCATCCTCTATATGCCCTATAAATTTGTGACACGTATTAATTAACAGCCTGTATATACAGGTGTCTCAGGACGAGCTTACACTATCGTTATCTTAAAAACTATTGTATTATTTTACGAAATTTGGTATCTAGGGGTTTTTCGACATGCCCGTTTCAACTAAAATATTTTCAAAGCAGTGGCACTTCCGGTTTAACCGGAAGTAGATCCTAACTTTTTATTTTAAATGGAATGCTATATTTTTTATTTCACCATTGAATTCAGCAGAAAATTCTGTATATGAAACCACAAAAATATTTTGCTCATGGTCGACAACTTTCGGCGTAATTCAACTTTTTTTATCTAAAAACAGCCACTTCTTTATCACTCTATATTTCGAGAATGGAATCGAATTTTTATAATCTGTAAAAACAGTTTTTTAAAGAAAGCTTTTGTTTATACTAATATAAATTTATAATCGACGATTTTTTTAAAATGTTTTTTCCAAGTTAACGCAAAGTTGAAATTCAAAAAGTTCAAAAATCTCAAGTTTTTTAAATGGAACACCCCATTTTTATTATTTAAATGAATTCTTCTTTAAAAAATTTTTAACTTTAAAATTGTCGATTATTGATTTATACTAGTGTAAACAAAAGCTTTCTTTATAAAACTGTTTTTACAGATTATAGAAATTCGATTCCATTCTCGAAATATAGTGATAAAGAAGTGACCGTTTTTAGATTTAAAAAAAATTACGCCGGAAGTGGTCGAGCATGAGTAAAATGTTTTTATGGTTTCATATATAAAATTTAGTGTATGAAGAATGTATGGTTAGGAAGAATGTTGTTAAGAGAGTAGGAGTGAGCCAGTTGAGATGGTTTGGTCATGTGGAGAGAATGAAGAGTGAACGTCTTGTAAAGCGTATATATCTTGGTGAAATTGAGGGTGTTCGATTGCGTGGCCGTCCAGTGTGTAAGTGGATGGATGTGATTGATAAGGTACTAAAAGAGAGAAAGTTTCCGAGTGGGAAGAGAAGAAGAGCGTGTATGAATGCGATTATGAATGTGGCCGAGGCGAAAGAAGTGTGCTTAGACAGGAATGTGTGGCGAAGGATGATTGTTTCGTAACTATTATTATGGTCCGGTTGCGGTATTTCGCTATCGTAATTCGGTCACTTTAATATGTTGAGAGTGAGGAATATACAATGTTGTACCGATGATGTCAGGTTAGTAAGAATGTTGTTGAAAGAGAGACTGATTTTTTTTGGATGATGTTTTTTTTTATTCTTTCGGGTTTGTGCTAACCCACTAAGTGGGAAATGCGTGATTTTATGTATGTATGTATATATAAAATTTTCTGCTGAATTCAATGGTAAAATAAAAAATATAGCATCCCATTTAAAATAAAAACGTTAGGGTCTACTTCCGGAGAAACCGGAAGTGCTACTGCTTTGAAAATATTTTAGTTGAAACGGGCATATCGGAAAACCCCTAGACACCAAATTTCGTAATATAATATTTAATAATTTTTAAAATAACGATAGCGTGAGCTCGTCCTGTGTACAGATGTATATAATTCAGTATTATTTTTTTCTTTTGTAGGCGGAGTACCAAGACTTAAAAGAATGGTTCTCTCCTATTCCTGCTTCAATTTCTCCAAGTCGCCATTATTGTCAATCTACGCTTCTAACAATAAGCCCTATTGTCAACCAAGACGTAGAAATCCTCGTCAATTGTACTGAACCTTTAAGTTACATAAGTTACGAACTTTTGGGCCGTGGTGACGTCATAGTTGCCCATACTTTACAAGTTAGAAACGAACAGACTTATAGATTCCATTTTATTGCTACGCATGCCATGGTACCTACTGCTCATGTTATTATCAGCTACGTAAGAGAAGATGGAGAAATAGTAGCAGACAGTTTGGATATAGAAGTTGATGGACTTCTGCAAAACTTTGTACGTTGATATTTTTTAAATTATTTCATAAATAATCACTCTTCTACAATATTTATTCGTTTTAGATCGATATTCAATTGAATTCTGTCGAAACTCGTCCCGGAAACGATATCGATATGACAATTCGTGCTCAACCAAATTCTTATGTCGGTTTATTAGCCATCGACCAAAATGTAGGATTATTAAAATCTGGCTATGATATTACTCAAGATCAAGTGGCTGACGAATTAAGTGGATATGACGAAGCTTCCCTTTCGCCATATTTGGCTATTTTAGCTGAGCAAAGGAAACAGTTTTATTGGAAACCTGGGTCAAGTAACTCCAAAGATATTTTTTATGTAAGACAATCTTTTGGAATTAATAAAGAGTTTTGATTCTTATTTAATATATATTTTAGGATTCAGGAGCAGCAGTTCTTACGAACAGTGTTGTGACGAATTATCGACCGACTTGTAAGTAAAATGTTTAATTTGTTTTAAATAATTTCACATTTTCTGATTTATTTTATTCTTGAAAGAATAGGTCAAATTAAATATGTAGGTGTATGTTTTACACCTTACAAGTCTTTAGAATCAGAGATATATATATTTTTTTATAGTTGCCTTTACTTTCAAATATTTCAATGCTGACGTCACAGCTTCACGAATACGGTAGTTGAGCTCTACCGGTTTAGTTTGGAACTATATAATGAAACTTAGTATTTTTTTAAATAAATATTTTATTTACATACCTTCTACTGCATACACAATATTAATAATAATCTCTTTTATATACTCTGCTGTCACATTTTTAGGTTAGATTGCTGTTACAACAATGGTTACAACGGCTAAAACGAAAGTCACGTGGCGCGTAAATATGTGTGTGTGTATGAGCAAGAGAGAAATGTGTATGTGTGAGTATGAAACTGTGACGTCACAAATTTAGTCCGTGTTTACAGCCGTGGAATTTTATTAGCAAATTTATTAATGAAAAGTCGCATATTTCAAATTATTTTATATCTATTACTATATTTATTTAATGAGCCGGATTTCAGGATTTTATTAAAAAATATATTTTTATTAAAATCCAATGGGCGCCGGGTCTAAATTTTCATTGTAAATGGTTACATGGAGATGCCTCTGTTTAGCTTACAATTTTAAGACAGTATGAAATAGATCTTTTCAATTTAAAGAGATAGAAGATATATGCGCAATGGGGATCTGCGAATAGTAAAACCAATTGAGATCTATGACGTTTGTTTCTAAAAAAATTAGACTCAAAATGTGAGAAAAATCTTTGACCACTTTAAAAAACTTCTCGAAAGAAGTTGCTTTTATTGGAGCTAAAATTCTAACGATGCAAATTTTCACCGAAAATATAGGTATTTTAATGACTGCATTATTTTTGACGAAAGAGATAACTATTAAATTGAAAAGGTCTATTGTGCTAAGTTCAATACCTACCTTAGAACGCGGCCTGGGCCCATAACCTAATGCAATAAATATAAAGCTGGTTAAGCAAAAATAATAATAGGTTCAACTATAGAACGTGACGTGGGCCCATAACCTATTATTATATTTTTACAGTGGAAGATATATACATTCGCCCGCCTCAATACGGCAGTAGTACCGTCAAACCAGACAGAGGTCCTGGATTATCCTTTGGTCCAGGCACTCGCCCCCCTTTAGCAGGTCCTTACGCTTTTAGCCGAATTCCTAGACCAGTATGGGACAAGCCACGAGTTTATTTAAACCACGACATTCAAGACACGTGGTTATTCAACAATTTCTCTTCAGGGTACAAATATTAATCGTATTTCTTCAAATCTAGTATATTTATTTTGAAATTTTATAGATTTGAAGGAAAAACGTCAATCAGAAAACGCGTACCAGATTCTTTAACAACTTGGACTATAACTGGATTCTCATTGGATCCTCTACGTGGTTTAGGGCTTATCAATTCTCCCAGAAAACTAAAAGTGTCGAAATCTTTTGTAGTAAGTTTAGATTTACCGTATTCCGTTCAAAGAGGAGAAGTTTTATCAGTACCAGTAGTGGTTTTCAACCATAGAGATGTGGATATAACTGCAGATGTAACGATTCATAATTCTGAACAAAAATTTGATTTTGCTCCTGCACCCACTGCAGAACCCAACGCTACTAAAAGTAAGGTGAATTATATACAGGATGTTCCATTTAAGTGCTACACTATTGCTATCTCGAGAAGTATAAGAGATACGAAGTCGGTTAAATTATCAAACAATTTCTATTTTATAAGACTACTTTAATGAGCGAAACAAGAAATTTTTTAAACCCCTGGTTCTCAAAATACGGGGTGCTACTATCTTATTTTTTATTTGCTTATTCGATTCAGTATTTTTTTCTGAATTCAACGATATCCATATGTAATACTCTATTATTACAAAATATTTGAGAAAAATGCAAAATTAATCATGTATCATTTGACTACGTTTATCTCGACGTTTGAAGCCGCTTGAATTTAGTAAATCCCTTTTCAATCTTCGAAATAAACGATCGAGATTAATATTTCAATCCGCTTGAAAATGTCAAGTCAAGCCTATAAAATAACAGGCTTGGACTTATGAAGCGGCTTGACTTCTATCGAAATAAACAGTGAAGCTTCAAATAATGGAACTACGCATGCGCACATCCGCAATATGTCGGAGTGTTAATAAATTCTTATCATTTGATTATTTGTATTTTACCTCATTTTATAAAAGTCGCGACATAAAACTTAATAAAATTGTCCAAAAGCGAAACATTTGAAGGGTAGAAGAAACAAATATTTTTTTTTGAGAGGAAAGTCAAATAACAACATGCCTATTTCTAGTTTTTGAGGTTACACATCCAGCATGAAATTAGATCATATACCTTTCCCTGTTTATCTGCATAATCTAGTATTTAACTATCTTTTTTTACTTGATACGAATTTAAAGAATATTGAAAATAAGTCAATTCTAATTTCAATCCGCTGAGATAAACCAATAGGATTTTTCAAGTCAAAATTTACTTGAAGCCGCTTGAATTGTTGAGATAAACGTAATCATTTTTATTTAAATATAACTATACAAAGAGCGCTATGGAAAAAACAAATAAATCAATAAAACGATTGTTATTATTATTTATGTATTTTATCTTGTTTAAATAATAATTATTCACAACTTAAAGAAAATTATAAAAGTTTTTGTAATTATTTCTTCATTTGATTTATTTGTTTTTTCCATAGCACTCTTTGTTTAGTCATATTTAAATAAAAATGGTACATTATTGATTTTACATTTTTCTCAAAAAATTTGTAGTAATAGAGTATTACATATGGATTTCTTTGAATTGAGAAAAAAATACTGAATCGAATAAGCTAATAAAAAAGGTAGATTCTTATTTAAAATAAAAAAGTTGGGTCCCATATTTTGAGAACCACTGGTTAAGAAAAATATTTGTTTTGTTCATTTTAAGTCATATAATTTAGAAATTGTTTGCTAATTTAACGAACTTCGTATCTCTTATACTTCGCGAGATAACAATAGTGTAGCACTTAAATGGAACACCCTGTATTTTGTTGATAATGTAATTTTAATTTGAAATATTTTAGTTATTGAATTGTATCGAAAGAAGAGCGTAGTAGTTAAAAGAAATAGTGGCGCGTCTGTTTCATTTTTGATTAAACCTAATGAACTGGGAGAAATTGAAATAAAAGTTACCGCAAATGGTGGATCTCAAAGTGATACTGCCATCAAAAATCTTTTCGTTAAGGTAAAATATTTGTCAAAAATTGATAAGAAATACAATGATTTTAATTTTTAAGGCGGAAGGAGAAATGCAATACTACACAAAAAGCATAATTCTAGACCTTCGTCAAACATCATCTCTCAAATCAACTTTAGAGCTTGATATTCCTAAAAATGCGGTACCAGGTTCCGAAAAAATTGAAGTAGCAGTCGTAGGAGACTTATTAGGACCAACAATTGTTAATTTAGACCATTTGATTACCATCCCTACTGGATGTGGCGAGCAAAATATGATGAACTTTGTCCCCAATATTATTGTCTTGAACTATTTAAGAAATACAAGACAGTTGACCCCTTCTATCCAAAAAGATGCGATTGCTAATCTGGAATCTGGTTACCAGCAACAGTTGACTTATAGAAGAATGGATGGGTCTTTTAGCGCTTTTGGAAGAATGGATTCCAATGGGAGTGTATGGTAAGAATTTTTGAAAATACATTACAACAACAACAAATTTAATATTTAAATTTAGGTTGACAGCTCTCGTGGCTCAAACATTCAAACAAGCCAAATCTCATATTTACGTAGAAGACAGAATTATTAGAGAAGCCCTAGACTGGCTGGCAAATAATCAAGCACAAAATGGAAGTTTTCCAGAATCTGGAAGTATTGTCCACAGAAAAATTCAAAGTTTGGATGGAAACAGCGTTGCTCTTACTGCTTTTGCTGCCATGGCGTTTTTGGAAAACAGAGTAAGTTTAATTTTTGTATTTTTTATTAGCTTTTAAATAGGGGATTCCACCATTTTTTAAATATAATTTCATCTGAACGTATAAGTAAAACTAAGACTGTCGGTGAAAATTCGGTGAAAATATTCCTATTAATAAGCGAGTTATAGTCTTCCGAAATTTGAAAATATAGATGTGACGTCACGTATATAAGTTTTTATATCAAACTGTTTTCTTCGTGGAACTAAATGTTCTTGAAATATGCTATTTCTAAATTATATTTATAAAAAATAAATGAATATTATTATATTGTACAAGTCGACATGATTTATAATTAGAAATGTATTTAAATTATTAAGTTTAATGCAAAATATTTGTATTCAAATAAAAACTGTTTGAGAATTGCACTACTGGACTTATAGCCACGCTAGTACTCCGCTATTAGAATTTCTCTACTTCCATTGGTAGTAGGCTTCGCCCATAACTCGGTATTCGTTATATATTTATAGGTGGTCTTTGAGTCGCCAATCAAAATAATACATATGGATTTCATATGAGTGATGAGCTGCTAAAACAAAAACCCCCTTATTGCCGAAGTATTTCAATTACATCATTTTATTTCTTTATTCATATTCATTATTAAGCATCTACTTTCACTATTTTTTACTAATTTCTCTTAATTCGATTGAGCTGTAATCCCCTATTCAAAGTTGATTTTAAAACTGTATGATAGGGAAAAATATTGGTTTTTAAAATATTCGAGTTTTTAATGCCCTTTACGCATTAACATACAAAGCCTGTCTAAAAAGGATCCGATCTTCGACTGGGGAAAATATTTAGTCCACGGATTCTTCCACTGCTGGAAACACCTCTGGAAACATTTTTTGGAATGGTCTGCAGCTCTGCCATCGCGTTCCGAATTAGCACTTTTCTACTCTTTAATTTTGGAAACAACCAGAAGTCGCAAGGAGCCATGTCTGGAGAATAGGGAGCGTGGCGAACAACTGAATTCCATTTTTCGCCAAGTCTGGATTAAGTGCAATGAATGAGCTGGAGCATTGTCTTGATGCAACTGCCAGTTTTTCGCCGTCGAGCGGTCTGGTCTTTTACGTTGAATTGCATCCCAGAGACGGCGGAGACCTGGATCAATACGTTCAGTCATTTTGAGCGAATCGGAAATTCAACGAATACTTGGAACGACACCTCACATAACAGCTACCAAGCAGCGAATGACGCATCCAATGGCAAAACGAAAATTCAGGCATGCGCATGAAGGTGCCCCCTCCATTGTGGAAAGTGGCTCCGCCCTACCGTCATTATTTTGCGCGGGAAAATTTAGGATCGGATTCTTTTTAGTCAGGCATCGTAAATACTTTGTTTAAAATTAAAATAAATAAATAAATATATCCCATTGCTGGGAGTGCCAATCTGCTTTGTACGCAGATATCGGTAATGATGAAATATTTGCACCGTGCGGGCGCTTACCAGGCGTCATCTCACGGGCACTCATTGCTGGCGCGGAGAGTGCACCACAGGGGTCAATTTAGTGCCTTTTAAAATTGAAATATTTGGCGTCGGTCGGGATCGAACCGGGTTTCTCAGATTCGCGACCAGACACTCAGGCACGCGGCCACGAGACCCATATCAAATATTTTTATTACATTTACAATTACATTTCATTATATTAACATATTTGAAAACACAAACATCCAAAACATCGAACCCACGACCATAGGGTCCGAGCGGCAAATGTTGCTTTGGGCGCTTTCGGAGACACGCTGCCTTATCACGCTCGACTACCGAGGCGGCGAAATTTAAATTTATGAAAAAGATCTATTTACCAATATTGTAATATTGTGCTTAGGTCCTACACTATTTTTTAATTATTATTTTTATGAAACTTCATTTAAAATGAAAGCGATTTATAGTTCAGAAAAAGGCGCCTAGTAAACGCCCGCACAGTAAAATATGTCATCATCATTACCGAAATCTGTGTACAAAGCAGACTGGCACACCCTGCAATGGGTAATATGTCGAGCGTATTGAGGCAGCGTGTTTCCGAAAGCGCTTAAAGCTTCCATCGCCGCTCGTACCCGGTGTCATGGGTTCGATTCCCACCAGGGTTTTCAAATACATTAATATAATGAAATGTAATGGTAAATGTAATAAAAATAATAAAGTATTTGATAGGGGTCTCGTGGCCGCGTGCCTGAGTGTCTGGTCGCGAATCTGGAGAACCGGGTTCGATCCCGACTGACGCCAAATATTTGCACTCACCACTCAAGCAATGAGTGCCCGTGAGGTGATGCCTGGTAAACTCCCGCACGGTACAAATATGCCATCATCATTACCGATATCTGCGTACAAAGCAGATTGGCACACCCAGCAATGGGTAATATGCCGTGATGATATACTTATTTATTTTATTTATAGGGGCTTTAACTATCAACTTAAAAGCCGACAAAATCTTATTATTATTATAATGTTTAAATTTCTAGGAAACATCCACAAATTATGACAGCATCCTCGACCGCGCCTTAAGCTACATAGCCCGTTACTTAACTGAACAAGAAGACACATACACCATAGCTTTAGCCAGTTACGTTCTTCAAAAAGCTAACCACCCATCAAAACGTCTTGGTATTAGCCTCCTTGAAACTCGAGCAAAAGCCAACGCCACCACAAATTACAAATGGTGGGGCGAAGATGTTCCCAAAAACGAAGAAAAGAACCCATGGCAACTCCTTCCTAAATCCATCGACATCGAAATGACGTCATACGCACTGCTATCGTACGTAGAAGCCAATCTACTTGATGATGCAATTCCAATTGTTAATTGGTTGTCATCACAAGCAAATCCGTTTGGAGGGTTCGCTTCTTCACAAGATACTATTGTTGGTTTGTTGGCTTTGTCGAAATTAACTGAGAAAATTTACACGAATACAAACATGCAAGTTAAGTTTTCGTACAAGAAACAAGAGAGTAATAATATTAGTATAAATAAAGATAATGCGATGATAATTCAGAAATTTAAGGTAAGTAGTATTGGTTGAAAAATTAATTGAAAACTAATTTAATGTCTTAAAATAGATTGGAACTGATGCAAGAGAAGTGAATGTAACAGCCCAAGGATCTGGATTTGTTTTATTCCGTGTGAACTATCAATATAATATAAATGTAACAGGACCATGGCCTATGTTTACATTAGATCCACAAGTTGATAAAAATTCGAATATTCATCATCTGCAACTTTCTATTTGCACGGGGTAAATATATTTTTAAATTAATTTATTTATTGCTAACGTACTATTACAATATGATGAAGCGCGTATTGGTCCTTAAAATAATCTAGTAAAATAAAAATGGGGTACTATCCTTTTTTTTAAACGCGACTTAAAATTTTTACGTAATAAGCCACATATGAATTTTTAAAGTACATTTATATGTTATAGTCATGAAGAAATTATTATTAAGCATAAATAACATAAATAAAATGCATTTTGTTCCAAATAAATTATAGAACGTTCAACGTTTTCACCATTGTTTGAGAATAGTTTGACACAAACTATAGTGGCGGGTTCGGTGGGTGGCGCTAGTGTTTGTCCATTTCTGATATAGACAATAGAATATAGGGCGCGAGCAGACACGTGACTCGAGCGATTTTGACGTGCTTGGAATCAGCTGATTTGTGTCCGCATGTCATTTTGACAAGGACAATGTTACGTTGACAAGACCAATGTTTTGATTTTTAACTGCTAAAATGTCTTTATTTTTAATTTCATATGTTTTACTGCTTAAAAATTGTAAAATAATAACATTAAAGCAGCTCAAAATAAAAATAAATCAAAACATTGGTATTGTCAACGTGACACTGTTTTTGTCAAAATGACATGCGCACACAAATCAGATGATTCCAAGCACGTCAAGGTCGCTCGAGTCACGTGTCTGCTCGCGCCCTATAGGGTAGTTCAGTAATTACGTCATATGCGGCGCGCCTCATTTAAACTATTGTCCTACCGTAAACACATCTTTCAAAGTGAATCTTATTGCCACAACTATAATATTATAATTTTAAGCAGTTCATTTCCTCGCCAATATCGTACTTAATTTAAAATTAAAAATTAGCTATTTAAGCTATCACAATTATTCTATTTAAGTTTTTAAAAACAGCATGGAACTACATGCTCGTTCAATCTCGAACATGTTCGTGAAACATCGCATGAAGCGGCCGGAAGGGCCCGTTTGAAAGACAGCAAACCATTTTTAGATTACAGTACCCTAAGAACACGACATATTATTAATATATTAATGTGGACAGACAGAGTTATTTTCGTACCTTAAACGTAAAAAGTAAAAATCTAAAGTTCTGAAAAGAACTGATTTGAAAAAGCTCAAAAACGCCAACAAACAAAATCTCAGTCGGTATGTCGGTAAACTCCCGGATATGTTTGAAGCTGCGCAAACTTGATACTCTGTGGTTCAGAATGTGCAGAATTGATTTCAATTTGAAATAAAACCTTTGTTATTTTTTGTACAATTGGGTTATTTTTTATGTTTACCGATAGTGTTTCAAATACAGTAGGTCTTATTTACAAATTACTGAACGGTGTGATATGAATCACGTCGGTAAGTGATGTGCTTCACTTACCGTGCAGGAGGCGAGATGGTAAATAAATAAAAACAAAAATCAAAGCTTACTTCAAAAATGACAAATATTTTTTTTGATATGTCAAAATAATTTTCAAATCTTATTTTTCTTTTAAATTTTGTGCGTCGATCGTGCAAAAAATAGTATAAACATCTCGAACGTTAAGGAATTACCGATCTCAGACAAAATTGGTACCTTCGCTTCGCTCAGTCATTGTCTTCAATCGGTAAACTGTCCTTACCGTTCTTAATACTTAATATACTATATTAATGTGTATATATTGTATTACGAAGTAATAGAAAAAGTTTACCATTTCATGTTATTAATATCTCAAAGTTAACTTCTTCATAATAACAATAATTTCAGCATCAAAGTATAAGCCTTTAAATTTTAACCCGTCTGTCAATAGAGTCTACTTTGAATATATCGTTTTTGCTTAGGACAATGCTTCATATTTCGCGCTATACTCTGACGTCACACTATTCTACTCTATGGGATGGCGTACAACACGAGCAAGTCTCGCTTTTAAATTTAGACAACCAATCAAATTGCTTACGAGATGATACGTCATGCTAATTATTAATCGACTTCAATTACTTTTGGTTTACAAACTATAGTTATTTATGCTACAAGAGATGTAGATACCATTTACTAATCGAGGACGATTTTGCGCCCGAGCGATAGCCAGGGCTAGCAAATAAGTTCGAGAGTGGTCTCGTGTTGCATATAAGATTTTTTTTCTTCAAGCGTATTATAATATTCATATTATGCTACTGTACGCACACTATAGAAGTTGTTCATTGTCTTACTAGTACAAAAATGTTGTTATTGTTGTACTAGTAAAAAAATGTTAGTGTCTTAGTTCACCGCTGGCGGCGGCAGTTGTCACAGCAACACACATTATATTGAAAATTGTTATTTGACAGTTGTATCGTTTTTGTTTTGTAGTGTACACAGCCAGCTTTGGCTGAAATTGCAAATATTACAATTAAAAAATTCCAAAAATAATGTCAAAAAATTCTTTGAAACACTTGAAGAAAAAATAGTATATGTCATTCGGAGTAGAACGCCCTTTTTGTGTTTTACCCAGCTTGCCTAGCCTCGGCTAGCGCCTCGGCTGCAATAGCTGGGTTCAACACAAAAAGACCGCTTTCTACTCCTAATAACATAATGTACTATTTTCCACTCCCGATGATTCATTTTTTACCTGTTCATTTTCATTGCCAGATATGTCAATGCTGTCAAGAAATACAGTTGAATATTAATATATTAAAAAAAAAGAATCTGTGTATTCAATGGAAAATTTAAGAAGAAAAACGCTGTCATTTGTCACATTTATCACGTCAACGGCAACTTTTGAATGGAAATATTTATAAAATGAGGACAATTTGGTAGAAATTAAACTCAAAATTATAAATTTTAAGAATGTATAAATATTTGGCAAAGTTTAAAGTATCTAACTGTTGGTATTTCACAAAGAGGGAGGTAAGTTCAGCTGTAGGGAAGTAAGGACAATCCTTACTTCCCGTCGCTAATAGATACCGATATCTAAACCATCTAGACAGTAAAATACACATACATCCCTACAAACAATGTCCTAATAGCCTACGTACGATATTGGGAGTGGGAAAAATATATTAAAACAGAATTATTTCATTAATACTTAATAATTTACGTATATATTCGCATTGTTAAAAAAGATTAAAATTTGACTGTGGTATAGTGCCCTATGGTTTGTTAATTTAACCGACATCGTAGCTCTTATAGTTCTCAAAATAGTAATAGCGGACAAAGACAAAATAAATTCCACAACAAAAAATAATTTAGTTAAAGTTAATATATTAATGTATGCGTGCAGTCCTTCAATTAATTTCAAGAAAAGCGACAGCTGAATAAGCGTTTTATATATCCATATGCTGTTGCAAAAGTAATACACCTGGACCCGTATACTAATGACGCAGCTATTCGCATAAGATTATTCAATTATAATTATAGATCCTGCATTTGATATGCAACAGATGACACTTGAATTATTATGTTAATATTTTTTCGCGATTACATTTAAATAAAAAAAATATTTTTCGCGTCTTTCATAATTATAAAATCTAATAAATATTATTTTTCATTGTCTTCCAGATTTGTTAGTCGCAATTTGTCAGAAGTCCCCGAAAGTAATATGGCAGTAATGGAAGTAAACTTCCCATCAGGTTTTACAGCAGATGTGGACTCTTTACCGAGTCTTGAAGTATCTCAAAATGTTAAACTAGTAGAAACAAAAAATAAAGACACTACTGTTATTTTATATTTTGAGAAAATGGTCCAACAAGAATATTGTCCAACAGTTTCTGCTTTTAGAACACACAAAGTTGCCAAACAGAAACCTGTACATGTTATGATATACGATTATTACGATACTTGTAAGTACAAAATATTTTGCAATTATTTTATTTATAATGTTATTTATTTTAGCGCGAAAGGCTCGCGTATTTTACCAAGCTCACCCAGCGTCATTATGTAACATTTGTGAAGCAGAAGATTGTGAAAATGTCTGCACAACGGATCCGGAAGAAAGAATAGGGGCAGATTCAGATGGGAAAGGGGGAGGATCAGTTACTAGTCCAATAACTAGCGCCATTTTTACCATTAGCATCCTATACTTATTTTTAAATTACAATTAAATGTATTGATAAGTAATGAAAGATTAATTCTAACAGAATAATTTATTTCTAAGAACAAAGACTTAAAATGGTTGACAACTAACTGTACAAAATTATGACTTAGATTTAGTTTTATGCATAGATGAATGTTTTTTTTTTTATAATGGAGTGTTACCATTTTGTTATGTGATGTGATATTTTGAAAATATTTATAATGATTTACTTCTATAGTCTTATAAATTGTATAAAAAAATCACAACAATACTTACGGCGGCTGCACAATATTTCGGAATCGAGAACGGTAAGAAGTTGACATTAAAATTGCGATTTTTTGACAGTCTGTAAAGTTTCACTTTTACTGTCGAGGCAGTAAATAGTTATTTGTAGACATAGACACTAAAGTATAATTTTTTATTACGAATATGTAATTTCTTGTACGGGGCAATAACCGAGAAGAATAAATCATATGAGTAATAAAAAAATACTTTAGTATACATTAATTTTTTTTAGAAATATACACAATATCACTTCGCGAAATTAGCCAAAATAGTAGTTAAAGTAAAACTTTACACACTTTTATGTCAAAATTTAACATTACGCACTCATCTGTTATTCAAGTTTGACAGATGAGTACGTATAGTTAAATTTTGACATGAGTCTGTAAACTTTTAATTTAGTTTTATTTTGGATAACTACTGTTGACGTGTTGACACATCGGAACTTTACAAGGGAACTTTTATTTGGCGATAAAATTGGTTGAAATTTACAAGAAACGAGTTAAAATTTCCCTAAAACATTAATTTTTATAAAAAGTAAGGTTGGAAGTCTTCTCGTTTCCGCGCTATTCTGCAGCCGCCATTACTGTTACAAAAATTATAAAAATCTTTTGTACTGTTGCTAACAAAGTAATATATTAACTGTATAAAAAGTAATTAAACAATAAACCATCAATAATACTTTATTCAGTTTTGTCTTTTTTAGTAATAAACTGTTTTAAATAGTTTATCAAACCAACTTTCTTTTTCGGTACTTTTAAAACAAGTCTTTTAGTGGTTATATTATGCAAAGGTCCGAATGCTAAAGCTACTACAGTACACGCTAAACAAATTACATTATACGGCATACTAAAATCAGGGGTTGGTAAAGTTATCAACATGCTTTCGGTACGAATTTGGACCAAATATCCACTTCTAGACGCATTAAAAGTGGACGAAATTAAACTACCATCTGTCGGTAAACCCGTATAATTTCGCGCTAAAGGTAAATATGAAGTAATAACAGATGATCCGATATAAAAACCATGGTTTGCATCTGGTGGGTATTCTTGCCATTTCAAAAAAACATAGTCAAAATCGATTGAAACAACTGTTACTGATTTTGGCGGCAATCTCAACAATAATTCTAAATAATACGGCCTTTGTCTTTGTTTACCTGGGATGAATTTTTTATGAACCGGTTTTAAATCGACGCCATTAGATTTTATTTTTAATGTGTGAATGTAAATTGGAACATACCACGGTATATTTTCTAACAATAAAATATCTAAAGTTCCCCAATGATTATTGTAAATTTTCGTTATTATTTCTCCGTATTCTTGACCAAAACCAGCTATATACTGATTTGCATGCAACAATGGAGGGGGATTAATATTAAAAGTTTGTGGCGGATAATTTACAGCAATATTTAAAACTCCAACTGATAAATTTTTAGTGTCATACACAGCATAAGTTCTTTCATCGCCTCCTCTTGTCGATTTTATAATTTCGTTAGGGGCTGGTGTAATTTTAAATAAATTGATATCATTTCCGGTAATATCTACGTAGATAATACTACTTTCTGATAAAGGACAAGATTCCATTAAACCTTGCCCGAATAATTTACGGAATGACCAATTTCTAGTTTGTAAAATTAAGTAATCATAGACTAAAGAAACTGACTGTTTAAATTCCAAAGTACTTGATTCACAATTATTGTCTTTACAAATCGATCGAAAACTTAAACTCAAAGAATGATAACGAGTATTATGAATATTTCCCGCGTTCAATAAAGACGCTAATCCCTTTTTGGCATAACAAGGTAATAGTTTTTTCCAAGGAGTTAAATTTTCAGTGCAGACAATTTCTCGCGGTAAAGAAGCATATCGAAGATGAGATGAATTTAAAGGTTTATTGTTACTTACAATACCTTTGGGCCGGAAGCTAAACTCGGGACTTAAACTATTTGATGCATCAATAAAATTTAAAGATGCGCACAACAGGCCTGATAAAGAATTAGCGAGTTCTTTCCACTGTTTGTCTATATTTACGGCGTCTGGTTTAAACCACGTCCAAAGTTCGACTCCTGGAGCAGCGTCAATGATTGGATATCCCCATGTTTCGTATCTCCATAAGCCTCCAGTTAAACTAATATGCAATTCTTGAACGTCGTAACGACCAATTATTTCCGCGAGACCACGGGGGAAGAGGTCGCAGTGGTTGACTATAAAATATGCAAATTAGATTGCAAATAACTGATTGTAATACCACTTACAAGTCTCTGGTGTTGGCTGTACATCCCACAATGTAGTAAATTGAAAATGAGCATATATTTGTTCACTTTGAAGAGGTTTTAGTAACAATTCTTCGTAAAATTTATCTTTGTAGGACGCACAATCCCATACATACAAAAGTAAAAGTACTAACAAATATATACTTTTTACACCACTCATTTTCAATAATTACTGTTTTTTATACTGTTTTCATACTAAGTAATGGCATTTTATTTTTGCACCGGTCTTGCAAAATGAGTTTTAGGTTAAGAACAATAATCAGAAGAAGCTTGACACTCCTAGGTACCATTCAGTCAATCATATAGAACATAGAAATGTTAAAAATATTTTACTATTATTAATATTTCGCATTGTTTATTGTTATAATACTATTAATTACTTATGATATTTCAATATCAATATTTTAAATGTAATATATTTGCCATAAACTTAAAAATATATTTTACCGGTTTCAGGATATTAATCCATTGTTTACATGTACAAAAGTAGGCTGGTAACTAAGTAATAACTGTATCTGTATGGTATATAATATTATTACGTTCCTCCTTGATTATTACCATACTGACTTGTTAACAACGGTCTACTAAATGAAAATAAAATGAAAATATAATGCTCTTCATTAATATATGCAGATAACGTTAATCTATCGTTCTACTTTATTCTTAATAAACATGAGGAATAAAGCACATAATTTGAATATTTGTCATATTGACACATGTCAAAATAATTGTTCTGTTAACCATAGCAATCTGAAAGTAGCATTAATGAGAGAATTTCGAAAAATTATATTTATCAATGTCTTAATTTTCTGAAACCGATAAACTATTGAACAAACCACGGATGTTATTAATCATAACAAGCCTTAGATTTCAAACTGACATCTGCGGTAGTTATGATGTGCATAACATTCCTAGGTATGTCAATAGCTATAACTAGTTTATGATTGGTACTTAACTTTTTACTTTTGTTAAGCACTTACCGTAGGATGCGAGCAGTCATGTGACTTTGTTAGCCTTGACAGCCAGATATGGGGGCCCGTGTCAGAATGACAATTAGTAATTATAGGGCGCGAGCAGGCACGTGGCTCGAGCGACCTTAAAGTGCTTGGAATCAGCTGATTTATGTGCGCGCGTCACTTTGACAACAACAATGTCACTTTGACAAGACCAATGTTTTGACTTATTTTGAATTTGAACTGCTAAAACGTCATTATTTTACAATTTTCAGGCAGTAATGAAATATAATAACTTCTTAATAGTTCAAAATTAAAATAAGGCAAAACATTTGACTGGTCAAAGTGACATTGTTGTTGGCAAAGTGACACGCGCACACAAATCAGCCGACTCCGAGCACTTCAAGATTGCTCGAGTCACGTGTCCGCTCGCGCTCTATATACATAAATGTCAAATGCCATCACTTTTCAATCCAAAATCTATGATTTTCCAATTCCATGTGGTTTATTTTCCTCGACAAGTAAATTTCACACCTCTGGTGGCAAATAAACCATGTGAACTAAGAAAATCTTGAAATTTTGAATGAAAAATTATGACATACAATATAATTACTAGCTGTCATTTTGACATGGACCCCCATATCTGCTTGTCAAGGCCAACATAGTCACACGACTGCATGATTGCTCGCCTTTTGAAAAAAAAGATGTTCAGGGACAATAATCTTGATAACTATAGTTATTTTGATATATTTTGTCATTTTTACATTGTTTATTTAAAGCACATTTAAAGCTAAAAGAAATATATTGAAAGTGGAACATATATCCTCATAAATCACCGAGTTTTGTTTTTCCTGTACCTCCAACATAGATTTACAGTTACGTAGTAATGAACGCACACTGCAGTTTTATTGCACGTTCGCCCGTTCTTCTTTCCAGTTCTTTCTAAACGACAATTTCGTTCGCAAAAGACACATTTGTAACATGGCTACTCATAATGTTGCTGTTTAAAGTGCTAAAAATTTTGTACTCAAGACATTTAATATAACATAGAGACACTTTTAATAAACTTTAAAAAGTGTAAGTTAATTATAATTAAAACGAAATATAGTTTTAAATGCATCCTGTGGCAAATGACTACTTCCTCAGTTTACTCATGCAGTGAATGGGGGTGGTCTATTATTTAGTTTCCCTGTTATAATACATATATTTGCATACAGATAATAAGTTCAGTTCTTGCATTTTGCTTGTCAGTTACGGACGTGATGGTGATATATTTTTATATTGTGAAACAATGTGTGTTTGTTTGGTGAATAAAAACAAAAGACACTCTTAACATAGGCGTGAGGGTGTGAATTTAATCATCGAAAATTACGTTACATCATTGCTATTACTCATAGGTATGCTCCTAATTTATTTCTATTCATTCAAATTGATATTTCGTACATCTTTTTAGCATGCAAAAGTAGTAAATAAAAAACTGCGAGATCTATGGAAGTCATACCCACCTAGTAAGTCAGTAATACATTTTTCATTTCGTATTTATACAGTTTTACAGTAAAACAAACACATTTATAATATGTATAATTTTCAATAAACACTATATTCTTTTAAATGTAGATCATTTTCTTGGAATCTTATTGTGAATCGCATTTGCGTAGGTTTGTTTTCCTAGTTATTTATTACTTGCATTATTCGCATGTACTTACTGGGAAACTATATTTGTGTTCTATTTAACAAGAATTATATACATTTACGCCATTTTTCACTTCTATGATTCGTGGTGAGATTGTGACCATATTAAGTAACAATAAAATCATTTGACAGCACATTGAAAAATGATTTTGTTTTCAGACAGATTCAGTAGTTTCATATTATGGCTACTGTTATTCAAAAGAATGGTATGAAATCGCTCACGAATGGTACTAGCCTAGTTCACGAAATACAAACGCTTACAAACCCCTTGCAAGAATCGACGCTATCAACAGAATGTGTAGAACTAAACCCTGGAGGAGAAACGACAGAATGCATCGAAGCAGAAGATAACGGACCAGAAATCGACATCGTAATCAGCAACGTAGTGTGCAGTTTTAGTGTGCGATGCCACTTAAATCTGCGGCAAATAGCTTTAAATGGTGTAAATGTAGAATACCGGCGTGAGAACGGAATGATTACAATGAAATTAAGGAGGCCTTACACCACCGCGAGTATCTGGTCATCAGGCAAAGTCACTTGTACAGGAGCAACCAGTGAAGTGCAAGCAAAAATAGCAGCACGAAGATTTGCTCGTAGTCTACAGAAGCTTGGATTCAAAGTCAGATTTAATAATTTTAGAGTTGTCAATGTACTGGGGACGTGTTCTATGCCTTTTGCAATTAGGATTAACGCTTTCTCGGAAAAACACAAAGAAGCTGAGTAAGTTTTTTTTATTTATTTATGTCATGTACCATGAAATTAACTTAAGTAATTGGGAAAGATATCAGTCTGTTAATAACCTTTATTTCTTACGTAACCATAAAAGGTTTTTAATGTCGATTACATTACGACATGTGTGACAATATTTATAGAATCCTATATTATAATCAAAATTTATTGCATGTTATCGGAATCCTTCATTTATCATGGTTAAATTTTAAAATATCACATGCCGGGTGGTGATCGAAATCCGTTATTTTATGTGTTTAACATGGAAAAACAGTTTTTTTCAAATATTTTCTGTCACTTAAAACTTACACTTTAAAAAATTATAAATTTTTGGAAATCAATTTACACGTTTGGTGTCCGAGTAAACTTAATTTAAAGACGTAAATTAGATTTAATATGCGATTATTTCAAAAAGTCGATTAAACTGATTAACCAAGTAATATGTCAGAAAATAGGTATTTGACAGTTATTATTTGAAATAACGCCTACCAAATTTGTTTTAACCACATCTTTGAAGGCCGGTACTATAAATGTTCAGTTAAATTTAATTCCACAGTAAATTTAATTACATAAACAAATGCAACGCGAATTTTTGACTTCAATGATATAAATGCTATAACAACATGAAAATTGATTCAAATTTGTTCATTTTATTAAATTTAACGGAACTTTTTCTAATACCGACCTTAAATTAAGTTTATTCACTTATTAAAACCGTAAACTCAAAAATTCACAATATATTTTGCAGTATTTGTTGAAAATATATACATTCAAACTGACCACTCAAAGCCCTCTAATTATTACACAAGTAGTGTTGTAATATATATGTCATACATAACTTTGTGATTCTCTTAACTTTGTTAGGGGTCTATTCCGTAACTCAGTGGTTAATTTTTAACCACTGGTTAAATTTTTTAACCAATCAAGTACGTTGACATATAACAAACTGATGTGGGCAGCACATTACCTTTCGTCAGTTCTATGCATTTTGTACAAATTCCACACAGAAAGTTTTTTTTTTGCAAATGATACCATATTTCCAGTACATTACCTTCAGTATGTATGTATTTCGTACAAATTCCATACAGAAAGTTTCTTGTAAGATTCTATATATTTCCAATAAAATTATAACTCAAAACATATTATAACATTTGTCAATCAGAGTTTTCTTAATGTAGTAGATGTTTCCATATTTATAGCACAGCTGGTTTTTATGTGAAATTTAATTTCTTTATAATTTTTTACTCTATCCATTGAATATGAAGTATAAAATGTAATCAAATCGTATATAGAATAAAATATTTTTAAATATTTATAACATTAAATGTGAAAAAGTGATTTTTAACAGCATTTTTTCAAGAAAAACTGTTAAAATCTTCAAATTAGGGTACTACCGTTCGACCAATTATAACCAAAATCTAATCAGCTCTTCATATGGATCTAAAACATCTAAAGAAAAGGAATACGCAAAAATTATAATTTTTTGAAAGGTGGTATTGGAGTTATGCGATCCAAAAAAAATCGTCACACACACGTACATACATACATACATACATACATACATACAGAGATCATTGTAAAAATAGTAAAATCGTATTCTGGGGACCCTAAGACGTGCTTATTTATTACAAACTCATCGAATTTTTTGACCAAAGACAATACCTTTCTTACCTAAAGGTGACGGAAGGTAAAAATAGGGATTTTCAGATGTCAAATCAATACCTATTGGACAGAATTTTTAACCAGTGGTTAAAAATTAACCACCGAGTTATGTCTTCAAAACTAATAGGTTATGGGCCCAAAAAGCCTGTAAGTCTTACAGATTTGTAAATGTGTGAATACTGAACAAAATCGGAACGAAAGCTGCCATCCTTACGTATAGCTTTATATTAAACAACAGTAGATTTTTTTTGTTAGTTTTTTACAGATAGTGTAAGACTTTCATTTTTGTATAGAATGTATAAAGCAACGTATAGTTTTACGTGAGAGATAATATTGAAAACTGATTTTTTTTAAATAATCTAATTATTTAAATAGACTCTATTAACAAACTATTATTGTTTAGCTATGAACCTGAGTTGCACCCTGGTGTCACGTACAAATTAAAAGTTCCCAAAGCTACCCTAAAGATATTTTCAACTGGAAGTATTACAGTAACAGGTAAATATATCCATTTTTATTACAATAAACGACTTGATACCTCTGTTTAGTCTACCTGCCAGTCATAAAATGTCAATATATCATATTTCAACCACTAACTGATTGTAAACATAAGTTTTTATTTTTTTGCATTAGATCGAATCACATAAGTAACGCTTTGTTGTGGTAGCTTCCAGTGTTGCAGATGTACAATCCGCCATCGAATATATCTACCCTCTGGTGCACGAATTCCGTAAAGCACGGTCAGCCGAAGACGAAGAAGTGTTCAGAAATGCCAAAAGAAGAAAAGTCGAACAACAAGAATATATCACCAACGCCTCTGAGCAAGAACAAGAGCTTTCAGACGCAGACAGCGATAGATCGTGGGATTAAAATGTTAGTGTACACTGCCCGCTATTATAAAACAATTGTGTGAATCAGTGAAAATCGCAAAACGCGTAGAAGAACTCTAGAAGATGAAAGCAATGAAGTAAAACTGTTAGTGGTTATTTTTTTTTTAAATGTAACATTTATTTTCCACCGAATACTATTATAATTTCTTCGACCGTAAATGTCATTTATTTATTATGAAATGTATCCGTAAGCTTCTGACGAGCTGTGTATGTTTTCCTTTTGTTTCTGTGGAGATTTCTATTTTTTCCACGTTTTGTTAACGAAGTATTTTTTGTTACACAGCGATTTTTTGTTGTTGTTAGAGTATTACAATAATTTTGTAACGTAACTCATTGTGTGATAGATATATTTAAACTTGCATGCGGCAGTTGAATGCAGATTTGGGCTTTAGAGATATTAATTGAAAATTATGAAAGATTTCTAAATAGATTAAAAGGATATTAATTACGCAAAGTACCGGGTTGGGTTCCCGGAAAATTGATCGCGGGGCTTATATTCTGCGCACTGTCCATTGTGTTCTTCAACAGACATGAAAGAAGTTAAGTCTGGGGTATCAGCTGTCAATGGATTTGTACTAAAACACAAGACGCCACACTCTCCGACCACCACGCTGCGTCGAAAGGAAAATTTATTGCGTGGAAAATTGATCGCAAAAAAAATCGCGGCATCGTCAAGAAAATTAATAAATGAGGCGCAGGCGGACACGTGACTTTGACAAATGCTTGTAGGGCCCTACAAGGTTGCCAAGTGTACAGCTTGCATGTGTTGCCAAATCAATTTAAGCGTAAAACTAATAAAAAAATTCTAAAACTAGTTATTAGTAATGAATATTAGCTGTATTCTTTTTGGACAACATCAGCTCATCTCAGATCACTTCAGATTAACTCAGGAAATCGTTGTTCTTTCTGACACAACTGATTTGAGTTGTTTTGAGTAAACTTACTTCCCCCCTTTCCGATGCTACACGACCAGTTTACAAAACTCAAAATGATTTGAAACACTCAGTTTGCATTTTAAGATTCACATAAACAGATATACTTACAAGTAATATATTTTCAACATTATCCATTTTTCGTTTATAAACAGTATCATATTGGGATTTTCAAGTATCAAGAGATGGCGCTGATCGCATTAAACACTGGTACACTTTTTTTTGACGTGTGTCAACGTAGCATTTCTGTCAATTGTATTTCTTTAGTTTTCGTATTATTTTCTCATTTATTAGTATTTTTTATTTATAATTCAAGTACGTATAATAGAGTTTTTGTAGTCATATAGTTGTAGTTTCATGTAAATGTCAAATGTGTACCACTGTTTGCAGTTCTAATATTTGCCGCTAGTTAGCGTTTTCTTATTTGAAAATCCCAATATCAGAAAAATGTCAATAAATTTGACAGCTATTACAACAAATGCTATCGGTAAAAAAGAAAATGGTAAAATGGAATAAAACTTGTTCTTTTTGCAAAATCACAACTCAATTCAGCTCAATACAGCTATTATGTTGTTTTATTTTCTGACACAAACTTAATGTTTAAAATATTTTTTTATAAAAATAAAGCCATTGGCTGATACCACAAGCACGGTTTTAACTAAAACGCTGTTTTAAGAACTGTCGAATTCAAATTTCAATATTTAATTTGGCCGTGATGTTTAAAAAACGATTTTTTTAAAAATATTTGTTTGAATACAAACCATGTTCTACATTAAAATCATATTTTGATACATTTGATATTATTAATATTAAATAATTAAATTTGACATTTCTTAAAACAGCGTTTTAGTTAAAACCGTGCTCGTGGTACGAGCCATTATACTCTGTTCCATTTAAGCCATTCAGTAGATAGAGCTGGCAACAGCGCAAACTTGAAGTAGCCAAAATTACATTGGGTAAACTTGTCTCTTCTCCAATTTCAGCCAATCAGAGTGGTCAAAATTACTCCCTATGCTCTGCAATACTGAATGGCTTAAATGGAACAAGGTATAGTGCTTCCATTTACGATACGAAGATTTCTTGGCGCGCTAAATTTGAGGAAACCATCAGTTCATGTTAAAACGCTCTATTTTAATAAAAAATATTTTTGTCAACATTATATTTATTAATAACTAGTTTTACAATTTTATTTGGCAACACAGGCCAGGTTCATAAGCTGCATAGTTGGCACCCTTGTGGGGCCCTACAAGCACTTGTCAAAGTCACGTGTCTGCCCGTTCCTCATTAAATAAGTGACGGCGGTGGTTGGTCTATCTTACCTTGTGTTGTATTAAAACAAATAATTCCTTGAATTTTTTGGCGATCAATTTTCCTTGTTATGATTTTACCGGCGTGGAATTTTCCCGCGATCAATTTACCGGCCATAAAATTCCCGTACACGATCGTGTTGATTGTTTATGTTTGTTGAATACTGATTTGCAGAAATTTCGTTGTCTAAGTCTCAGTGTGAAATAGAAATGTTCCCCGCCCGCAGAGAAGTCTGATTTCCGCGCGCTGTCTATTAATTTCTAGTGAAATGTATGATCTAGTTCATTTCGTGCTAAAACTCGCAGCACTCTTAACGTCGACAAATACATACTTCCTAACTTAATGATATTGTTATTTTTTGCAACTTTTGTTACTTGTGTAGTAAGGTATTTATAACAGGTAATTTGTAGTACCTATTATCATTTCATTGCATTGTAAAATAACAATTACATTTTTATAGTGATTTTATTATATGTGATTTGTTAAAAAATCGTTTGTCTTATAAGTCATCAGATCTGAGTAAGGTCTTATCTATTATTTAGATTAATGAAGATGTGTTCTAATCGTAATAAATAAAAAATAAGTTGATTGCAATAGACTGTAATAGTTGTATATTTTCCCGCTGTTGTAAATTTATTTATAAATATTGATCAAAAGTAGCTATTTGTGTAACATCGTTGTCAACTGAATATTCTGTATTGCATTGTTGGTAGAGAGTTCCTTTATTTTATTCAGTGTAATGTATTATTTTAAATAATTCCCAATGCCTATGTCATTTGCTGTTACACATAATACTACATGTTTATATGTATAATAAATACCAAAAGCAATTTCAATATCCTGTGAGCCTTAAAAATGGAACTGTAGTAATAAATTGTAAAATTTATATACCTTAGGACAATTTTTTTAAGATATTTCGCCAAAACCAATTCGTATCTTAGAATTTTATATTTTGATCACTAAAGTCACCCTTCAACTCTACCATACCCCATTTAACATAATATGTATTAGTATTACATTTTGTGTAATAACTGTGTACATGAAAATAAATTGTCATTTTCTTCAACACCAGATCATAATTTTTTCACTTCTAATGGGGTCTTTAAAAAAAAGTTGTCAATTTTTTTTGTATAAAATCGTGAAATCCGTCTCAATATAAGTAGGATTATATTGACGTCCTTAATCGGATTTAAGTGGATTTAGGATTAGAAATCGTATTTAAGAAAACGATGTAAACGATCTGTAATGGAATCGCGCCGTATAGAAATGTAGAAAAGTGGCGACTCGTTGCTAGGAAAACTGTATTTGTAGAAAATAAACTACAAGTCAGTATCGCGCCAAGAAAAAAAACTTCTTTTTTGTGCAACCGGACGCGAAATAAGCATTTCGCAGGCGTAATACAGGCCGCGAAATTGGATTTCGCGGCCGTTGTTATGGTAACGGCCACGAAATTCATTTCGCGGCCGTTGTCATGGTAGCGGCCGCGAAATTAGGTAAACAATCACTTTGAAACTTGAGAATTGCATGGTTTTGTTTATCAAATGTTAATTCCATAGCCACCTTGAAAGCTAACTTTCTATTTACAATGAAACTGTTTAAAATTAATAAAATTTGTAATTACATATTTTTTACGGTTGCACAAAAAATATTGTGTACACCTTGTCCGCGAAATCCTTTAGCGCCCTCGAGATTGTATTGCCTCGGCCGCAAACGGCCTCGGCGGCAATTTTTCTCTCGGTACGCTAAAGAGTGATTTCGCGGCCTTGATATACAAATAACTATTCTGGTATAAACAGTCAAGATTTAGGATTTATTTAAATCCGATTAAGGACTTCGATATAAACTTACTCATAGTAAAATAAAATAATTAGAAATATGCGAGTTTTAATTCATAAATTTTCGCGGCTGTAAACATTCGTGACGTCACAGCTTCATTCACACGTGTAAATTTAGTTTTAGCCGCTGTAAAAACAAAACAGCAATTTAATCTAAAATTGGGACAGATGGCAGTAAATAAGAGAGAAAATTATTATTGTGTATTTCTTTAAAAGTACAAGTGCAGTAGAAGATATGTAAATAAATCATATATTAAAATAAATATCAAAAGTTTCATTAAATACTTCCAAACTAAACCGGTAGAGCTCGACTGCCACATCCTTGAAGCTGACAGCGTTGAAATACGGTGTAAAACATTCAAATTGACCTATTCTTTCAAGAAAAAATAAATCAGAAAATGTGAAATTACGGTATTACATACTTTTATATGCGCTTTAATTATTTTATAACGGAATCATTAGGACACTTTCACAAAACGCTTATTATTTTTTTTATATATAAATAGGACACATTGTTCCACATTATATGAATAAATCATTTTATTAGAGAAACTATTAAAAAATACATTATTTTTAATTTAAAGACCTAATAATAACAAATCTTGATTAACTATATCTATTAATATAATTCTAAATTATGTTTCTTCCGCATATGGACTTTTAATTCATATTGTCTGCTCAAAACAGCGTGGCACAAACGACACGTTGTGCCACCAGTGTGTTTCGGTAAATGCAGTTTTAAACTATTGGGATGCGAAAAAACTTTATCGCAAAATCTACACGGAAAACTTGTTTCTTTGTTGATTGTATTAATTTTTTGAAAACGATCTGCAAAACAATTGAATGAGACATAAAAACAAAATAAATTTCATTTGTGCAGCAAACCTTCTAGATTTTCTTTTTCGTAATAATTATTACTATTTTCGTTCAGGGAATAAACATTTCCTGTAATATATAAATAATTATATTGTTATAAATAAATAAATATGTTTTTACCTATATTAAAAGCCATATATTCTAAAGAATTTATTGTAGTAAAATCATCTGTTTCTCTTTTAATAGACATATCCAAATCCATATTATTTTCTAATTCGGCAGATACTATTGCCGAAGGCACATTAAATTCTTTATCTTCAGTATTTTCTGAATTATTAGGTATCGTACTTTCTTTGGTTTCTTCACATATACCAGCAGACTGTTTATTTTTATCTTCTATGCCAATATTATCAATTAAACCTTTTATTTGTAAAAGTTCTGCAGTTTTCAAGAAACAATTCAAATGTTCAAATGAAACATTCACTTCCCCTTGATATATAAAATTTAAAATATCTAACATTGTTTGATATTTAACATCTCGTAATATAATAATAGGATGCTGACATGGATTGTCTCTAAATAAATCCAGAAAATATGTACTACAAGCAGAGAGAACTATTTTATGAGCTTTTATTTGCTTTCCTTCGCAACTTAAAGTTACATCTACTAATTCGTTGTCGCAGCGAAAAATATCGAAAGCACTTTTTAGATTTCGTGTGTGATTGTTCCAATGAAGGGAATATAAATCTGCCGATGCTTCCATTTCTTTGTATTTAATTTGAAATTGTTATATTTTCTACAAAGAGGTTATGTTTTGAATCTAGTTATTTGTATTTGTAAAGGTATGGCCAGAGTGGAAGCTTCGAGAAAAGCGTCGAGCGTCGCGATCGCGTTGCGTCCAGCGTCGCCTCAGCAATCGAAAATCGAAAAAAAATTATATTAAAAGCGCTTATATGGAGCGCGTTTTTACATTATATTCCAACTTTTTAAATAAACCAATGCGGTGGTGTTTCTAGCAGGGCTTCGAACCGTTATTTTTTCGTTTCGGTTAAATATATTAGTTAGCTTCCGGTTTTCGTTCCGGCAAAAATAACAGTATTCTCTTTCGCATAAAACGAGTTGCGACTACGCTACGAGACCCCACAAATGAAGAAACGTCAACAACTGAAGTGGAGAGTAAGTTTGTGTGTTTTTTCTGAACATGCATGTACCGAACCGAAATAAGCCAATATTTTTTTTCGGTGCTCCGGTTTTCGTTGCGACAAAAATAACGGATATTTCCGGTTCAAAGCCCTGGTTTCTAGTAAGAACATTAAACGTACTGTTCTCATTATAGCCCTTTCACTTCCGTTCAACATTTGGTACTCTTGTAGTGTATTTCAAAATTGAACCAAGTTAACGGCGGTTACTTTTTCAGTAATCGGTTGTGTTTTCGGAACGCAGTTACTGAAAGCTGGTAACTTTTCTGTAACCACACTGCGCTTAGATCGGTGGTTGTGGTGCGGTTACATTTTGATGCATGAATGTCAAAATGAGAGCTGTTAGCTGGTCCGTTTTTCTAGTCCGATGTCGGTAACATTGTAACCACGGTTAAACCGTAACCATTTTCAGTGGTTTAATTTCGGAATACACTGTTTTGGTAGACGCTGTTACTCACGACGCTGACGTGCCGCGGTCGTACGCTCAGTTCGACGCTCCGTGGACGCTCCCACTCTGGGCAGACCTTAAAAAGCTATGTTAAAAAGTGAAATTATGGTGTGAAACTACGATCTTTTCGGTCATGGTCACTAATACTGCAATATAACTGCAACACTTCCATTATAAACAAATATCTCTTGGGATAGAAAAGTATGCATAACTTTGTATTAAAAGAATATTGTAAAAGTAATACTTTTAGTGAAAAACGTTATACGTATTATCGTTTTATACAGTGGGCCTTGGAATGTAGTTGAAAAGGTTAAAATGCCAAAGTGACATTTTAATAATGAAACATTGTGCAGTTAATAAATTAAATAAATATATATGGATCAAACTTTAGAAGATCAACTATATGATGCGGTATCCCGAAATGATATAAATAATGTTAAGAAAAACTTACGCAAAGGTTTGTAAATCAACATTTCTTTTAAAAACAAACTGTTATTTATTTTTTTCAGATGTAAACATTAATACAATATGTTCAAGCGGTTTAACTCCTTTGGGAGCGGCTGCTCATTTAGGAAACATAACAATATGCGAAACTTTAATAGAAAATTACAAGCGTTCCCTCAAAGATGACGAATTTTCAAACCATCGTCACAAGAAATTATGCATCGATTTCAGTAACGAAAGACAATGCAGAACAAATGACCATAAAAATGTCGGGTTCTTTGTCGTTAAAAAAGATTTAGATTCAACAGATAGTGAAACTATCGAAATTGGAGATGGCCCTACACCAGAAGGAATGGATGCGTTGGAATGGGACACAGAAATCAAAGAAACAGATGAATCTCCAACTGATTCTTATTCTTGTTTATATAAATGGTATGCGGATATTCTTAACAGAACCTCAGATTTATTAAAGACTCCTTTACACTGTGATATTAATCAAATAGATCGTTATGGCCGTACCGCTTTACATTATTCCTGTGATCGAGGTCATTTACCGATAGTTCAGTTACTTATAAGCGCTGGGTGTAATGTAAATCATACATCTTCAGATAATGTAAGTGCTTTACATCTTGCAAGCAGTCAGGGACATTGTGAGATTGTTAAACTTTTACTCCAAGCTGGAGCTAGAGTAAATCACATAACAAATTCGAAAACAACAGCTTTACATTTTGCTGCTTCTCAAGGTCATGTGAAAATAATGCAAAGCTTAATTCAAGCAGGGGCAAATGTTGATGCTTTGGACTCATCGGATCGTTCGCCTCTAGTTCGGGCAGCGGCTCAACAAGTTAGAGCTGTTGAGCTTTTAGTGAGACAAGGAGCAAGAATAAATATTGAAGATGTTAATGGTTACACACCCTTATGTGAAGCAGTTTGGGTGAATTCTCTTCCAATTGTACAAACTTTAATTTCTGCGGGTGCTAAAGTAACCCAAAGTCATTTTTTATTACATTATTCAGTATTAAATAATCAGTTGGACATTACAAGGATGTTAGTAACGGCTGGAAGTGTTGTGAATTTAAGAGATGATAGTGGGAATACTCCGCTTATTTTAGCGGCGAAAAATGGACAACTGGATATTGCTAAATATCTTCTTGATCATGGTGAGAGACCAAAAACTGAATATACATACTTTAATTTTATTTGTTGTTTATATTACACTAAAAAATCTGATTTGGCCAGCACATGACCTCTCGCCAATTCCATGTTTAAATTAGCAATGAGATTTAAGTAAAGTATCACTTCTGGTTGATTGTCTGTAAGCAAAATCTAATTTTTTGTTCCAATAAATAAAAAAGTCTGTAATACGAAATTTTGGGTTCCTCGAAAATCTGGTAAGAGCTCAAAGTTAAGTACCACATCCGGTTTTATCATATAAAGGTGTAACACCAAAACCGACCACCGCTATTATTTTCTTTACTATGCTCTGTTCCATTTGCCATTCAGTAGATGGCACTGGCAACAGCACAAATCTGAAGTAGCCGAAATTACATTGGGTAAACTTGTCTCTAATTTTAGCTAATCAGAGAGGTCAAAACTATTCCCTATGCTCCGCAATACTGAATGGCTTAAATGGAACAAGGTATATTAGGTATAGTTACAAAAAAATATTATAGAACAAAGTTGTCATTAGAGAAGGAAATATTTTTTTAAACCAGTGGTTCTCAAGTTACATCACAAAGTTATATTTAAAAAATTAAAATTACATTTCAAGATCAATTTTGACATCTTTACTTTTGAATTGAATAATGATGAGACCACGATGAGACTTACGTTTCTCTTTTCATAGCCTACTCCGAGTTAGGAATTTTATTGAACACACTGTACTATTAACAAATATTTGTTTCGTTATAATTTAAACTCAATTTTTTTTTTCATACATTGGCTTCTAATAAATAGTTATAAAAATAAATTTATTTAAATTTCAATTGAATTTTTCAATATTTTTATTATATACGGATATAAAACTAATACATGGTTGAATACAGAAAAAAATCCGCTATCAAATAGGTATAAAAAATATCTATAACCCCATTTGAAAAAAATATATCTGTGTTGTAGAGAACCACTGGTTTAAAAAATATTTTCTTTAGTGGTACGTCCCCCTTAGTCTTCTATAACT
This sequence comes from Harpalus rubripes, assembly GCA_963082715.1. Classification (NCBI taxonomy): domain Eukaryota; kingdom Metazoa; phylum Arthropoda; class Insecta; order Coleoptera; family Carabidae; genus Harpalus; species Harpalus rubripes. Next base: position 3,108,671 of record OY720456.1, on the reverse strand, counting down.
TTGTTACATAGCATTTTTTTGTAACTATAATAATAAAGAAATTATGGCAGTGGTCGGATTTGGTGTTACATCCTGTATTGGGATTTTCAAATAAGAAAACGCTAACTAGCGGCAAATATTAGAACTGCAAACAGTGGTACACATTTGACATTTACATGAAACTACAACTATATGACTACAAAAACTCTATTATACGTACTTGAATTATAAATAAAAAATACTAATAAATGAGAAAATAATACGAAAACTAAAGAAATACAATTGCCAGAAATGCTACGTTGACACACGTCAACAAAAAGTGTACCAGTGTTTAATGCGATCAGCGCCATCTCTTGATACTTGAAAATCCCAATAGCCAAAATCTAATATATTGTTTTCATTCATATACGACTTTTAAATACCAAATTTGAAAAGTTTTGGATCATAGTTTCGTATATTTTTTTCAAATATGTCATCATTACAGAAATATATCTACAAAGCAGACTGGCACACCCAGAAATGGGTAATATGCCGTGGTAATATATTTTTTTTAAATTAAGAAAATCTGATAAGTTTCAAGTTAAGTACCACTTCCGGTTTATCTATTTTAGCGAAAATATATGTCGTTCTTATTATTAAAAGTCTTAAATACCAAATTTGAACAATATATTTTAATTTAGTTTTTAATTAAAAACTGTTATGGGCTTCAAGTAAAGTACTACTTTCAAAATATGATCATCTGTTTATATGAATACAGAAAACTTAAATACGGAAAATATAAATTTTTGGAAGTTTAATATGTATTGCCGTAGACGAAAAAATCGTCATAGATACAGACAGACATCATTGTAAAAATGTGCTTATTCACTGAAAACTCACTATCGAATTTTTGGCGGGAGGTAATAACAATTTTTAATAAGTAAAATATTTGAGTTTAAGTATTTGATATTTTAGTTTACTATTTAATTAGACATATATTGAGTTTTTCTGACTTCTTGTTGTATATTTGCAGGTGCCATGGTAAACTTACCAAATACAGTAACTGGGTCAACACCACTATATGAAGCTGTTGAAAACATATGCGATTCTGATCACGTTAAGTTCAAATCAGTGTTGGAACTTTTATTTTCGCGTGGTGCGGGTTTAGAAATTCAAAGTAATTGGGATACTCCACTTTTTCACGCAATATTTTTACAGAAAACTAATATCGCAATCACATTAATACAATTTGGAGCTGATGTAAACTTTTGTGATCCCCGAATTCTTTTAGATAACATGTGTATAGCAAGGAAGAACAATAATTTTACTATTGTCAAGATGTTGGTGTTTGCAGGTTATAATTTTAAAAATATGCCTGATCTTCACCCGGTAAGTGATTCTTTTAAAAGAATTGAAAGTATTTTAGACTGGTTAATATATATGAAATTTAATCCTTTATCTCTTATGGATTTGTGTAGAGTACGAATTCGTAAACATTTAGGTAAAAAAGTATATTATAAAATTAATAATCTCGGATTACCTCGACAAATTACTAGTTTCTTACATATGGAATATATAGATTAAAATATACCACTTACCTTTTATTCGTTTCTTCAAGAATTCATTACTTCATTGCACTTTTAAGGTTATTTTTTAAATGTACTCGTAACTAAAATAAAATAGTAATAAACTCACTATTTAATAATATAATACAGCCACTTTTATTTAATTAATTTTATCTTATAAATTATAAAAACAATTGATTGCTACAAAACAGTTTACACCAAGTTTTGCAACGCACACTACAACAAAAACATTATTTGCGCGCGAAATTAATTGTATACATTCCGTCGTGTTGTGATTTTCGCATTTTTTACGGTATGTTAAATTATATCAGATAAATAATTGTAATCATTGCATTTTACTATGAAAACCTTTCATGCAGTATTGTTTTTGAGGGTCTCAACACTACGAAAATATTTTTCAAATCATGTAGTAATTAATAATTTTATTCCAAAGATTCATAAAAATAAAGTAGATATAGAAATTAATTCGAATTTATAATCTACCTTTGATAAAAGTAATTTGTAAGAATTGATATTTTGGTGTGATTTATAACTTGTTAACATGGTATTATAAAACTGCACTTTAGAAATGGCACAAAATATTTGTTAGAATATGTCAGTCTGTGAATTATTGTAGTGAGAATTGAAATATTAATTGAGGGTATCATAATTAACAATAATTTATGAAATAAGGCAGTTATATATCATTTATGTGTTCATTTACACAAATTTATTAAAAATGTAGGTCATTAAATCTTATCAGATTTAATGGAGTAATTTTTAGTCTTCGATTTGTAAAATGGACAGTTACTACTTCCGCTGCCTTATACCGTAAAATGTCAAAGTTATTATTTATTGATTTTTATTTAAGATTGACTTTTTCTTTATATTTTTTTGTGAGACGATAAAAATAAATTGCAGAACTGAGACGAATGGGGGTTTCCACTATTTTTCAATTTTTATATGTTACAAAAAATGTTAATAAGCAAACTTGAACTAGACAAAGGGGCTCATAATATCATAGTAAGAATTTTGCATCGCTTCCGGTTTTAGCGGAAATGGGTACAAGTTTGAATCTAGCATAGGGAATCGGTATGTTTATATTTTTTTCCAGAATGTAAATAAAATTAGCTTCTGAATGATATGAAAGTATCATAGTTTTTCTTCAACCATTTCGAAATGGCGACCATTTATTTTCAAAATATATATTAATAAAATTTAATACAAAATTAAACATAGCAAGCTATGAAACAATTTTAATACCTTAAATTAAATCTCAAAATTGTTAGAGCACTTCAACTTTATGTAGATAAATACGTTTCTTTTGTTTTAAGGTAATAAAATTGTTTCATAGCTTGCTATGTTTGAATATATGTGAAATTTTATTAATACATATTTTGAAAATAAATGGTCGCCATTTTGAAATGGTTGAAGGAAAACTATGATATTTTCATATCAGTGAAGTTAATTTTATGTACATTCTGAAAATTTTTATAAAAATACAGACTCCCGACGCTAGATTTAAAGTTGTACCAATAGGGTATTCTCTGAGGATTACTAATATTAAAAATTTATTAAAAATATTAGTGTTGATAAGTAAACAACAGGGAAAAAACAAAAAATCATAATATAAATTGATTGTTACAAAAGGTATAAAGCATTTAAATTTTGCTGATGTACTAGATGACCTTCCAATGGGAGACCAGTTGAAATCCCTACTCCATGTTCGAATGTGATAAGACGCCGCATGAACCACTGATAGCACACCACTGGTACTGTACAACTAGTACGTCACTATCACGTGACACAACAAAATCAAATTTTAAAAATTAATATCTCGCTTATTAAAAGGAATTTTTTACTCGGATTTTCACAGATACTCTTAGATATAACTGTTCTTTAAGAAAAAAAAAAAATATGAGAGAATACCCTATTTTCGCTAAAACCGGAAGTGATGAAAAATTCTTACTATGGTCATCTTATGAGCCCCTTTGTCTAGTTTAAGTTTGCTTATTAACATTTTCTTGTATCTCTCAAACGATATATTCTTGGTGCCGGACTTACGCCAAACACCCTGTATATAATGTATTTTACTGTAACAGTGTAATCTTCCCTTATTTTGATTATGGTGGAAGCTCCCATGCAAATATTATTTTTCCATTCATTTTTGCTAAAAATTAAACAATAACTTTGACAAAAACATAGATGTAACTATTCTTGTACAAAATGTAGATATCACACTCGTTCACACAGAGTGCCAACGTACAACAGTTTTCACACACGACTTTTCTGCACTTTTTAAAAATTTCAGAGTTGAGACCAAACGTATATTTAAGAACTATTGCCTAATGATAAAAGCTAGTGAAACGAAAATATTACTAGTTTATGAAGAAGAAAGACTATTTTGAAAATAGTATATAAACCTATAATGATAATAATTATTCGAATTTACATCTAAATTTTACTTATTTTGAAGTAATCCTTTTGATTTTGTGTCAAATTTTGTAGTCTGCAGGCAGACATCAGTTATTACTTCCGTATACTTATAATTAAAAGTATACAGGGTGTTCCATTTAAGTGCTACTCTATTGCTATCTCGAGAATTAATGAGATACGAAGTCGGTTAAACTAGCAAACAATTTCTATTTTATAAGACTACTTTAATGAGTGAAACAAGAATTTTTTAGACCAGTGGTTCTCAAAATACGTGATGCTACTTTCTTATTTTAAATGGCAACTTATTTTTTTTTATTTGCTTATTCGATTCAGTATTTTTTTTTTTTGAATTCAACGATATCCATATGTAATACTCTATTATTACAAAATATTTGAGAAAAATGCAAAATTAATAATGTATCATTTTTATTTAAATGACTATACAAAGATCGCTATGGAAAACAAATAAATCAATAAAACAATTGTTAATATTATTTATGTATTTTATCTTGTTTAAATAATAATTATTCAGAACTTCAAGAAAATTATAAAAGTTTTTTAAATTATTTCTTCATTTGATTTATTTGTTTTTTCCATAGCACTCTTTGAATAGTCATATTTAAATAAAAATGATACATTATTAATTTTACATTTTTCTCATAAATTTTGTAATAAAAGAGTATTACATATGGATATCGTTGAATTCAGAAAAAAATACTGAATCAAATAAGCTAATAAAAAAGGGTAGGTTCTAATTTAAAATAAAAAAGTTGGGTCCCATATTTTGAGAAGAACTGGCTAAATTTTTTTTTTGTTTTGTTCATTTTAATAGTCATATAATTTAGACATTGTTTGCTAATTTATCGAACTTCGTATCTCTTATATTTCTCGAGATAGCAATAGTGTAGCACTTAAATGGAACACCTGTATATATTATTCTGATGCCATATTAATAATATTAAGTTACTTTAAGTACATGTAATTGTGTGTTGTCTTGTATTTATTTATAATTTTTGTGATATTTGTTGTGTATATTGTGAAAATAGTTTATAGAATTATATATACAAATAAAATAGTTGAATATATTTTCGTATATTTATTTAGAATAAAACTTCAACATATTTTACACATTAATATTATTAGATAAATATAATACAAAGTCAAATATAATTATTCATTTTTAAAATACGATTAGTAAACAATTATATATTAAAATCTTACAGAATATTTCGATACATCATGTAAAATGCGAACATCGTGATTAAAAGTGATATTAAGTTAAAAACGATATATAGGACACCTTATCATAGGATAATTGTGAAATTTTAAGATTTGTACTTAAATATAGTGTAAACAATTCATTTTAAAATTATCAACTTGTAAATATAAAATCTCCAAACTTAATTATATAGTTATACGCTACCATAATAACACAATTCGAAGGAAAACACATGAACACTTAGGAGTTTTTCAGGGAAAGAGCTGCTGCTAAATCGGTATTTTTAATATAGTTAAAAGCGACTTTACCTTTGTTGTCGGTTTCTTTTTTGAGGTTGGGGCAAATTTTGACGATATCTTGGCAAATTGCTAAATGTTGGGACTCAGCAGCTCGATGCAGTACGGTTTTACCATCGCCATCTTTCAACATAATATCTGCATTACGTTCTATCAGTAACTTTACTATTTCATATTTTCCTGCAAAGAAAATGCTCTATATAATCATGGAAAATTGTGTTAAAATCAGGGATCGGAAACCGCAGAAAAATGGGTTCGGATTGGGTTCAGGTTCAAAAATTAAAATAAAATTGGGTTCAGGTTCGGAAAAAATATTATTAGGTGGTTCGGTATCGGTTCAGTTCCGGTTCGGGTTCGAAAAATTAAAAAAATATGTATAATATTACTCTTTAGGTAAATAATAAAAATGAAAAACAAATACAATTATTTACATTAAAAAAGCCCGTACCAATAAATTTACTTTGTAAAGAAATTTTAATTTAATCTAATAATCAAAATATCTGATATTTCTTCAGGCATATTTACTCCTTAAAGTAATAAAAAGAATTTCAGTGCAGAAAATGCAGGTGTAGCTGTAACTGTTATCTCAATTTGCGCAACGTCACAGAGTATAACAATTTTTGTTCCTCCCATAAATTTAATATATTAGCAATTTTTGGAAGTAGTTGGACGTCTTCATAATTTTTAAAAACTATGTTCTTGTAAATTAGGTTTATTTTAATTATTATGGGGCCGCGTGCCTGAGTGTCAGGTCGCGAATCTGGGGGACCGGGTTCGATCCCGACCGACGCCAAATATTTCCAATTTTAAATGGCACAAAATTGACCCCTGTGGTGCACTCTCCACGCCAGCAATGAGTGCCCGTGAGGTGACGCCAAACGGTGCAAATATTTCATTATTACCGCATCTGTGTACAAAGCAGATTGGCACACCCAGTAATGGGTAATAAGCCGTGATGATATATTCATTTATTTATTTTATTATAATATTTCTGCTTAGGCTTTTTTACGATCTTTCACTAGCTCTCTAATAAATTTTCCTCGTCTTCAAATAATGAAATAAAATATTAAAAATGTAGGTTTCGTTTAAAGGTAATTATTTCAGTAAAAAACTAAACCTATTTGCAACTATGTGTCACAGAAGTATTAAAACACGGTGGTTCAATGAACCAGGTTTTTAGAACCTGAATATAGTGGGTTCAGTTCGGGTTCATGTTAACAAAATTAACAGTGGTTCAGGTTCACAAAAAAGGTGGGTTCGGAACGGTTTACGGTGGTTTGGTTGTTTCCAGTCAGGTTAAAATGATTAAGTTTAATACAAGAAATTTATATTCAAATAAAATCTGTCTGAGAATAATTCTGTGTCCCCAGTTTTTGACCATATATGATAAACCGGATGTGGTTCTTAACTTGGTGTTTTTAACAGATTTTCGAGGAAAAACAATAAAATATAATCCAAAATTTCGTATTACAGATTTTTCTATTTCTTGAAACAAATTAGATTTTGTTTACAAACGATCAATTGGAAGTTGTATTTTACTTAAAACTCATTGCAATTTTAAACATGGAATTGGCGGGAGGTAATGCGCTGGCCAAAAATAATTTCTCTTAACTCGATTGAGTTGGAATAGTCTATTCTAGTTTTACTTTCGTTGCCAGTGAAACCTGTTTTGCATAAAGATAAAAGAAAATCGTTTTAATAAACAAAAGAATGACGGAGCTATTATTGTTTTACTGATATCAATTGTTTACAAAAATGACGAATGAAAAATAATTAACCGCGTTGATTTTTGTCACGTAGGCGTAAACAATAAATATTTTACCTGCAGATGCTGCCCGGTGAAGGGCAGTAGCTTGCCCAGATCTGGTAGCGGCGTTAATATCGGCCCCTTTTGATAACAAGAATTTACAGATTTCAATATATCCAGCCCTCGCAGCGTAATGCAAAGCAGTATATCCCGCATTATCTCGTTTATCTACGCTAATTCCTTGATCCAATAATTTTTTAATCCTTTGCAAATCGCCGTTTTGGGCTGCATACCAAATTCCTCTTTCAAAATCCAATTCATCCAAAGTTTGAAATACGGACCCGGGAGTAAATCCATGGTTACATTTATGATCACTGTGCTGAGACATTTTTAGTGTATATAAAATAGTTAAGTAACAATAGAAACGATGGATAAATTATAGTTCACGTTGCATGGTCCATACAGTTTCGGCTTCACCCGTAGAGCTAATAACTTTGTAACCTAATTGTCCCAGAGCGTTAATAAGTGTTAATGGAGGAACTTTCAGCAAGACTCCGTTAATAATTTCTTTTCTGCTTCCGTTGTTATATTTCTTTGATAAAGCATTGACTTCTTCGTCGTTCAAACCAAACACTGCACTATCCTGTGCATGTATTGATGCCTTTACAGCAACATATGCATGCATGCCACTTGACATAATAATATTTGCTGGTATATCCATCGCACACTTGATATGATTTTGCCTTATTAGTCGACTGCCTTTATATGCGTGTCGTTCACTACTGGTTCTGGCTCGGAGAATTCCTTTCTCATAGTCCACATGTATTCGTTATAATCTTGTTTTACACTGGTGGACGATGATGCAACCACTTTGTACCCCAAAACTTCCAACGCAGTCAAGATAACGCAAGGATGTTGCAGATAAACAATGGTTGAATCGTCACAGTATCCGCCCGATGCAAAACGTTTCAATTGTTCGATATCAGAAGTCTTTAAACCGGACACTAGCACTCGCCATGGATATCTGTTTCCATACGATGCTAAATTACCTCTTACTAAAATGTAGGGCATCGGAAATTCTAATGGAGAATTTAACTTTCAAGCGTCTTTACCTGACACTTTCTACCTTGTGATAAAGGTATATCCACACCAGTCACGTGATTAGAATGTTGTTTTGCATACTAAATTGTTACAGAATATTAATAATTTGTTTTGCTAAACTATAACGCTCACTCAAAAAGATCAATAAATAAGTGTATCTAAATTTATTTTCGTAATATTAGTAATAATTTTAAAGAGGCGTGTACATAAAGCGGAATTGTATATACAGCTTTACTAAATTTTTAAAGACGCAAAAAACTAAATTAGATTAATTAAAGTCAATAAATATTGCTCTAAATTGTAATTCAAATTAAATAAACATGAAATAATAAAAACTATTAATACATTTTTTGAAACAATAAAATAATAAACACACAAATAATGTAAATATATGCTTAATTTTTCTGTTAAAATGTACTTTTGTAAAGTCGTCGTAAATTTTGAAATGTCAAATAGTAGCAATTTGATTGGTTTAAAAATGATGGGTGGTCTACCGACCTTGACAGTGAAAGCCTTGACTTGACAGATTGTACGTCAAGTTTCAAGTTGGAGCTGGTGTAGAAAACATTGTGCTCCCAGCACTCGTATTGAAATTCTTGTTTTCTTATTTTTCATGATTATTTCACTACATTAACTTAGAAAGATGCAGAATGTTATAAATAGTGTTAAAGGAACCGCTTTAGGAGTAGCAGAATATTTAACTCCAGTTCTTAAGGTGAGTATTGATCAGCAATTATCTCAAACGGAGTCACATGCAAACAAAACAATATTATGCGTTACATATTAATAAAACATAACCACTTAAATACTTGCTAAATTTACATATTTTATGAGTAGTTTAATTCATGTTTTTATTGAGTAATGTACGATAAACCAAATATTCCATATTTTTCTCTCCATTATTTGAGATAAAATGTGACCTTTGTTCTTAGGAATCGAAATTCCGAGAGACCGGGGTATTAACCCCAGAAGAATTCGTAGCTGCTGGAGAGCATTTAGTTCATCATTGTCCTACTTGGCAATGGGCAAGTGGGGACGAAACCAAATCTAAACCATATTTACCCAAAAATAAACAATTTCTAGTCACTAGAAATGTGCCATGTTCTCGACGTTGTAAACAAATGGAATACTCAGATGAACAGGAGAGAATTATCGAATCTGATGATGCAGATGATGGTTGGGTAGACACGCATCATTATGATATGACTGCTTCGGGGATAGAGGATAAAGTCCAGGAGATGACTCTGGATAATAAAGTATGTATGCTTTAATAGGGCCTTTAGACAATATTTGGTACAATCCTTAAAAAAATTTAAATATCACTGTGTGTAACAATAAAATAATTTGTTGGGCGAGGTCGTAGTAGGCCATAGACGCATGTTGCGATGGGGTCACCGAAGTCGGTGCTAAAGTTGAACATTTTCATATAAAAATACTAGCTAATATCTTTAGAGGGTTGATTTATATATTTCCGATATAAAAGTGGTTAAATTTCCAGATGAAAACTCCTCAAATTTGGGTTCAAAAATTGTACATTTTTAGATAAAATTAGGTCAATATCTCAATTTGGGTTAAAGATAGTGTTAATTCTTGCAAAACCGTTCTCTGGAGGGTCGATTTGATATTAATATTTTAAAAGTGTCAAAAAGGTCTTAGGTATTCCTGGAAATTGTGATCGAAATTTTGGAAAAACTTTGCCCCAAAACATACATTTTATTTTGCTTATAACTCTTCAATGGTTTAAATTATTTTCAAATTAACTTGAAATTCTTGTTCCACGGGGTTTAAAATATAAATTAATTCAATTCCAAATCTAAAAATCTGGTGTGGCCAAGACAATACCTCCCGTCATTTACAACCCGAGTCACAAAAAAGATTAAGTTTTTTGGATTAGCGAATTTTACTCTAATTTTGCCAGTTTATTTCTTAAAATATAGTTACAGAGTGGGTTCACATTTATACACATCCATGCATTAGTGGGATTCGAACCCAGAGCCCCGAGGGCACTCATGACATGAGGCGTTGCTCTAACTATTGAGCCACCGGAGATATAATAATATGAAGATTAAATTTTAAATACCGGGATAGAATAGAATTCACTAATCCAAAAATGAGGATTAGCTTAAACATTTTTGTGAATCGTTAATTATTATTAAGCGAAATACATACCTCCATATTTAGTTATGTTGGAAACTGTATATTCTATTGTTCTATTTACTTTTTTTCATTTTAAAACGTTACTAATATTATTTTGAAATGATTAGTTCTTTGATAGTCAGTTACATACATTTGAATAAGTGCGTTTTGTTTGTTTAAAACGTAGGATCTGGGATTTAAATTATAGATAATTTTACAAATTTATCCATAAAATATATAGAAAAAGTATTATTGCAAATCTATAAAAAATTTAATAATCTTTAATTTTTATAATAACATTAATCTCGAAAAAATAACATTTAAAGGTATATTTCGAAGAAAAACTATTTTGAGCTTCTAGTAAAGTGCCATTTCCGGTTATCCGATTTTCACCAAAATCTGATAGGCTCTTTCCAATACGGAAAAAGTTCGAAATACAAGGTATCAATATTTTCTGAATGATAGTATTTGAGTTAGAGTGGAGGATCCACACACACATACACACAGATCGTGAAAATGTTAAAATTGGATTCTAGGGACCTTAAAACGTGGTCATTTACCAAAATCTCGATATGCGATTTTTAGCACAATCCCTATATCTCCCTTACCAAGGGTAGCGGGAGGTAAAAATCGTCTGGACCAAGTTTTATTTAAATTTTTCTAAGATAATATCCGTTCCAAATTTTTCGCAATTCTTCCAAATGCTTCAGTTATAAATATATGTTTTGATAGGTGGATAAAGAAGCATCGGGTGATAAACAAGACGATGATGATGATGAGGCAGATGATGAAGAAGCTGCAGACATGGAGGCGTTTGAAGAAAGTGGTATGCTTGACAATGATCCGGTAATAATTACATTTTATTATCGATTCTCATGAAGCTAACAGATTCTTATTGGAATCTTATTAAAAAACCATTTGCAGATTATAAATAAATGCCTTTTAGGTTTTAATAAAAAAATACTTTACAGGCTACAGTAGAAGTAAAACAACAAAAGTCTAATACTGTTCCTGATTCATCTGGAGTAGAAGGAGAAATAATACATACTCGCACTTATGATCTTCATATTACTTATGATAAATATTATCAAACGCCTCGTTTATGGCTTTCTGGATATGATGAGGTAATAAATTTATTTTCTTTAATATTTTATATTTGAAATCAATATGATTTACAGAATCGCCAGCCTCTTAGTATGGAAGAAATGTACGAAGATGTAAGCCAAGATCATGCCAAAAAAACTGTTACCATGGAGTCTCATCCTCATATGCCTGGACCGCCAATGGCTTCTGTTCATCCTTGTCGGTAAATGGTTGTTTTTCATTTTTATAATAATTATGATTATTTTTAATTATTTCATTGCGCAATTATAAAAATGACGCTACAAACTAATTAATTATTTGCCTTATTTAAATGATTAAAATTTGCTCCGATGCCATTAGCACGAATTACGGTCCCTACAACACGTTTCTGATATTTTTACAATGATGTCTGCCTGTCCGAATATGTGTGACGATTTTTTCGTCCACGACAACTTATATCAAACTTCCAAAAATGTATATTTTCTGTATTTAAGCTTTCTGCAGTCACATAAAAAGTTGATTAGATTTTGGGAAGTGAAGTGCCCAGAACAGTTTAATGAAAAACTATATAATCACAATGAGAACATATTTGATTTTGGCTAAAATTGATAAACCGGAAGCTATGAACAGATTTTTGTGAAAAAATAAATTGTTATAATCCAAAACTTCTCAAATTTGGTATTTAAAACTCGTATACGATTGAGAACAACATATTAGATTTTGACTATATATGATAAACTGGAAATGGGAAAAACAATCAAATATAATCCAAAATTACGTATTACAGACTTTTCTATTTATTGGAACAACAAATCAGATTTTTTTTACTCAAAGCTCATTGCTATTTTAAACATGAAATTGGCGGGGGGGGGGGTCAAGTGCTTATCATTTTTTTCGTATTATTTAGTGTTAGTAGTAATAGATCTTTTTAACGGAATAGGGTTTTCTACGATTTTTTGATTTTTTTATACGTTAATGTAGATATTTTGCATAAAAATTTATAAAATGGGAGAAAATTGTAAAAGAATTTTGCAATTTGCCATGACGTCACGACCTCAGCTACTCGTCCGCCATATTGGAGCCAAAATGAAGCCAGTAAATTATGAAATAAAAGTACATTTTTTATAAGTTTATGTAGTAACCATTTTTCTTAATTAAATATAACTTCCATATTTGCCATATTAGATTTATTTAAAAACAAGAAAAAATATGGTTCGTTAGGATTTTTGAGGTTAGAGAAAAATATATGTATTGCAGAAGTATCTGTAAAAATTACGAGGGGGTAATCACTACCAAAAATTGTGTACACTAAATTACCATTACCAAAAAATTACCAACATTACCAAAACATTACCAACATTACCGAAAAATTACCAACATTACCAAAACATTACCAACATTACCAAAACATTACCAACATTACCGAAACATTACCAACATTACCGAAAAATTACCAACATTACCGACACATTACCAACATTACTAAAACATTACCAACATTACCGAAATATTACCAAGACATTATTGATATATTATTACATTATCAATGTGTTATCAAGATTTTATGACATTATTATTTCCAACATATGTGTACATATATGAAGATTCATATTGATTTCCTGAAAATTGACATATTTAACAATGAAGGGGAAGCATGCACCCTAACCTGCTCTTCAGTGATTGTTTCTACACGAAAAAGCATTTATCAAGCAACTACCATATTTATAACCTACTTAAATATTAAAAACATTTCCAAAAAATTAACATTACTGACATTACTGAAACATTACTATAAATTACTTGATAAATTATCGACACAATTCCAAAATTATGAATACTCGTATTACTTTTATATTTATTTTTTTTATATTTTTTATAAATAAAGGAATTTTCAAACATAATTTCTTTTCGATTTCTTGAAAGAATAATTTTACAATAAAGAAATAATATAACACACGAAGAATTTACACGATAATACGTATAATATTTATAATGTACAAAAATAACTCGATATTAATACAATTTAAAAATCGCTAAAATCTTACAACTGTCTTGCATAGGTACGTAAGCGTGAAGTCTATCACAAGCTCTGTTACTCGATATTGGGATATTGCACTACCATAAGAGAACGCGATGTCACTACTATACTCTGGACGGCGAACAGATTCGGAAGAAACTCCTCCCACTAACGAACGCTAAATTAAAATGGAACATTGCTACTGGTAACCCGTTTTTACACAGCTGCATGAATACGACTACTGAGATCGGTCATAGCGGAATCGGTACTGGCCCGCCATTACGTTTGGTTTGGTATTTGCGTTCTAACCTATCTCTGTGAAATCTCTGAATTTTGTGTATAAATAGTCTGCCTTCCCATAAGAATAGTATTATATAATTTCAATTTCCTCTTTGATTTATACATTAATTTCATTTCAAATAAAAACAGAATGGTTTCATATTTCTTAATTTGTAACGTGTAAAGCTGACTTCTGCGTGCACTGTACTGCGCTAGTTAGGCCCTGCCCATAATTTTAATTACCGAATCTGTTCGCCGTCCAGAGTATAGCGCTCACCTAACAGCGCAAGATGTTTGTGGAACATGCGGTTAAATATAAGAATGCATTATAAAATCTTAAACGTAAAACGTATTTATAATTAAAGTGTATTATTAATTAATTAAGGAATGACAGTATATAAATAATAAAATTTTGCAGATACATATAATAAAACAAATAATATAATATTTTAGTTAATAACAAGCTTCAGTTTTTACATCGGAGATCACAATAAAAGAGTTTTAACAATATTAAAATTGAAAATAAGAGATGTAAATAATAGTAATCTTGCATTTACTGATTTCATCATTCATTATGTAATTGTAATTTTTTTAAACGGTTATAGCGGGCTGTAGCAATAAGAATAATTTTTACTTAAACACGGTATTAAAAGTAATAATTTACAATTATTTACACAGAGCTGAAAAAGTTTTAGGTGACATCTACAACCAAGTCTATTGCATTCAAACATCAAACACATATTATGAATTTGTCATATTTCACAATTATTTGAATAATAACAATTTAATAAAACCTAATAATACAGAAACATCTTACGCCATAACACACATTAGGTTTGAAAGATTACCAAAAAATTACCAACATTACCGAGACATTACCAGAAATTACCAACATTACCAAAACATTACCAACATTACCGAGACATTACCAGAAATTACCAACATTACCAAGACATTACCAAAAATTACCAACATTACCAAGACATTACCAAAATTTTGTACACCAAATTACCTTGGTGATTACCCCCTCGAAAAATTATAACCATTTCTCAAATGATTTGCACAATTTGGAGCAGAACAACGTCAATGGGGATAATTTTTATGATTAATAATACTGTAACACTGATGTAAAATGATTCAAGTGGCACCAAAATGGCGGACGAGTCAGCTGTAATTTATCTAATAGTAGCTACAACCTCAGTAAGAGAAAACTAGAACTATGAGATAGAAACAGTTGTGTTAAGTGAATTTAGCTACAAAAATGTAGCACGGGAAAATTAAACGTAACCCATACATAATCTCCATTGATTTGCATCCACGGCAACTGGGTGGTTCCTGATTTAGCACGTATGTGCTTTTTATTTGTATGTATTTTTAATTAAATGCGTAAGTTTAACCGCAGTTTTCTTGTTACACACATGTATTTAGTCTCTGAACGCCAATTAAAATAATTGGCGGTAAAAGCCAGGCATGCGCACAAACACCATCAAATGGTTGTGTGACCTCGTTAGGGTTGTGACGTCATTTGGCGACCGTTTTGAACATCCATATTTTTCAATTTAAAAATTCATTTATAAATACCATATAATTTATCATTTTTTTTATTTTATATTAATATACTTATTTTTTCATAAGTCGTTAGCTTCGAAAACCTTATTGTAATAGATCTTTTTAGCGGAATACCTTAATTTTAAGTAGGTAATTAAAACAGATTGTTAATGTCGTGTTTATGATGAAAATTTGATTTTAGTCACGCAGAAGTAATGAAGAAAATAATTCAAACCGTGACTGAAGGCGGAGGCGAATTAGGTGTTCACATGTATCTCATAATATTCTTAAAATTCGTTCAATCTGTAATACCAACGATCGAATATGACTACACGCAGAATTTCACAATGTAATGTGAGATCCAAACGAGACTTACAAAGAGCTTGAAATTTTTATTTTAGCAATAATGCAAGATATTCAAATGCAAGCTATATCATCATGATTAATTTACAGTTTTATTACAATTCTATGCTTGTGTGATAATGATTATAATCAATATTTACAAATATGTATAACAGTTGTTTAATATATTTTAAAGTAAACAAATAACAGTTCATTGATTATTGCATTATTTTTGCAGTCTTATTTTATTAAGGACTATGTAATCTGTATGGGTAAGTATTCGGCGTCAATATTATACGTTGTTACCAAACAAAGATTCTGACCGTCTTCAGTCATAAATTGGACTGGTTGGTTCATTAATCCAGATGTTTCACTTTCTAACCCGTTTGCTGTTTTTGGATCTGGTAACTGCAATAAAAATATGAATATGTAATAGTTATTTATTTTGTAGAAAATTACACATTTAATAAATTGTAAAAATCTTACTGCTGGGATAACAATTTGATCATCAATTTTAAAATCTCTTTTCAATTGTTCGTCGGTTAATTCAACAGCTACAGGTTTTCCGGTTTCGGCATTTAGTTGAATCGGGACTATTGTCCCATCATCCATACACACTTGGAGGTTTTCGCCATCGAATGACGTCACGCGAATTCTTTGACCGTCTTGTGCTGTAAAATAAATTGGATTGCCTTCCTCATCCGTCACCTTAAAAAAGGAAAATATTTATTGTATTCCAAATTTTTATTACTCTAATTTTCATACATGTAGTTGTCCAGGTGGTAAAGGTAACCCTGAATTTTCATCGAAGGAATCTAGTCCGAGTTCAGTAGCATTATCGGCTGATGCCATTAGTGTGTTTTCTAAAGCATTATTCGTAGGTTGTAAAGAGTTTGAAGTGTCCAATGCAGCAGCAGAATTGTTTAAGATGTGTACTAAAGCCGGAATGTCGTTTGAGTCAGACGGATCTTGGTAAGTTACATATATCACATTGCCGTCTACAATTAAAATAAATTTAAACTTTGACGATTTGGGTTAATAACAACTTTAAATGGGCAATGGGGTATTCCGGTGGTATGGAATTTATGCAAAATAGTAATTTTTTTTCTATGGTTTACATTTTCAAATAGTAAAAAAATTCAATAAAAAATGTTTAGGGAAAAGTTTTCATCCATAATTTGATGTTAAAAAATTGAAATTCTTTACGTATTTAGAAACGTCCTTGAAAACTGTGACGTCATTTCGCTTTTGCTCATTTCAGATTGAATATACGCCGGTAGAAACACAGATGGCGCTAGTAGTTACTACGAGCGTGTATTTTGTATTTGATATTTTATTCACTTTGTATTAATTATTACATGTCCCTCTGATATTTGTTTGTTTACGAACACGTATGTTTAGGCACTGAAGTTCAATATCGGATGCTTGTCATAAGGCGCGCCATGATAGAAAATTTAAATTTCGATGAATTTACAAAAAAATCATTCCTCACTTGATAAACCATGTGTCTGGCTTAGTGTACATAGGAGATTAACATGGGAAATCAGTTTTTTGCAATTTCCTGCTCGCCTAATTATTTTAAGCAAAAAAGCGTCAAATAAAAGTTTTAGGGCATAAAATTCTGCATATAAATCAATAAACAGAATTACCTTTATATGCTTTATAACCACAGAAATTAATTATGAAAATTACATTGAATTGAATAAAAAATAAATAAATGCTTGACGTTTTATCAAATTGTCAGAAACGTCAAATAAGTTAACTTACGGTGTGACAGATAAAACGTCAAGCATTTATTTATTTTTTGTTCAATTCCATGGCTGTCGATATTTTCAACGTAATTTTCGACATTTTCATAATTAATTTCTGTCGTTACAAAGCATGTAAAGGTAATTCTGTTTATTGATTTAGATGCAGAATTTTATGCCCTAAAACTTTTATTTGACGCGTTTTTGCTTAAAATAATTAGGCGAGCAGAAAATTGCAAAAAAACTGATTTCCCATGTTTATCTCTCATGTACACCTTTAAGACAGACACACGGTATGTATTTTCTTACTCAATAGCTATTTGTGTATTAAGAGCGCAAAATGGGACATTCAGGAGCGCGGCATTCTCTCGAAATCGACAATGTCCATTTGCGCTCGAAAGACAAACAAAAATTTATTTATTTCAAGTACATTAAACTAGTGCAGTGAAAAAGTGGATGTCCATTGGGAGCGTTCACGCCAAACTTTTGCAGGTGGCAGCACATATGTCCACACAATTTATTTTATATTTAATTTTAATTTATCATTATGTTCCATTCTTCTTGAGCTATTGCTACAATCTAATCTAAGCATTTTATACTTTCGTTTTTGTAAATGAATGCCCTATTTTATTTTCACAGCAGTGCGGCATTTTGTTTGGTTATGTAATATACTGAGAGAGCAGTTATATGTCAGATTAACTTGTGAGTGCCATTAGTTCCTGACTAAACGTTTCCACTAAGAATGTAGACAAGTAATATTTCTCAGCATTGTATAGTTAGAAATTTGGACAGCGAGCGTTTTTTACTTTGTCGCACATGAGCGGCAAAGTGACATTTTGCGTTGACAAAGAGAACGCAAATGGCTACTTTGTATACAGACTGTAGAAAAAATTATATATTCATAATAAAAAAAAAATTAAAAAATACCGGAATACCCCATTATCGTTACCCGAAATAATTTAAAATTGTACTTAAATAATAATTTAAATTAAAATTAATTTTTTTAAGGTATTAAAATCTGCGATAGGAAAAATACGAGGCCTGTCCAAAAATCTGACGAATACTTGGAACAACACCTCACACAGCAGCTATCAAGCAGCGAATGACGTACCCGATGGCGAAGCGAAAATTCAGGCAAATTGAAGGTCGCATTCTTTTTAGACAGGCCTCGTATAATTTTAAATTTAATTATCGCTTGCGAAAAATTATTAATGTAACTAAAACACATTTATTTTCGAAGTTCTTACCTCCGGTAACAGTCTGAATCTCCTCTTTAATATTTCTATGGACTCTTTTATGCTTTGTGAGATTCGAACAATCTGCGAAAGCCTTATTACAAATCTCACAAATATACGGTTTCTCTCCAGTATGAAGGCGTTGATGTTTTTTAAGCGCCCATTGCTCAGTGAAATCTCTGAGGCAGTGCGAACACTGATACGGGCGTTCATTGCGATGTCTGCGCATATGGCATTTCCAAGTGTCTTTATGTAAGAAAGATTTGCTGCAATATTCGCAACTCCATGGTCGTTCGCCCGTATGACGCTTTACGTGGAGTTTAAATTGGGAAGAGGTGGTGAATTTTCGACCGCAAAACTCGCACGTGTAGGGCTTTTCCCCTAAAATTTGTTGTATTATACTACAAATATTATTAGGAATTGCGTGTAAATTTTGTAAGCTACAATATAACAAATTGATTGCTGACCTTGAAAAAAATAATTTTGCAAAATATTTTCAAATACAGGTATTATTAAAAGTGATGTTAAATAATAAAATATTAATTCTGCGGGGTCCAAATTGAATTCAAAAAATTGTAGTTAATTTATTTTTGATTAGTCTGGAATACCTACCACTCAAGAATTTTAGTTTGATGATTATATATAGTTGCAAAACCAATAAAAACACTAAATTCCACAAAAATTATGGCGCGGAAAGCAATAATTATAGTGGTTTTGGTATTTTTTTCTGAAAAAAAGGTCAAATTGAGTTCTGTGCGCTAAGATTATGGTTACATTGCAGAATTTTTTAAAAATTTATAAGCGAAATAGTCACATTTTTTACAAATACACCCTAAAAAACGAATATTCACTTTGATACGAAATGCCTATAAAATGAATGCAACATGCAGCCACCCGAACAGAGATAACATATCTATTTACATTACTATGTACCCCAGTTTCGTCAAATTGAGTTTTGTGCGTCGTATGGTACATTAAAGAATTATTTAAAAATTTGCAAGCGAAGAAATCATAATTTTCACAAGTACAGGCTTTAGAATAGATAAAATCTGTCTCTATTTTTGAAAAAAAATATATATAAATATCTGCTTCCGCGCGCTAATTTTGTGTTTTTTTTATCTAAACAAGACACTGCACAAAAAAATTGGAAATTCAAGGGTGATCGATATTATAGGGCGCGAGCAGACACGTGACTCGAGCGACCTTGAAGAGCTTGGAATCAGCTGATTTGTGTGCGCTTGTCATTTTGACGAGAACAATGTCACTTTGACAAGACCTATGTTTTGACTTATTTTAATTTTGAACTGTTGATAAGTTATTATTTTTAATTTCATGTGTTTCACTGCCTGAAAATTGTACATTAATAACATTTTAGCAGTTCAAAATCAAAATAAGTCAAAACATTGGTCTTGTCAAAGTGACACTGTTCTTGTCAAAATGACATGCGCACACAAATCAGCTGATTCCAAGTACGTCAAGGATGCCCGAGTCACGTGTCTGCTCGCGCTCTATAGAATCTAGCCTTATTTTTTAAATGATCTAGACCCAAAATATAAATAAATTAATATAAATTTTGGGTAAAACTCGAGTTTACGGCCAAACCTGATGTTAGTTGTGGAAAAATTCAATATTTGACCTACATAGCAATGTCGCTTGAAGCTTAAATAACATCCGTAACTTTTCAGGGACGGCAAGAATTACATTAACCGTGGATTTTTTTATAACTGGGATGAAGGACAGGCTGGAATAGACACTTACAGAATTGATGACACACGCAAGAGAGAGATAGAAGATTTTGCTTCCAACAGGCCACTCTCGTCGTCTTACGCCCCTCTCCTTAAGACTATACCTGTCATTCTGTTTGCATCTGCCATTCAGCGTTGTAACCTAAATTTGTATTCTGATTTATGTTCGTTGTGTTTATTAAAAATGAATTTAAAGTCATAAGATGTGCCTGGGGCAACTTTTTTGTTTAATGATATCAATAGGCGTGTTCCTTCGGGCTGTGATTTGCAATCTAAATGATAAAAGTGATCATGATTAAGAAGAATAATGTTTTTACGTTTCCTATTCGTATCCCCACTTTCTCATTTTGTGATCACTAGACAACTTTCCCCTTTTCCTTTTGGATCAACCATTTTGAGTGATTCATACGGATTCAGTTCAGAGCAAATTTTAAAATGACTTTTCGAGCGTAGAAATTTATGAATGAGGAATTTGTGGCATCGTGGAATATGTGATTTTCCTACAAAAGAATGTAATGACAGTAGAGTATTTATAAAATAAAATCGGTTAGTTTGCATTTGCCTGCATATGACATTTGACGTCTAAGCATTTGACGCTAGTTGGTGTTCTATTGTTTTCTTGATTTTAGTTCATGATTCAAAATGATCACGATTAGACCAATCAGTATTTACAAAATCACAATCACAGCCCAAAGGAACACGGCTAATATATCTTTTAAATTTAATGAAAGAGAAGATATTATGCGCAGTGGAAATCTGCGCATAGTAAGAACAATTGGCAGGGGTCATGGAAACGCGCTAGTCAAGACATCCATGGCGTTTGTTTCAGTATCAGAAAAATTATTAAAAAAACTTGTTGAAAGATGTTACAAAAGCTTTTTGTTGAAGCTAAAATGTCTATTTTAATGACTGCAATAATTTTGACGTTTCGTTTGACAACCCAACTGGCAGTTGGAGCCATTTTACTTAAGGCGATTTCAGGCGACAACCGTTCACTTGCGGTATGTTGCGTTCACACATTCGGGCGCTAGGAACAACATACCCGGTATGCTTGGATCAGTGCTCACAGCTGAACGGGTTTGCTAGTCGGGTCAGCTCTCTGTTCACTATTTCTATCTCTTTTTGTCATGTATTTTTTTGAAATGTCAAAAGTCAAAACAGTCGGAGTCTTGGTCTTATGTCAAACAGAGTGACATTATTTTCGTTGACTCTTTTTTGGACAAATATGGAAAAAACTATCTTTCTCCGTTAATGCATTTTAATTGTCAGACACTATTTTTGACAGTATTAAATGTCGCAGAATATACATAACCTCCAAGCACGGTGTCAACAAGTGAACCATTGATTTTTGGCGCCACCACTGACCATAGCATACCGCAAGTGACCGTAAGGCTCGGGCCACACTATGCGTTTTGGCGGGACCGGTTTAACGGGAAAACAACAACTTATAGTTTTAAATTAAGGCGTCCACACTTATGCGGTTGCGGTCCGGTTACCGGATACTACCGCAGCATGTTGCGGTTTGACCGGACGGTCAATTTGCCGCATGTCAACTACAACTCATTGAAGATAATGCGAGCGTTCACATTTGTCCGGTTTTTACCGCAGCCGCAGTTGATATTTATACAACATAATATAAAAATTGAGAGGAATTCGGAACATCAAGTGTGTATTTGTCATTGTCAATAAACACGTCAATAAATATCTATGATAAATAATATGTTTGACACAGATAAATTTATTCAGTATGTTGAAGAGTACCCTATCTTATGGGAAAAGGGTAGTAATGACATACGATAGTACTCAAAAAATTTATCATTATACTTTCGTATATTTCCGAAAAAAATTGGGAATCTTTCACTTCGTTCTCATTCAGAATTGAATGGACGAACCCAATATTGTCGTTTTACCGGCTCGCGAAGCAAACCAGCAGCTTCAATTTCGCAAATAAGTTTAATTTTTGAAATCATATCTACCTACAGGGCGCGAGCAGATACGTGACTCGAGCGACCTTGACGTGCTTGGAATCAACTGATTTGTGTGCGCATGTCACTTTGACAACAACAATGTCACGTTGACTATACCAATGTTTTGATTTATTTTGATTTTGAACTGCTAAAATGTTATTATTTTACAATTTTTAAGCAGTAAAACATATGAAATTAGAGCATTATTAACTTATTTATTTATGTAGTTATTTGTCTCTGTCACAGACTACCAACTACTTGATTTAAAATATTTCGCTTGTTCTTTTTTAATAGAATCGATTTGGCATTGCTGATGCTGTCCTGTTTTGCGGGATATATGTGGACGCTGTATGATTCATCCCGTTTAACCGGATGCGGTTTTACCGGTCCCGCCAAAACGCATAGTGTGGCCCGAGCCTAACTGATCCTAAAAAGTGAACGGGTATGTCGCCCGAAATCGCCTTTACTATTTGTTGGAGGGTAGAGGTGACAGTTCTTAGTTTGAAAGTCGTAACCATAGCAACCAACAGTTCTATGCTTTGCCACTAGAGGCGCCCGTGCAAATTTGCAATTATGTAAGTGTCTATTTAATATTTAATGTTGGACAAACATCAGATTTGGCGCAAATTTTTCACTTACCAGTGTGTATTCTCTTGTGTTCCCTCAAATTTCCCTTTTGTGAAAACGCCTTTTTGCACACGCTACACTCATACGGCTTTTGCCCACTATGCCACCGATAATGCAAAGTTAGAGACGTTTTATGCGCAAAAAACTGTCCACACTGCTGACAAAAATACTTTTTCACTCCCGTGTGCGTCGACTGATGGTTCAATAAATTAGCTCTAGTTTTAAACGAAGCACCACACGCTTTACAACTAAACGGCCGATCGTTCGTATGCACTAACTGATGTCTTTGTAGGAGTTGTTTATGTTTAAAACTTTTCCCGCACTTATTACACACAAATCTTCTTCCGTTGTTGTGTTCCGCCTCTTTGTGGTACACCACACTGCTGGGGTGGTTGAAGATTTTGTCACAGAGGTCGCATGGGTAGCCCTTTTCTGATTTTTGCTCGTGGGACGTCAAATGGCCTTTTAAACTTGCTTGGTAGGCGAAAGTTTTGTCGCATTTTTCACACTGAAATGGTTTTTGGCCCTCGTGTTTAGCTTTAACGTGAACTTCGTGGCTTTGTTTTGACATAAACGATTTGTCGCACTGTTCACACGGATATTTATGTTCTGGAGATATTGGCTCGGTTTTATTTTCAATTACTGGTGTTTCCGTTAATTGTGCTTTTATATTATCTAAACTTTCAACGATACCTTCGCCCGCATGAGCCGTTAGAGTTTGATGTTCAAGTAACTCCTCTTTTGAATTATAAAGTTCTGTGCAAGTCGTACATTCATATCTGACACCTTTATGATAAGTTTTATGAACTAAATATCTCCCGTAATGCATAAAACCGCGCCCGCAAATTTCGCAAGTGAATTTTTTTCTTCGACGACTTTTCGCTTTCATGCGATTGTTTTTAGCTTTGTTTATTATCACAAGTTCGCCTAAATCTTGTCCATCTTTATTTTCTAAATGTCCGATTATTTCATCTCCCGTTTCTTCCGAAATGGGAATGTTTCTTTCGTCCATGTCTTCATCTTCGGAATCTTCCTCTTCATCTATTACTCCTTCTTCTCGAAATATACGCTCCAATTCTTTGCCCTAAATAAATTAATAAGTGTGTAAAAAAAGGAGAGTTTATGTTTTCGATTTGATGCAAATAAAATGCTATACAGGTGTTTCTATACAAACTGTAAGGGCAAAATTATTAAAAAAGGTTAATTAACAAGGGTCCGATCTTCAATTGTTTCCGAGAAAGAGGACATTTTATATTAGAATAAACTATAAAAATACAATTTATAATAGTTCGAAATTATCTGAAACTTAAATGTTGGGTACAATTATTATTATTTTTTAAGAACAAAAGCAGTGACAGTTCCTTCATTAAGTCATTTGGTCAATGACCTCCCAAATTTATCAAAGCAGAAGAATAAAAAAAAAAATTAATGATTTTTATTTAAGATCCAACCTCAATGGGCTTTAGCATACAAGAGAAATTTATTTAAACGAAGAAAGAATTGTGAAAAATTCATGGACCTCGCTGGGATTCGAACCCAGACCTCCCAATAGCTAGTCAGTCTATCGTGTCGTTACCGTTGCTTGCACACGACACCACTGTGTTAAAAGCAAGACAAAGAATGGCGAGAGTGCGCGCGCTGCTTGGGTCACATCAAAATTATGGCCACGTTGTTATACTGTGCATATAGAAGCCCATGTGTCAGATAGTGACTAACGAATAGGGGATTCCACCATATTTTTTATATATTTTCATCTGAGCGTATAAGTAAAAGTAAGTCTGTCGGTGAAAAAATTCCTATTAATAAGCGAGTTATAGTCCTCCAAAATTTGAAAATATAGATGTGACGTCACGTATATGTTTTTTATCAAACTATTTTCTTCGTGGACCTAAATGTTCTTGAAATATATGCTATTTCTAAATTATATTTATAAAAAATAAATGAATATTATTATACTGTACAAGTCGACATTTATAATTGGAAATATATTTAAATTATTAAGTTTAATGCAAAATATTTATATTCAAATAAAAACGGTTTGAGAATTGCACTACTGGACTGATAGCCACGCCTTTGCTATTTGAATTTCTCTACTTCCATTGCTAGTGGGCTCCGCCCTTAACTCGGTATTCGTTATATATTTATAGGTGGATTTCTTATGAGTGACGAGCTGCTAAAACAAAAATCCCCTTATTTCCGAAGTAATTCAATTATATCATTTTATTTCTTTATTAATATTCATTATTAAGCATCTACTTTCACTATTTTTTACTAATTTCTCTTAATTCGATTGAGCTGTAATCCCCTATTGTAACTTTGCTTGCGTTAGACGAAGACAACCACCTCACCCTATTTGCTTACACACGGTCAATGACCACGTCATCGGTCTATTAAGGGATAGTGACAGCGTAAGTTCGGTTGTGTATTTTATCATGGTAGTTCAAGAAATTAAAAAACAAACGGTCGCCCGAAGCCAAATTTTGGTAAGTATATAGTATACATTAAATTAAACAGTAAATAAACAAAAAATGTCATTTAATCGAAGTCGTAACTCTTATAGTTTGCATAATAGTAGAGGTAAACCCCGTAAAAACTCATTTTTCATTGCCTTGTATTCGGAAACTATTGAAGATCGGACGCATGTTGATTAAACTTTTCTTTACTCATTTTGGTCAGTACTATATGCCCTTAAAGTATGTATCCGAAGTTGTATAGCGTTTGTATTTCCACTCTAGTATTTAATTTATTCCCTTTCGAGTTATTTTACCTGTACTGCTTCTCTAAATCTAGAAGGCACTTTTCTTCTTCGTCGTTTTCGTCCATCTGGATCATCTTCCAAATCTTCTTCGGGTTCTGGCTCTTCTTCTTTTTTCTCTTCTTCAACAACTATACTACCTGGAGGGGGTTTTGGAGGCCTGCCTCGTTTTCGCCTTGGTTTTTCTAATCCTTCCATTTTTAAAGTCATTTCATGATCGGGAGCATATAAAGTTCCATCTGGCATAACTATAATTGTACATAATATAATATTTATGCTTTTTATATTTTGTTAAACATACTTTGAATAAAAATTTCTATGTTATTATCAACAGCATCAAATAAAGTTTGTTCTAAAACTTGCTTATTTTTTTCTTGTTTTCGTAGGAATTCTTGTTGGTTTTTCCACATTTCCCGAATTTTTTCCTGGCCGGTGATAATAAGTTCCATAAATTGTACCAAGGCTGCGAGTTGTATATTGCAACCGGGGCATATTGTACGGGGAAGTTTTCCATCATTTTGCACCTAAATAATAGTAAAATTACAAGAATGATATTATCATAGAACTGATTGTGACATTTAGGTTATTTCTGCTATTATTGATTTGTTCTCACTACATATAAAATAAAACTTTTTAATATAAATCACATTTATCTTTTGCCGGTATGTCGTTACCTAATATGTTTGAATAATTTGAATTTCCGCTAAAATACATTTGACATTTGCTGTAGGAAATCAAGTTGTGTCCCATTATGTTAATCAAAATTCAAAAGTATATTACCTTTAGCGGCAGATATCGGTTTATAGATGCACATAAATCTTGTTCATTTTCGTCTGATCCAAATAATAATATACCATTTTCATTTTCTTCCCCACAAAGTCTGCAAAATGTTGAATCGTACAGCAAAATTTGCTCCTCCATTTTGCTGACGTACCTCCCTTTTCTTAACCTCTTCCAAACATTGGCGGATTCCACATTGAATCACATGATCATGATATTATTATTGCGCAATTTAATTCTAATAAGAAAATGCGGAAAATAGGATAATTAATTTTGTATTATGCGAATATATGCAAATTCCTAATAAGTAGGAAAAAACATGGATGATATTACACATTTTTCAAACTTGTGCACATAACATAAAAATTGTTCAAATTATGTTTTGCAAAACTAAAAAAGCTATTTGCGAATTTTCTGATTACAAATTTATAGTATTTTTAGCGCGAAATATGTGCTGCCCCTATTGAGGTAGATATTTACTAAAAAGTTTTTTAGGCGTATGCAAATAGCACTCTTACATTATAATTTGGTTGCATACATACATTGTTTTTGTTTGTATTTATACTTTTATAGGCCATACAAATAAAGAAATCATTAAAAATATAATTTTACTTTTTTTATGAATCAATTTAATGTAATATATGTTAAGTTTAAATATATATTAAATGTAAGAAAATAATAATAAACTAATCTTACCAAATGTTTTAGTAACAAATAATAGTCATATTTTTATGTGACAGCAGCATAAATTATAAATGATAATCACTTTTTCACTAATAGAACAACAAAAGAAACAAAAACCCCAATAATAATCCACGGCACCCTTGATCTTGCATGTAATGTGGGTTGCATTCTCGCGCTTGCTATTTCGCTAGAACTTGTTCAGTCCGCTTTGAATCTTGGTGGGAGAATGTTGCCGCCGTGCGCTTAATTGAAAGTGAAACTTGAAATTAAATTTTTGCTTGATACTACTTGCTAGACCGGTCAACAAACAAATCGATTCAGTCAATTTTGTAAAGAGTTAAATATTAAAATGTTTCATACGTCTATATAAAATTGTGCAGTTAAAAATAATAGTCAATTGACAGTTATTTGTTTTTGTGAAGATAAATGTTAATTTCTTGATTTATAAATTAAAAAGTGAGTCTATAAAAGTGATTTGTTAAAATGATGTGATTCATAATGTGTACTAAGGATTATACAAGTTTTCATCGATAAAGTATCTTCTGATTTCTTATAAGGTAGGCTTTTATTTTCTAACCTTTCATTAATAAAAACTTTAAGATAATATATTGATTCATGACTATTATTTTCTTCTATGATTTATTTTATGTATGTTATAAAGTTGACTTAAAAGGAAATGAATATACAGTAAATAATTTTAAGATTAGACAGATAACTTTTATTATGATGTCATGTAATTATTATTTTTTATATCTATAACTTTAAAAATAATGAAACATGTATTAAATACTTATACCGGGTGTCCCAAGCATTCTTTGACACATCAATTTAACATTGATAAACAGTTTTTTCAAATATCTGTCCCGTAAAATTTTATGGGGTACTTTTGTATACATAGGTATAGAATTTTATAGCATAAAATTACAAATATTTTGATGCCTAATTTTTCGAATTTACTTCTTTATTAAACTAATAAATTTAAGTTAAAGGGAAGATAAAAATAGATCTGTCAAAATCTCTTATTAGATATATTTATTATTATGAAATATGTAAATTCAAAAATATTGGCGTCAAAATGTTCAGAATTTTATGCTCTACAATTATATGTATAAGGCAGTCCATAATAATGTACTGGACAGATTACATTTAATAAAAACTGTTGTTCCATATTAAATTTCTATGTCAAAGATTGTTTGGGATAACCGGTATTTTATATTTTATAAAAAATTCCCTGCATATGTATAGCAGTTTTGAAAATATTCTAAAAACGTTTTTCTTTTTGTTTATTTGTATTTACATGTCTGCTAAAATAAATTGTTTATAGTTCATTGACATTAATGTTCTTCCAGAAGCAATTTTTCTAATGATTTATATTGAAACTTTTTTTGTCCTTGGCCTTCGAGTTTCTGCTACATTGTTTGCCATTTGTTTTAATTATGGATAGGTTGATTTTTCATGGTCAGTATAAAAATAATTGTTATCATCTTTGCCATGGTGACAGTAATAATTAAACAATTAAACAACTCTTCAAATGTTTGCGGTAAGAAATAAGATGTTATAATCTAGAAATTATCACATAAAATGAAGTAGACAGATGTTTTATCACATGCATTTGTTTGAAACAGAAATATTTATTTGTATAGCATGTAATTCCCACAAAAAAACAGATAAATGTATGAAATATGTATGTAACAACATATATACGTTTGTATTTGTAATATTTCCAAAGGTATTACAATAAATTTTCAATTAACTTTACCGCTTTCCTTAAAATTTATAGACAAATGTCTAAAGTTATTAGGCCATTGATTGCAATTTATAGTTATCGGTAGCCGGCAACCAGTGGCGTATCGAAAATGAATAATATAGGGGTCTTATTTAATTTATGGTTATGTTCTTCTCTGTGAGTATGAAGATCGCAAGAGATGACGACAGGATCTATTTTGAGAGGAAATAAATTTTCATTTTTTGTTATAATAAATAAACGTGTTTGATTTTAATTACATATTCATATTAGGTAATTTTTGCTCAGAAAAAAGTAGTAATTATTTATGATACACATTAAATTAATTAGTGTAATTTTGTGTGCATATATAATTTGAAATTAAGAAAGATATTTTAATTACATATTAATGCAACACGCAGACAAACAAAAAATCATTTTGAAGAACTATTTTATCTCCAGTCGTGCAGCATATATTATGTCAATCGATATCTGATCTCAAAGCAGCATCTCTTCTTGTTTCATACGGTATTCGCGGTAACACATGCTCGTGTAACATTATTGAGACCCGAGATACGAGGCTTAAATGGCACTGGACACCTGGGTCTGGTTTGTCCGTTGATCTGCTGGCCGCATTTAGAATACCAAGTGAAAGTGATTTTTATATTATTACACACAAATTTATGTAATTTCAATTAAATGTATGTAATTGTGTGAGCGTATTATTGGTTTATAGCTTTAGGATCTCTGGATTATAATTTAATTACGATTATGCGAAAAACTAAAATAGATATGTGTATTGAGGTAATTTGCAAACCGATTATTTGTATTTAAATTTCGGGAATTTTTCTCCACTCGCTTTGATAGGGTTTTGCAATAAAATAAAAACAATTATAAATTACATAGTATTTATAAATGAATATTTAAATTGAAAAATTCATATGTTCAAAACGATCACCAAGTGACGTCACAACCCTAACGAGGTCACACAACGAAGTTATTTCATTTGATGGTGTTTGTGCGCATGCCTTGCTTTTACCGCGAACTATTGTTGTTGACGTTCAGAGATTAAATACAGGTGTGCATGTAACAAGAAAACTGTGGTTAAACTTACTCGTTTAATTTAAAAAATCTGATGTGGCCAACACAATACATCCCGCCATTTACAGCCCGAGTCACAAAAAAGAATAAGCTAATCCTTATTTTAAGGTTAGCGAATTTTATTCTAATTTTAGCAGTTTATTTCTTAAAATATATTCTAATCTAATTTAAATAACTACCTTTTTACCTCCCGCTTCCCTTGGTAAGGGAGGTACAGGGATCGTGTTAAAAATCGCATATCGAGATTTTGCTAAATGACCACGTTTTAAGGTCTCTAGAATCCAATTTTATCATTTTCACGATGATGTCTGTGTGTATTTGTGTGTGGATCCTTTACTCTAACTCAAATACTATCATTCAGAAAATTTTGAAACCTTGTATTTCGAACTTTTTTTGTAATGGAAAGTGCCCATTAGATTTTGGTGTAAATCGGATAACGGGAAATGGCAATTTACTAGAAGCTCAAAATAGTTTTTCTTCGAAAAATACCTTTAAATGTTATTTTTTCGAGATTAATGTTATTATAAAAATTAAAGATTATTAAATTTTCTGCAGATTTGCATTAATACTTTTTCTATATATTTTGTGGATAAATTTATAAAATTATCTATAAATTTAATCCCGGAGCCTACGCGTTAAACAAGCAAAACTCCTTGGTTACACAGTTCATATCTGATATGTATGAAACTGACAGATAAATGTCACTGTCAAAGAACTAATCATTTCAAATTAATAACAGTAATGTTTTAAAAAGAAAATAGTAAATAGAACCCTAGTTATATGGAATGGATCTTAATACAGTTTCCGCAATAACTAAATATTTAAGTATGTATATTTAATTAATAAAAATTAAATAGCGGGAGGTTTGGTGTTGGCCACATCAGATTTTTGGGTATGAGGATGGCGTGGTTTAAAAAAGGGTGGAAATTTTTAAAAAATTAAAAATTCTAAAATTTGTATTTAAGTAGTTTGAAGGGTGCAGATTTAAGATTTTAAAACCACAGGTCGATATCTCTTTTCGTGTTCGAGATATTTGTCCTCAAAACTTTGCTCAAAAATGCCCATTTTTGCGTCACATCCCAAAAATGGTCAATTATACACCGCTGGCGATATCACCATTAGATTCTACGAGCAAAATTACATAAGCATACCAATTTTCATAATTTTTGAACAACTATTACAATCTCCAGAAGGAAAAGTGAAAATGGCCAAAAATCGCAAAAAATCTAAGGTATACCCCTTGCGAATTTTTCAGTTTTTGACGATTTTAAAGAATGTTTAATAATAAATGTATCCGTTGGAATATTTTGATGAAAATTGGTATACTTATGGTTTTTGGTACGAGGAATTTACTGGTGAGGTCGTTGAAGGTGTACCGCACACCCATTTTTGGGTATGAGGATGGTGTGGTTTAAAAAAGGGTCGCAATTTTTTAAAAATTCTGAAATTTGTATTTAAGTAGTTTGAAGGGTGTAGATTTAAGATTTTAAAACCACAGGTCGTTATCTCTTTTCGTGTCCGAGATATTCGATATTTTTTACAAAAAAATACCATTTTCGATTATCCAATATACACCAAAATCTAATGGGCTCTTTCCATAATAGAAAAAGGCTCAAATACAAGGTTTCAAAATTTTCTGATTGATAATATTTGAGTTAGAGCGGAGGATCCACACACACATGCACACACACATACACACAGACATCATCGTGAAAATGTTAAAATTGGATTCTTGGAACCTTAAAACGTGTTCATTTACCAAAATTTGATATGCGATTTTTAGCACGATCCCTCTACCCTACAAAAACTTCACCCACACGCTATCTGTTACAATAAACATTATCTTTCCACCGAATGGGATGCACTGTCGTCTATCGTGATACATGGACATGTATTTATTTATTTATTATGTCGACCTCGCAGTTCCATCTCCGTTACGTCCTTTAGTAGAGTGCCCTAGCTACAGTCTCACACTACAACCCTGCGGTGTGGTTTTTGTCGAAAATAAAACGTGCGAAAGATATCATTGTGGAGAAAATTTAATAAAGAATACGACCCTAATGTAACGGGGCGAAATTGTTACTCTTTGTTGCTTAACGAGTAATAAGAAGAAAAATAAGCGAAAAGAGAAAAATGAAGTATATAATACACTTTTCACATAGACTGCGAACATAAAATAGTTTTTAGTGTAGTCGTTACAGTTTAGGAGTTTTCCGTAATAAAATGTATATTAACACATATCATATTTCATAGAATTTTATAACGTTCATAGTCGTAAGAATAAATTTCTGGAGCGATTTGAAATATTTCAAGTGCTAGTCTAACATATTGGCCGGTATTACGGGCCATTATATTCGTAATCTGATATAAATCGGTTCGAGTTATGCATTTAAACGAAATTATCTTTATTAAGACCCGATCCTACCTCTACGTAAAGTGACAATTTATTAAGCATTAGTTAAGAATTAAACGAAGATTAGAAGCGATGCGAACAACAGTTTTAAATAAAATAAATATATCCACGGCATATTACCCATTGCTGGGTGTGCCAATCTGCTTTGTACGCAGATATCGGTAATGATGATGACATATTTGTACCGTGCGGGCGTTTACTAGGCGTCACCTCACGGGCACTCATTGCTGGCGTGGAGAGTGCCCCACAGGGGTCAATTTTGTGCCATTTAAAATTCGAATTCGAATTAATTTTAGGAGTCTGTTTGAGCGTCATGAAAATGCACTAGTACTACATTTGTCAAAAATAATTAATGGATGTGTTGATGATCCTCGTTCTTTGTCTTCCCTTCATTTTCATACACCCACTGTCCGTACCAGAAGTAGTTTCACATTTTATCTGCCCTTAGCTCGAACTAACTGTTTAATGTTATCACACATACACAGAATGTGTCACATTACAATACAAAATTTTCTACTAACGATATTTTCTTTTTGAACTTCGCAAAATTTTTGAAAATTATCTTCAAACTGTAATGTATATCTAATGTTGTCGAATTTTTACTTTTTTCCTACCCTTAATTTGGGCTAAGCCTGTTGGGTAGCTGTATTAGATAAATAAATAAATATTTGGCGTCGGTCGGGATCGAACCCAGTTCCTCAGATTCGCGACCAGACACTCAGGCACGCGGCCACGAGATTCAAAAAACTTCCAATTAGCTCTAACTAAAGGTGGTATAGTATGATTAGCGAATGAAAGTTGAAAGTTGACGTTTAGATTACTTAATAGATGTGGTTTCTTTTGAAAAAATTCCCTATATTTGATTTGAAAGGAAACTGACCCATATGTATTCCGTTACAGAAGATTAGAATTGTACTCAATACCAGGAGGCATTTAAAATGACCTTAGCAACAGGATTCAGGGATGTATTTAAAAAATTTAATACCGCCAATTCTAGTTCGTTTGTCTCAGGTGTAAGCAACCCTCGAGTCGGAATTACTGTTTGAGGAAATTAAAAATATTCCTATTTCATAGAATTGCCAAACTAAATAGTTTAAAGATCAAAATATTTTGTTATAATCAACATAAACGAAAAATGTTTAAAATATTTTAAACACACGCCTGTTTTGATATTTGATTACCCTAGTCTTTTGGTATTCCTTCTACTTGCTCTTGTAGAGATTTATTTGCAAAACACAAAATATTAACTGTGACATCTCTTTTTATATTTTTTTTACCAATGTCCTCATTTAGTAATTTTTGAATTATTAATTCAATTAATTTCTTTTGTAAAATAAAATTCGAAACATCTAGTACCATCTAGTGTTGATTTCTTAATTTATTTCATATTAAAAATTGATAGAAATAGTGCAAAATCTTGCTGCGTCGCGTAGTAATTTTTGTACATATTAATTCAATATATTTTCTACGCTAAAACAAGTAGATCTATTGTATATATGTATTTTAATTTCAAACAAGATAACAAGTAAAGTAACAATGTAAAAATAGAACTTTGGTTTGTACAAGTCTGCTACATCCTAGTGTTAACGCGCCCTGAAAAGAATAAATTCATGATATTATTAATATGTTATTTTATTGAATTTATTTATAAAAATTGCGTATTTTAACAAGTTGGTGCTGCCACCAAGCAACAAAAATTTATACTACTAGGCTCCTAGAATGTTTAAATATAATAATTATAATATACAAATTGTGGTGTTTTTATTTTTAAAATAATTCTTGTGGTGTTTTCTCCGCTATAGCTGTGTGCCTATGAGGTAACGCCTGGTATACCTTCTCATACAATAATATACTCGTATTTATATTTAACTATGTATAAATACAAATCATTCTTAGGTCGTAGAATGTTTACCTACTCAATATTTGAATTTTGAGAACCAAAATAAAATGTGTATATTTGTTAATGAAAGTTGACGTTCAGATTATTTAATAGATGTGGTTTCTTTTGAAAACATTTCCCTATATTTGATTTGAAAGGAAACTTACCTTTATGTATTCTGTTAGAGAAGATTAGAATTGTACTCAATACCAGGAGGCATTTAAAATGACCTTAGCAACAGGATTCAGGGATGTATTTAAAAAATTTAATACCGCAAATTCTAGTTCGTTCGTCTCAAGTGTAAGCAACCCTCGAGTCGGAATTACTGTTAGAGGAAATTAAAAATAATCCTATTTCATAGAATTGCCAAACTAAATAGTATAAAGATCACAATATTTTGTTATAATCAACATAAACGAAAAATGTTTAAAATATTTTAAACGCACCCCTGTTTTGATATTTAGTTACCCTAGTCGGCCATCGATTTTCAGACAGACATAGTAATTATTTATTATTTCTGTGCTTTCCTAGTCCAGTATCTAAATAGGTTCATTGAAAAATTTTATGCCTGAATATTTCGTACAATAGGGCTGTTGCAAGAATTTTTATATGCCTTCTAAGTATTAAATTTAAAAAGATATCATTATTTAAATAGCCTCAAATTTGAAAATATCAGCAAATATCCATTAGATATTTTACAATTAATTTTTGAAATTTGGATATTTTGAAAAAGTCACGTGATCTGAAACAGAATGTGACGTCACAACACATACATCTTCATCGGCTCCAATTGGTCCCTTTATAGTGTCACAAAGTTGTCAAACAAGTATAATTTTTTTTAGTTTAGTTCGTGTTAATAAAAAATCCAATATAAAATACGTAATTTACAGTATCGTATTGTGTTTTCTTGTAAAATTGCTGCTAGGAGCAAACCTACTATTGAATTTATAAATATGCCAAAGATGTGAAGAAAAGAAATTTGTGGCTGGAAGTAGGTCGAAGAGCTGATAGTTGGGTGTTTACATTTAATTTTACCTTAACTCTTTAGCACCCCTTATTTCGGCAGCAGTAAAACAATCGTTTTTTAATATAAATTCAATCACCATCCAGCTATCGACTGTCCGACTTAGCTTGAGTGTAGTCTGTATTACCCATTATTACTTTATTACTCATTTATAATTGAAAATGTCAACGAAAATGTCAAATTAGAAGTTTGTTACTAACATGTGACAAACTAACGCCTACGTTTATTTATCTAAATAACAAAAATAAACGAAGGTGATGGAAGAACTGTTGTTCTATTGGCTGCGAATGACATAGTGTATGTGCTTCTACGACACTGGAGTGGGGGGTTGTTTTTCATGACTATTTTTGGCGCCAAACTTTTAATCTAATTGTTTACGAAAATAATAACAAATAATAATAATAAGAAAAATATTGCATAAACTTTCATTTAAAATACTTTTTGAAAAATGTGAAACAGGCTCATTCTATTCTTCTCTAAGGTTTCAAAATAAACCGCATCTATAAAATAATTTAAACGTCAACTTTCATTCGCTAGTCACACCATAAGAACAATTTTGCAACATAACCGTGGTTATTATCACTAACTGTTATTTTACCTAGAAATTTTATCTACTCTAAATGCATCGCGTATGAAACATAGTATATGAAGAAAATAATTTATTTAAACTAATTTCCTTCCCGATTGTCATAAAACTGAACGGGCCGATAGAATATGAAGTCGGAAATTTGATTTATTTCAAGAGCACACAAATTCAATTTTCCATATTTTGAATGAAACGATTCATGAATATGTATAAGCTAAATAGATACGTAAGAAATAAACGACATATTTAATTATACTTAAATTGAATTTGAAAATCAATTTACATACCTCATCTTACAAAATGTAAATTTGACTTCGTTTTAATTGCGAATAAAATCACGAAAGTATGCTTTATTAATTCTTAATCTGCGAAAGTTTCCAAAGGTTTTTGTCAGATTTTTGTATTCAGAATAATTCCAGAAAGACTTTGTTAAAGTGTTTTTCATTCAAAATGCGGCTTGTTCAGAATATATAAATTATGTACACAGTGTTACAATTATTGACGATATAAAACACAAAAGGCCTTCTGCTTTTGAATATTTCATTTTGGTTCCAACGTCTTTTCATCTTATTTGTTATTTAATATTAATAATATTGACGGCCGAGGGGAATTTGGCAGCTTGACAGTCTGATGAATTTTTAAAAAGATACCCGCATTGGTATTAAGCATGCGTTTAAAAATGTATTGGGATTATATACAAAAAAGTCGATAATCGGAATTGTATTTCCTTTTTAAGTTTAATTTTTAATTGCAATACAATACCTCCCGCCATTTACGGCCTGAGTTACAAAAAAGATTAACGCTAATCCTTATTTTTGGATTAGCGAATTTTATTCTCATTTTGGCAGTTTATTTCTCAAAATACGGTCTAATCGAATCCAAGTAACTACCTTTTCTGATAATAAAATGAAGATTAAATTTTAAATACCGGGATAGAATAGAATTCACTAATTCAAAAATGAGAATTAGCTTTTTTGTGAATCGTTAATTTTTATTAATCTAAATACATACGTACATATTTACTTATGCTGGAAACTGTATTGATTTCGTTTCCTATTGTTCTATTTAATTTTTCTTTTTAAAACGTTACTATTATTAATTTGAAATGATCAGTTCTTTGACAGTGACATTTATCTGTCAGTTACATACATTTGAATAACTGCATCACGATCTGCATAACCAGTTTTGTTTGTTTAAAGCGTAGAATTCGGGATTTAAATTATAGATAATTTAATAACTTTATCCATAGAAAAAGTACTAATGCAAATCTGCAGAAAATTTAATAATGTTTATAGGTCGATTCTGTTCACAACTGTAAATCTTACAGATCTGTAAATCTGTGAATAATGAACAAAATCGCAACGAAAGCTGCCAGTCTTATGTATACTTTTATATTAATCAATAAGAATAGATGTGTCTTTGTCACTTTTTTACAGATTTACATATCTATAAGTCATACAGATGTAAACAGAATCGACCCATTAATTTTTATAATAACATTAATGTCGAGAAATAGTTATTTATGTATTAAGGGCATAATCAAAAGATTAATTTTCCCGAGTGCTATAATCTTGATTATGCCCGTGGTACATACAACGTTTTATTTTATTTTGGTTCTCGAAATTTAAGGATTCAGTGGGTATATATTCGGTATCGTTGTGCTGGCGTTGTGAATTTTAAGTATGCTGTGGTTTCTCGCTATGTTGTTTGTTTATAACAAATTTTAATTTACTGTCAAATGAAAATGGAAGATATCGATTATTGAAAAGAAATATGGAATGAAATTGACGTTGTCCAGAGCAAGTAGGTTCCACATAAGAGAAAAGACGTATACGAGAAAGGATACGTATAGTTTTACGAGCAACGGTGTTCAAAATATGTGATTTATCGAATTTATTATATTGTCTGACATTTACCTAAAAACGACGATTTTGACGTTTGAATAGCTGTTGCTGGGCAACTTTATAAGCTCTCGGGCGATAAATGCCAAATTGTGCCCGTTTTTTAGAGCAGATAAACAAGTTTATGATCCCAAAATAAAATAAATAACATTTAAAGGCATTTTTCGAAGAAAAACTATTCTGAGCTTCTAGTAAAGTGCCACACACACACACACGCGCCACACACACACACACACACACACACACACACACACACACACACACACACACGCCACGCCATGCTACGCCACGTCACGCCACACACACACACACACACACACACACACACACACACACACACACACACACACACACACACACACATATATATATATATATATATATATATATATATATATATATATATAAACTATTATTCACGAAAGATGACTATTCAAGGTCATTTGTGAGCCGTCTGGTATAATATTACTTGCAGATAACTTCATTGCATTTCCTATGCATAGGCGTGCAACATGAAATATACATGGGCACATTTTAACTGAAAAAATAAAAGTAATTCATTTGAAAATTATGTTTCTTTCTAAATAATACCTTTCTGAAAGATTTATGTTCTTCACTTATGTTTTTCCAAAATACAAAAACATAGACTTCACTCATAAACCAAGGAATAATAAATTGATTTAAACGTCAACGCTACTGGGTAAATATTAACACAGAGGGCAGTGTAGTAGATAATTATGTATCTGTAATTCTACGACATACGTCAATATTATTTATAGTGCGCTAGAAAGTAATGCCACTATTTACGTATATCTGTCACACCACATAAATTAAATAGACATAGGTTAAATAATCTTTCTCTTTCTAATACAAAATGTTGCTAAACTACTGCTATAAAGTGATGTGTATTCTTTCTTCGAACAAATGACCTTGAATAGTCATCTTTCGTGAATAATAGTGTATATATATATATATATATATATATATATATATATATATATATATATATATATACACGCGCACGCGCACACACACACGCACACACACATTGTGAAAATGGTAAAATTGGATTGTAGGGACATTAAAACGTGCTCATTTACCAAAATCTCGATACTCGATTTTCAGCAAGATACCTATACCTCCCTTACCAAGAGAAGCGGGAGGTAAAAAGTACCTTTTTATTTTATTGTTTTTTTATAGAGAAAAGACGTTCTGTTCCATTGAGTGCACGGAAAAAGATATTAACAATTTGAAATAGATATATCATTTGATTTAATTTAATTAGTTCACTATATTTAGTAAGAAATAAGTAACTGTATTTGTATATATTTCAATATAATATATGCAAATCAGATTAAGTAAATCTGATATGCCTGAGATAAAAACTCTGTCCTCATTTGGTTCATTTCATATTTCATTGTATAATGTATGCACATGTTCTCAATTCCTTATACATCTCGCTTTTTACTTGTCGAAAAAATACTCCGTTCAGATTGACGCCCACGGTGGAACTGCTTTCGAAAACGAAAATTGAAATGATATCACTGATCCCAGATTGAATACATTGGAAACTGAGAACCGCGAACCGCAGACACTGTGAGAACTTGCAAACAGACCTCCTAATTCACAGATCCGTAAGACGAGTGATTTATTTTGTTTGCATACTGGAATTTATTTTAGAAAGTTGTTGATTTGCCTAGAGATGTTTATAGTTTTTTTGGTACTTCAAATTTACAAGTTTTGGGAGTGTTACAGATTTATTGATATTATATGTATGTAGCTGAATTATGTAATATTGAAATATATTTGAGGTTTACATTGAAATGTTTTGTGGTTAAGCGGTTTTTAGATTATTAAAATTGCGCACTGAATTTAAGTAGATTTTATATAATTTGTGGTAATTTGATTTTATTTTAATAACATGATGTATCTATACCAAAATCTACACATTTACACTTTTTTTAAGTTACCAAGTTGATGTAGATGCCATAAGTTCGTACCTAGCGTTTTTATTAAATTCAAATATTATTTATTTTTTAATAAAGATTATTTCATTCATTATAAATTTAACTAATCAGAATGTTTCATTTTCCATCGTTGTGAATATTAAATAAGTGATAAATAGCACCTAGCTTTTTAACAGCTATTAAATTGAAGCTACCTTATATATGCCAATTTTGAACATTTTGAATGCGTATATAGCCGGATAATTAGTCGCAGAAGCAAGATACTTACATAGCTTTTTCCTTTACTGATATTCTATATCTTTAAACATGCCGAATTATTCAATTCAAGCAAATTTTATTTATTATTTTTTGACATTTGACGAGTAAAAATAATCTTGACATGTACCCAGCGTGCTGTAGTAATTTACATTGCAAGACCGTTACTTAGAACTTTACGGGCGAGCTCGATACCTAACGAGCGAAGGAAGCGAGCTTGTTATCCGTGCGAGCACGTAAATTTCGGGTAACGGTTGAGCATTGTACAATGTTTTATGATATACTGAATCGTAAATAACTTGAAAAAATTATTGAAACACACCACAATACATTAAACTATTTGATCGAAATCGTCTTTAAAAACATATGGCGAAATAACGAATAAATAGAACTGTATATATGTTTCTATGGATTCAACAGCCTGTAAATTTTCTAACGGGCGGAGTCCGCAAAAACGTTCCTAACCACTAGAGACAGAGCTCTGTTATAAGAGGTTCACGATTCAGCATAACGAACAGAATTGAATTGATTAAATTTGATGTCTGGCTTATTTATAAAATTTTGCTTTTAAAAAAAGTGTTATCGCACATAATAGTTTAAGATAAAATCCCTCGACCTGCGGACGCGGGTTTTTATCAAATTATTATGTACTCAAACATTTTTTAAGTAAAATTTATTACATAAGCCAGAGATATGTCAAATTTAATTGATTAAATTCTTAGCACTCGGGATATAACTATTGAAAATACATGAACTAAACCAAGGCTTTCTTTGAAACAAGAAAACCATTTTCGTGTTATACTTTCCTCAATGGCGTTCTCTCCGAAAATGTCGCAAATGGTTCCGACGGCATCTGATGCCTTAACTCCTCTGTTAAAATGAAATAACAGGCTCAATAATGCTCGTTTTTTACTTCCTTGTGCATAGTAAAGGAAGTATTGTAATCATGAAAAATTTCGGTTTTCAGATTTCAATGGAAATATACATTATGACCATTCTTGAATCCCTACGGTAAGCCGTAGAAAGTTGAAATTTTGTATTTAGGACTACTATGACATCTAGTTTTGCACCTCCCTTTTTGGACATTACATAATTTCCATAAGTGAAACATTACTTGAAGCCTATAATAGATTTTAATGAAAAACTATTTTAAACTGGTATCCGAAACTTTTCTTTAAATTTGGTATATATGACTTTTATATCAAAGGGAATAACATAGTAGATTTTGGATAAAATAGGCTAACCGAAAGTGATATATTACCTGAAGTTGTTAACAGTTTTTCTTGAATAAAATGGTTTTATTTTGATTTTAGAAATAAATACTTCAAATAATAGTTTTAGAGAATTAAAATCTGCGTCTAGCACACCTAATATTAATAAATTAACCCTTTGTATAAGCGAAATATGTAAATTTAAAAATTATATACTTTTTGGTTTTTGTAATAAAGCTTGCTATGGATTAGGACAAAAAAGTACAAAAAATTTAATTTTTATGTCAAATTACGTCCAATACATGAAATTTTATAATCGGGTTTATATTTCATGTTGGTCTTGCGTACAAGGAAGTCGTGTGGTGTCCACATCAGATTTTTTCTACTTGACACTTGACACACCATTTTCTTTTGACAATAATTCATATAATTCTTGCACAAATTTGCAAATTCAAAAGCAGTTTTATATTTTAAGTCCATGATATAATTTTACTGGAAATAAAAAGAATAATACGATAAGAAAATAAGTTTGAATAGAATTTTAAACAAATCTCTTCACACGAAATGTTGATAATTGTGTAAAATGAAATGGAATTGGCGAGATGTATTGTGCTTGTTGTTTATTATACTTTTATTGTTATTTATTAATAGTATGAGAAAAGTAGTTCATTCATAAATTATACATCAGAATGAAACTATAAATATCTCCAAAGTTATAAAAATAACCTCAGTAATAAAAATACAAAAAATCTATTTTCCATTCAAAAGTTTTCACACCCAATTTGTCCGCATTTATAGCCCTTTCTTAAACTTTTGATCCTTTTCATGATTTGTCCTTCGTTATCCTTCGTGACATCTCGATCCATTTCTCACTTGTCTTCCTTTGTCTGGAGGTTTCCAGGTCTCCAGGTCTCCCTTCGCGTCATTCATCTGGAAAGTGGAGCGTTTACTTTTCTTATTGTTCCATGGTAGAAGATGGCACTCTAACACTGATTTCAAGATGTATATGTCCAGGGATTTTAGACTGCAATGATGGATGAAAGGTTTAAAGTTGTCTGAAGCAACAGATGGTATTGATTTGTTGATAAAAGATGTGAGATGTACTGACAGTTGTCAGAAATACTGGTTTATAAAATGGAATTCGGTGGATTAAGTTTTGAAAAGGGAGGAAAAGAATGATGAATGTTGCTTTCGGAAAATGTTAGATCTTTTCATTAAAAAGAAACAAATTTTTTATTGAAATATTGACATAATTCTCTCAAAATACCTTTATAAAAAGCAAATTAAAAATGATGTTAACTATGTTTTTCCATTTCTAAATATTAAACGCTCAAACACAGTTTTATGTGTTAATGTTATCTAAAGAAATCAAAGTTTTTCTTCTTGAGTCTTATTTTAGAAATAGATGCAAATTAATAAACGGCGAATTTCAATATACTGTAACCTTCTCCATGCTGTATTCATATTTTCTTATATATATATATATATATATATATATATATATATATATATATATATATATATATATATATATATATATACCGGGTGGCGCTCGAAATCAGTTACATAGGCATTTAACATGGGAAAACCG
The DNA here is from genome assembly GCA_963082715.1 of Harpalus rubripes. Lineage (NCBI taxonomy): Eukaryota > Metazoa > Arthropoda > Insecta > Coleoptera > Carabidae > Harpalus > Harpalus rubripes. The sequence goes on along the minus strand of OY720456.1, from coordinate 3,065,752 downwards.
TTTTTCCTAGCGCGTTGCCCCCCAAATTATTTTAGAAAAAAATTCCTCAAATAAAAGTTATAGAATCTAAAATTCTGCATGTAAATCAGTAAACAAAATTCATTTCGTGTGTTTAGTAATTCCAGAAATTGAATATGAAAATTTCAGTTTAATAGTGCTAGCCATGGAATTAAAACAAAAAACTCAAACAAATGTGAAGATTTAAATGTCAAATATTGTGATTTTTTGTCAAGAAAAATGAGTATTTGAACAATATAGAAGAATTAAATTATTATTCTGCTTAAGAATTTTACGTTGTGATAATTTTATTAATTAAATAAAAAGTAAGTTAAATTTTATGACAGATAAACACACGTTTGTTTGTTAAGCTTTTTGTTAATTCCATGGCTATCACTACTTTTGAGTAGATTTTCGACATTTTCATACCTAATTTCTGCTGTTACAAAGCATGCAAAATTAATTTTGCTTATTGGTACAAATGCAAAATTTTATGTTCTACAACTTTTATTTGGGGAGCAACGCGCTAGGAAAACCGGTTTCCCCATGTTAAATGCCTATGTAACGGATTTCGAGCACCACCCGGTATATATATATATATATATATATATATATATATATATATATATATATATATACACCTTTAAAACAGACACACGGTATATATATATATATATATATATATATATATATATATATATATATGCATACATTTAAAACAGACACACGGTATATATATATATATATATATATATATATATATATATATATATATATATATATATATATATATATATATACCGTGTGTCTGTTTTAAATGTATGCATATATATATATATATATATATATATATATATATATATATATATATATATATATACACCTTTAAAACAGACACACGGTATATATATATATATATATATATATATATATGCATACATTTAAAACAGACACACGGTATATATATATATATATATATATATATATATATATATATATATATATATATATATATATATATATATATATATATATACCGTGTGTCTGTTTTAAAGGTGTACATAGGAGATTAACATGGGAAATCAGTTTTTTGCAATTTCCTGCTCGCCTAATTATTTTAAGCAAAAATGCGTCAAATAAAAGTTTTAGAGTCAATAAACAGAATTATTACCTTTCCATGCATTGTAACGACAGAAATTAAATATGAAAATATCGAAAATTACGTTGAAAATATCGACAGCCATGGAATTGAACAAAAAATAAATAAATGCTTGACGTTTTATCAGTCACAAAGTAAGTTAACTTATTTGACGTTTCTGACAATTTAATAAAACGTCAAGCATTTATTTATTTTTTGTTCAATTCCATGGCTGTCGATATTTTAACGTAACTTTCGACATTTTCATATTTAATTTCTGTCGTTATAAAGTATGTAAAGGTAATTCTGTGTATTGTTTTAGATATAGAATTTTATACCCTAAAACTTTTATTTGACGCATATTTGCTTAAAATAATTAGGCGACCAGGAAATTGCAAAAAACTGATTTCCCATGTTAATCTCCTATGTACACCTTTAAAATAGACACACGGTATATAACAAGTGGTAAATTTTTGCCGAAAAAATTTTCAGATTGTTACGAGAGCTAGTTGCCTAGCAATTTATTGAGTGGCATTGACAAAAAATCACGAGTTGTCAAATCAGCGATTTTTGATAAAAAAAAATTGTGACGTTGTTTTGTCAAAATGAAACTTGGTAACTAGGTAGATTGGTTTATATACATTTATAAGTGAAATAGTCCTTAAAATTATATTTCAAGATTAATTTGGACAACTTGACTTTTGAATTGAATAATGATTCGACATGCGTTTCTCTGTTCATAGCCTACTCCGAGTTAGGAATTTTTTTGAACACACTGCCGTAAAATGAACAGGAGAGCAGAAAATTACAATTACAAAAAACTAAAATCCCATGTTACATCCCTGTTCGCACCTTACGTCAACACCCTGTATATAAATACGAATCGTGAGATTTTTTATCATAAAAATAATAGCCTTTTAAAATTACGACTCTTCTTTATTGAGAAACCAAGCTTCTGTTATTATTCTCCTCTTTTAATATCTTTTCTGTCAGACATATTAATTTCTCTCTTTCCCTGACAACCTGACACCATGGTAACCCCCTCTTTCATTTTGTAAGCCTATAAGTCCACTCAGTATTCGAACTATCGAAGTGGAAGTCGTACTCAACTCAGAATCAAGTTGCAATCATGTTAGAGCTTATTTAAGTGTACTTGATGTGGTTACACTTGCTTCTCAAATACAGAGTCGTGATGTCTTATACCGGGGTAGAACTACCGTCATCCTTAAACAAAGTTGAAACTTGGAATTTGATTTAACCCTTTGGATTCTATTTTTTTTGTCTTGTTCGGGACTACGGACAAGTACTGCAAAGAAAGTACTTTGAATGTTTCAGACATACATTTCGTTATTTATTTCAATATACTATTACAAATAACAATATTACTAGGACCTGTTTTTCATTACTAATAACACTTAGGCCCGGTATTTTCGATTCCGAATAAAGTTTCGGATAAGTATTCGTTAAATAAATTTATTCTATATATTTATCCAACGAATAATTTCATTGCGTCTTTTCACACATTTTACAGAAACAAATAGCTATCTGTCGAATAACTTTAACGTTCATGAATTGGTAGTCTTGCAGAGTGAATTTGTGTCAGTAGAGAAGGATGGAGTTTGGCGTAGCCACGTTAAGCAGATAAGGACGAAATGTTTCAACTTCTTTTAAATCCGTAGTTGTCAAAAATTTGTTTGACATCTTTAATGTCAATATGTCATCTATATTCTTCTGCATTTTTAGCCCCGGGAGATGTCGCTATCTGATGGAATGTGATTGTTTTCTCACGTTATTTATTAATTCATAGTTCACAATATCATAATCTTCAAATATATTTAATATATCAATTTTCTTAATAAATCTGCCCTATGTGGAAAAGTAAAGAAGTTACGAATAAACGGTTATTCGCTACCCAAGTACCGAATAATTTATTCCGCGAATAACACATGTTATTCTTTCGAATAAATTTATTTGCAAGTGAAAAGACATTAAAAATATTTATCCGACGGATAAATTTATCTAAACCTTTATTCGCAAGTGAAAATACCGGCCTTTAGAAATATTTTTATTTTATATTTTGAGTTTACTCTTATGATAAACCAAGCCTGCTTAATCTCAAATGTAAACAACTGTGGACATATGCTTGTTACGATTTTTAAACCAATGAAATTCTGCCGTCTACATCACGTGATCTACTACGTTTAGCAAGACGTGAAACCCGTTTTATTTGCTGGCAAATAGCCGCACACTCACTTCAGTAAATCTCAACTTACTTTAAGACCAACTGAGGTTAAAATTTTAAATTTTGAAGATCCAACTGGTTTTTGTCACGTTTATCGACACTAATAATGTATTTGAATGTCTTTTATTATTTTCTGCCAACTACTATTTCCTGATTGATTTTCAAAGACTTTAGAACAAAGGTCTCGTGGCCGCGTGCCTGAGTGTCAGGTCGAGAATCTGGGGAACAGGGTTCGATCCCGACCGCCGCCAAATATTTCCAATTTTAAATGGCACAAAATTGACCCCTGTGGTCATCATATTTCATCAAAATCGATATCTGTGTACAATGCAGATTGGCACACCCAGCAATGGGTAATAAGCCGTGATGATATATTTATTTATTTTATTTAGAACAAAGGTTTTAGATTCCCAGTACCCCAAAATGTAAATTTCGATTCTATTTCCACACGATCAGGACTGGGTTGGGAAATTGCTTTTCTTCGTTAGCTACATTGTCCTGGATCGTGATAGTGTAGCTTTACCTTTATCCAGGCAATTCGTGAGGTGAATAAGAATAAGCCAGGATAACTCCTTGATTTTCTATTGACTTGTAGAACGAGGAATAGAAGGAATATTTATTCATTGTCCTCTGGAGAATTTGCAATGTCTGTTCACAATCTCTATTATTATTTAAATGGTACATGATCTGATTTTTGTAGGTGTTTGCGTGTTTAGTGTAGACGCGTTATAATTAACACTGATACACTTTTATTAAAAATTAAACCTGTCAAAAGTTAAACAAAATATTTTTTGTTTGTAGATAATTTTGGGCTATTACGAGTACATATTTGAAATTTAGTTTGAAACTAATAAACTTTGATATCTCCATATTGATTTGAACTGTCAGTTGCCACGAGTTTACGAGTAAATATTTAATTACGGGTAATTAATGTTAATTTTGCTTCAAGTTTCAAGTTGCCAAGAAATTATATTAATTATAAATGTCGAAAAGTGACAGTTACAATCACATCAAAGATCAAAAAAATGATGTGGCTAGTGGTTAGTACGTTAGAATAGGGATCGGCAATGGCCAATCTTTTTAATGTGTTGAGCTCCTTTAAAAATTTTCGAACAGACAGTGAACTACCTATACTTAGTGAGCTAAGGTATTCAGAAAAAATCTGATATGGCCAGCACATTACCTTCCGTCAGTTCTATGTATTTTGTATAAATGTCATACAGAAAGTTCCTTGCAAAATATCCTATTTCTTGTACATTACCTTAAGGTAATTGTATGTATTTTATACAAATTCCATACAGAAAGTTTCTAGCAAAAGATCCTATATTTCCAGTAAAATAATAACACATACATACTGTCAACTGCACTTGACACTGACACCTTTCAATCAGAATTTTTTTAATATTCCAGCTGTGATAGCAGTTGTTTCCAGAGTTATAGCATAGCTTTGGCTAATATATGATATTTAATTTCTTTATAATTTTTTAACTCTCCATTTAATATGAAGCATTCAAATCGTACAGAGAATAAAATATTCTTCAATATTTATAATAACATTAAATGTGAAAAAATATTTAACATCGTTGTTTCAAGAAAAACTGTTAAAATCTTCAAATGAGGGTACTTCCAGTTGACCAATTATAATCAAAATCTAATCAGCTCTTCACATGGATGTAACGAAGAGGAATACGAAAGAATTATAATTTTTGGAATTGTAGTATTAGAGTTATCGCATTAATAAATTTTGTCACACACACACACACACACACACACACACACACACATTCGCACATATAGACATCATCGTAAAAATAGTAAAATCGTATTCTAGGGACGCTAATACGTGCTTATTCATCAAAAACTCATCACCGAATTTTTTGACCAAAGACAATACCTTCCTTACCTAAAGGTGACGAAAGGTAAAAAGATCAAATGCCTTATAAATAAAAGTAACATTTTTTCAAGGGATGTGAAGCTGCATGTTTTTCCCCTTGTACAAAAATAAATTGCCAGATCACAGAATATTTTTAGAAAAGAGAATATATTTAACGGATTTGCCTCCTTTACCAATATTTATTAATGATGTACTAAGATCAGGACAAAGCAAAGATGGTCTGTTTGATTGTGCAACGAAACATGATATAATTATATAATTTATGGAAATTTCTATTACTTTTAGTTCTTTTGGGATATATCTGTGAGTTACCGGAACCGGAGTGTTCACGCGAGCGCCCCCTGCGTTATAATATTGTTTTCTATCAATTATTTTTTTTAAGAAATACTTTTAAGAACTGTAAGTTTATATATTTAAAGCAAACCTCTTAAAAGCTCCCAACCACTTTTCTTTTGAAATGTTTTCAAATTAATTTCTGGAAGACTTAAAAACTAATTAATTATTCAAATTAATTTCTGGTAACTTGAGCTAAAATAACTTTCGGAACTTAATTTTAAATGACACGCAGATCAAATAACTGTCTAAATTGGTGTAAATGGTGATAATGATTATTTTTGTAAGATTTTCAAGTTTTTACATATTCAGCCCAATTCTGTAAGAATGTGCTAAAAAAAATCATCCAATAAAAAAATGTAAAGCCTGTCATTTTCATGTTTTCTTCAATGTTTGCAATTAGTTGTTTGCTATAGTGATCTTGCTAAGAGTTAGCAACTTTGTTACCTAATTGGATGATTGAATGTTTCTTCTTAACATTGTTTAATAATAAAACATGATTTTCTACCAATAATTTTTATAGGTATACATAGACATATTTTCTATGATTTATATTTGTTTTCCTTGAAGAATAATTTTACGTTTGCTTATTGTGTAACAAATGAATACTTTGAAAATACATTAAACTTTACTGTTTTTATTTACGAAACTTCTCGTACTTAATTGTCGAACATTTTCGAATCTGATACATATTTTTACATTTTTTCTCTACATTCACCTTCGATTGTTTCAATGACCGACTTTGATTCTTTCGAGTGACCAGTGGATATGCAAACTTGTTGTAAACCGTGTTGCAAGTGCAGATTTTTGACTGCAATGCAGTATATGTATGTATGTATACAGTCGTTTATTTTCTTGACAATTATTCTTGCTCGATTTAAAATTGAGGTCAGGCTGGGCATTACCAATAACCCCAAATAAAGCAAACAGAAAAACAACAAATAAGAAGTATAGTCGTTTGATCTTGGCCAGGAAACGAATTGAAAAGAGGGATCATGAGAAAGATTCATTTTTCATTGAACTTTATAAAATTTGTTACCTTCTAACGTTCCATAAGTTTTGGAACAAATTTCAACATTTTTTTTGGAATATAAAATATTTATTTAATTAGATAAAAGTTTTAATTTCAAACATATAACAAAAGACATACATATTTACCTAAATATAGTGATCTATATTCTAATTATTGCACTAAATCACTATCAATGTAAATTATAGATAGCGCTAAAAATTTATTTTATCCCATCGAATTGTAATAGTAGTGTCTTGTAATATTGATTGGCACTTTTACCTCTCGCTAAGAGAGGTATTGGATTCATGCTAAAAAACGCATATCCAGATTTTAGTGAATAAGCATGTTTTAAGGTCCCTAGAATCCGATTATAACATTTTTACGATGATGTCCGTATGTGTGTGTGGATGCGTGTGTGTGGATGTGTGTGTGGATGTTGGATCCACGATTTCTCAAATACTATAAGACTTGAGGCATTTTTAACTACGGATTCCTCAATCTAACAATAATGGGAAGAGTTGATTAAGTTTTGGTAACAATTGGACAACGGGAAGTAGTAGTTACAAGAAAAAAATCATCTAAATATTATTTATCGAAAATTTATGTAAATACTTATATTAAAGAACCTTAAATTCTTTATTCGATAAATATAAATTCATTATTATATCTTCTATAGATAAAGATAAAGATAAAGAAATGCATATAAAATAATCTGATGTAAAAAATCTCAGCTCAAACTACTACAAAGCAAGAAATTCAAATGTTTGTAATTGACACATAAATGTCACTGTCAAAAATATTTGTATGCCGCTGTCAAAAATATTTGTACATTATTATGAAGATTATGAAAATAAAAAAAGTCAACAAAGCAAAAGAATATACGTAAAAAAGAATATAAAAGGAATTTGCGAAAAAATGACGAATATAAAGAAAAAGAAAAGGAAAGTAGAAAAAAATTCATGATATTGAATGTAAAGAAAATGTATGTATTGTACATAATTTATATTAAAATATCCCATAGATTTTGCAAATATATGTGAGAATTATTTTGTAGTGAGACCTGAATATATATATTTGTTATTAAAAATATTTTTCGTTTTATGCGTACAACCAGATAAAATATCTGGCGAGAGGTTATGTGCTGGCCACATCAGATTTTTATTATTGTAATCAAGATTCCTTTATTGTAAATAAGCATTTCTTTGTTGTAATAAAAAAAAATTATTTAAGGATTTCTTTGTTTGTAATAAAAAAATTATTTCAAAATCAAATCAATATTATTTTAATCCAATGTAGCGGGGCACCCCTAAAAGGCTCGAGGCCCATAGTCAATTGCTTAGTCTGCCTATTGGGTAATCCGGTACTGCAAAATTGTCTTACAGACCAAAACGTACCATTTGGTCCGCGAAACGACAATTCCCCTAACCTTGCCCTGGCTCGTCCCATAAAAGGTTTTTGGGCTCTTTTATTTCGATAACTTCAGAAAGCGATGTACCTATATGTTGTCCAAAACCTAATACTAGGTGTTCGTAGAAAGTTGCGCGTTGAGGAAGAACACGACCCTTTTTATTTAATTTAAGTTCTAAATTTTGTTGCTTATGAAAAAGTTAATTATTAAGTATTACAAAACTTTAAA